>SJYX01000477.1:94513-153874 GCA_006410675.1 Oreotragus oreotragus
TGCAGGAGTGGAAGGGAACAGGAAAGAAGCAGGAGAGATGGGGCACCAGTATTCCCATCGTACGAAATGAGGGTGGTCAGGGGCTCCATCAACACACAGAGGCATGAGAAAAGTCAGCCTGAGATATGTCTACACTCACAAAGACTGCACTGGAGGCTCTCTGGGCAGTGTGAGCACACAGGCAGGAGGGGAGGAGGTTTGGGGCTGTTCTACACTTGAGCTAAATGCTCGTCATTGTCCATACACAGGAACCTGGGCAGTCGACGCACAGCCATTTGAGTTCATTCTTTACAGACGCAGTGGTAACCACTGGAAGAGCCAATCCTTTTAAGTGGTGTCGTTCCTGGATTCCTTTTCGCTGGATCCTTTTAGATGAGTTTCTCTGGTGGACGGTAGGGAATCTGTCTGCAATGCAGGAGAGCTGGATTTGATCCTTGGCTTGGGAAGATCCCCTGGAGGAGGGCATGGCAACCCACTCCAGTACTCTTGCCTGAAGAATCCCCATGGACAGAGGAGCCTGGTTGGCTGCATCCATGGGGTCACAAAGAGTCGGACGTGACTGAGCGACTAAGCACAGCACAGCAGTGACTGAGCGACTAAGCACAGCACAGCACAGCCTGGGTGGGGAATGGGGTGAAGCAGGAGGGGAGATTTTGCTTTTTGTCCTCAGTTCTCCTGCACCATATTTGATGTTTTTTAAAATATGAGCATGAATTTCTGGGATGAATTTTTGAAAACCAAATATAAAAACATGGAGATGAGGGGTTGTAGGATTCCAGAAGTTGAAGTGCCAGTCTGTCTGTTCCTGGAACAATAAACCTCAGATAATCTGGTCAGAGTACAGTCTGTGGTTCAGCAGGTCCAAGCGGGCCTGAGTTTCAACATTTCTAATAAGCTCCTCCTGAATGGCACAGCTGCTGAGCTGGGGACCACAACTTGAGAAATAAGAATTTCAGGCCAGGGGGACCCAGAAAGTGTAGTCAATATGGGTTTGGACTCAGGAATCAGACAGCCTTGAGTTCAAATCCCAGCTTCACTGCTTCTGAGCTGTGAGATGTGGGGCACACGGCTTCACCTCTCTGTGCTCTGATCAGCAAAGCAGAGGTGCATTTTCTGTTCTGTTTTGGCAAAGATTCAAGGAAACAGTTCTATGAAATGCCTAGCCCCTGGACAGACACAGAGGAAACATGCAATAAAAGTAGTCATTATTATCGTCATTCTTCTGTAATGAAGGAATCATGGCTTTGAGAACTGCAGAGAAGTTTTGTGGAAAGGATTTAGGCTACAGAGTTGGGTGATCTTGGATTTAAACCTAGGTAAAACAAAACCAAGATGGCACAGCTTTTTGGAAGCTCCAAGACATTGCATAAGCGTGATCTTGTGTTTTTACAGGACAAGAGGTGCCAACCGCCCTCTTCTCTCTGTCCCCACCCATGCACCCAGGAGGTGTGTGTAGAGGTCCCCACCTCCACCAGGTTTAGACTGGCAAGGCCAAGGGCCCTGGTTTACAGACGTGTTTGTTTAGTGTTACTGTCTTGGGTCACTTCCCTTCAAAGGCAGCCTTAACAGAACCAACGGTAAACTTACCCCACATCGTGTCTGCACATGAACCTGGACTCTGCCTCCCTCCGCTCAGCAAACCAAACCTCACTGCCTCCGGCTCCTGAATGGCCAGGTTTGTTCTCCGGAGTGAGTCATGTGGTTGCATTTCATCTGTGCTCCTCACTCACAGCCAAGGTAACCACCACTTTGAGGGTTAGGATTTCAACATATATGAATTTTATTTAAATTTTTAATTTCTCTGTTTTATTGGAGTATAGCTGATTCACACCACTGTTTTGGTTTCAGGTGTACAACAAGTGATTCAGTTACACATATATCCATTCTTTTTCAGATACTTTAACCCATATAGATTATTAGGGACTAGCGAGTAGAGTTCCCTGTGCTACACAGTAGGTCCCAGTTGATTATCTATTCAATATGTAATAGTGTGTGTATGTTAATCCCAAACTCCTAATTTATCCCTCCCCTCCACATTTTCCCTTTGGTAACGGTTTGTTTTTGAAATCTGTGAGTCTGATTCTATTTTATAATAAATTTATAAATAAATTCACTAGGTTTCACATAGGAGTGAGGTCATGTGACATTTGTCCTTCTCTGACCTACTTCACGCGGCCTGGTGCTCTCCAGGTCCATCCATGCTGCTGCAAATGGCATTATTGTGTTCTTTTTATGCCTAAGTATTGTTCCCTTGTATATACATACCTTTATCCATTCCTTTGTCGATGGACATTTAGGTTGCTTCCACATCTTGGCCATTGTGAATATTAGCAATAAATATGCCCCGGAGTGAGATTGCTCAATCCTAGTTCTATTTTTAGTTTTTTAAGGAACCTCTGCACTCTTCTCCATAATGGCTATACCAGTTTACATTCCCACCAACAGTGCAGCAGGATTCCCTTCTCTCCAAAGCCTCTCCAGCATTTATCCTTCATAGACATTTTGATGATGACTATTCTGATCAGTGAAAGGTGGTACCTCCTTGTAGTTTTGATTTACTTTACTCTGATAATGAATGATGTGGAGAACCTTTTCATGTACTTTTTGGCCTTTCGTATGTCTTCTTCAGAGAAATGTCTGGTTATATCTTCTGCCCATTTTTAAAAATTGGGTTGTTTGTTTTTTTGACACAGGGCTACATACTCATGCTCATTCTTAGTTGCTCAGTTGTGTCCAACTCTCTGACCCTTTGGACTATAGCCCACCAGGCTCCTCTGTCCATGGGATTTCTCAGGCAAGGATGCTGGAGCGAGTCACCATTTCCTCCTCCAGAGGATCTTCCCGGCCGCGGGATCAAACCGGCAGCTCTAACTTCTCCTGCACTGGCAGGTGGATTCCTTACCCACTGACCTATTGTGGAGGACAGAGTTGCATGAATTGTTTGTGTATTTAAAGATTAATCCTTTGTCTGTTACTTTGTTTGCAAGCAGTTTCTCCCATTCTGTGGGTTTTCTTTTAGTTCTGTTTATGGTTCAACATACGAATTTTAGGGAATAGCAAACATTCAGACCACAACACTACGTTATAGGGGTGTGAAGGTTGAAACAATGTGTATAAAGCTCCTGGCATAGTGCTGGCATGGAGAAAGTTTTCATCAAATGCCACTTGTTACTATTAATATTCATTTTCTATGAAACCTAGAATGAAGTAAATGCTCTAGAAATAATAATAATGATCACAATCGTAATCATAATAACCACCTTTTATTTACTGAAGGGTTTTGCCAGACACTAAGTGCTTTGGATAAATTTCCTTGTTTATGCCTTACAGCAACACTATAAGAAGAATACTATTATTCTTTTTGTAGTGTTAGGAAAGAGGCTCAGGAGTTACAGTAATTCCGCAGAGACTGAGTCATCAGTAAGTCCTTGTTGATTATCTATTTAGTATATAATAGTATGTATGTTAATCTCAAACTCTTAATTTACCCCTCCTCTCCAGAGCCCTCTTCACTGAATCAGGGCATCCTCAGCTGATGGATCTCTGGGGAGAAGGGACCTTCCTCAGTGGAGGCCAGGCTGAGACTGGGGAGGGAGAAGCTATAAACTGTCCCAAACCTAGGAGCCAGCCTCAGGATTGTCCCCTCTGAGACCCACCTGGGACTGTCACTGTTCTGCTGAGCTTCTTCATCAGTGGTCCCTGGACTCCTCAAGGCTGATGGTTCTCCATGGCTCTGAGCATCCCCCTCTGGCTTCACCGGGTCCTGGGGACCAGATAACCTTTAGGAGCCTTCCTCAGGCCCTGTAGGTTGACCCCACACAGCAGTAACCTACAGGGGTGTCTAGAGGGCTGCAGGGAGGAGAGGGGAGACCATAGCTTGGCTGCCGCGCTGACAGATCTCACCACCAGGTGTCACAAGTGAGGTGCTCCCTGCGTTAGTTTGTTCTTATCCGTCTTAACAAAAGGGCTACCATTTGTTTAACCCCAGCAACACAGAACACATAGATCCAATATTTTACGAACTGCATAAACCATTTTTGAAACAATGGCGACCCCACAACCCTACACGTCCAGTGCCTGGTACTTGGTAAGTGCTCAATGAATAAATAAGCAACACGATGAATGTCTCCAGAGGTCCCTTTATTCGTTTCCTAGGGCCACACACTTTGGAGTCCCTGCCCCACCCCTGCCCTCCAAAGACCACACTCTGAGTGGGGGAGGTTGGTGTAGCAAACAGTCTACTGACTAGTCTCTCTCCAGCAGCTCCAGAGAGGCCCCAGGCCTGGCAGCATCTCCTGTGAGAAGTTGGTTGAGGATATCCTAGTGAAAGGGCAGGCCCCAGGGCCTCCCTCTTCACCCCATGAGGGCGAAGTGGTCATGGGTGCTGGGTAACATCAGAACTGCTTCCAGAGCGCTGCAGGGAATCTCCTTACTTTCACTACCCCTCACTCCATCATGGGGCTAGAGCCAGTTCCTATCTCAGAGCTGATTTATCCCTATCTATCTATCTGGTGTTTAATAAGCCTCTCAGATTTAATACATCCCCTATCAGCTCTCATCTGAGTAAAGGCAACTCCCTCCTTCCAATGCTCTGGCTTTCCTTGGTTTCATCCTTGACCCTTTACTCTCTCCAAACCCATGTCCATTCCATGAGCAAACCCCATCAGATCTATCTTCAAAATAGACCCAGGAAAACAGGATCCCAGGAAACTCTGGCCTTGTCCTCCACATGCTCCATCTTCACGCAGCTCCGGCCTTGCATACGATCAGACCTGCTCCAGCCTTAGGGCCTTTGCACTCATCCCTCTGCCTGCACATCTCAGCGTGTCTCCCTCCCTCACCTGTAGGTCTTCCCTCAAAGTACCTTCCCAGGGGCCCTTCCTTGACTATCTTATTTAAAAATAAAGTCAAATCCTAGCCCAGCACTCTCAGTCCCTTATCTAGTCTTTGTCACCACTTACCACCTTCTACCATCAACTGGTATTAGTTACGTAGGTGGTCTCACCTCATTTGAACATGAGCTTTCCACGGTCAAAGATTTTTTGGTCTGCTCTTTTCACTGCTGTATCTCCAGCACCTAGAATTCGTTAGCTGGACTAGGGACATTTTAGAAGCAGGGTCTTTGTTCCCTTTACAGATACAGAGAGGATTTGATGCCCTGGGTAGAAATGAACCATCAATACCCATCAAGAACTGGCTGTCTCACTGGGCAAAAGTGATACCGTTTAGCAGGCTTCCCAGGTGGCTCCAGAGGTAAAGAAACTGACTACCAATATAGGAGAAGTAAAAGATGCAGGTTTGATCCCTGGGTCAGGAAGATGGTGTGGAGGAGGGCATGGTGCCCCAATCCAGTATTCTTGCCAGGAGAATCCCATGGACAGTGGAGCCTGGAAGTCGAAATGATCACAAAGAGTTGGACATGACTGAAGCAACTGAGCATGAACGCATAGTACAGGTTAGCATTCAGGAACCACAAGTTACAGATGTGGGCTGAATACAGCCACTGCTTGCAAGCTAAGAATGGTTTTTACATTTTTAAATTGTAAAAAAGAGGGGAAAAAGAACTGTTAGTCTTTCAGTGAGAGGAGTTGCTCAATTTTGCTTCTTAGATAACGAAGCTTAAAATATTTACTATCCCGCCCTTTATAGATGATCTGGGTTAGATGATCTAGGAAGCCACAAGGCAAATGTGATTAACCACCCAAAGTGAAGTCTTCTTGTGCCTTATACAGGAGTGGGGGGCAGCCACGGACCCATGTCTACTCTCTAATCATTTATAATCTAAAAGGAGACAGAGAGCTGGGCTCATGGCTTTAAAAGGCAGGCAGGGGCTTCCCTGGTGGTCCATTCCAAATGCAGGGGGCCCAGGGTTTGATCCCCAGTCAGGGAACTAGATCCCACATGCTCATGCCACAACTGAAGGCCCCTCAGGCCGCACCGAGAATCTCACAGGCCGCGACTGAGACCTGGTGCAGCCAAATAATAAATATCAAAAATTTAAAAAAGAAGAGAAGGCAGGCCAAACCTGCTTCAGGGATACTGGCCAATTCAATTCAGTGCCTGGTGGCCACTTTCCTAGACATGCTCTGGACACGAGAGTCCCTACAGCCGCTTCGAGGCGTCCAAGTCTGGCTTTGCACAAGGATCACCTAGTACTTGTTAGCATGCATTTCCTAGGTCTTGGGCAGCCCTCCTGATATCTGAGCGCTGCTGGGATGAATGTGTGTGCTAAGTCACTTCAGTCGTGTCTGACTCTTTGAGACTCAGTGAACTGTAGTCCACCAGGCGTCTCCAGGCAAAAATACAGCAGTGGGTTGCCATGCCCCGCTCCAGGGGAACCCAGGGATGGAATGGGTGTCTCCTGTGACTCCTGTATGACAGGCAGATTCTTTGCCCACTGAGCCACCCACTGGGATGGACACCTTTCACCAGCCCGAGAAAGTCTCTAGCTCCAGAGACAACCTTCATGGGAAGGCACACATTTTGATCCCAGGGAGACCTTCCTCACACTGGCCCCTGCCTCTTCCCTGGCTGTGGGTGAGTCACAAACTTTCTGGGCCTCAGTTACTTCATTTGGAAAATTAGAGCAATTACTCTCCCCATAAACTCCTCCCCAATGGAAGGATTAAACATAATCTTGGTTATTAATTTCTTCAACAGGGAAGTTGAGGTGGAGGAGACCCAGATAGGGGAGAGGTATTCAAAGACTTGGTCATCTTCATCCAGAATATTCTGATTTTTTTTCAAAATTGCAAAATTAAAATAATAATAAAATGACAACCCTGTGCCCTTGCTTTGTCCCAGATGATATTAGACTTGAAACAAAAAGCTTTTTTCTTTAAGCCCTGAGGGTCTGGCTGTGAAAGCCACAGTGGAGGGAAGGAAAGGGGACCCCAGATGTGCAGCCCCCCCAGGGTTATCTGATGGCGGACACCAGTACCGATTCATCTTCCAGCCAAGACAGCGACGACCTGTTATTATGCATTATTCATTATTAACTCTGACTCTGCTTTTAATTTCCTACCTATATGATTAGGCCACCGAAGCACTTGGCAAGGCTTCTCCATAAGACTCACTCATAAATATCTATTTTACGGCCTCACTTACATCACTTGGATAGTAAATGGGCTGCTCAAGCCAGCACCTCACTGACATGCCTTGATGTGAAGCCAGCGCCTCAATTCCCAAACCAATTTTACATGAAACACTTTACTGCCCATTTCTTCTCGGCCGGCTTCCCAGCTGGAAGCCAGCATCCCCTGGGCTGGTTGTAACAAGGGACATTTCTAGAAACCAGTGTGGTGGTTTTAGAAATGAGCTGGACCAGCAGGGCATTCTCCCCCAACACCTGGGAGTCCCTGGGGAGACTGTTCCCCCTGATTTGCTTTTTCCAGCTGGACTTTCACTCTGAAGAGCAGTCAGGGCTCCCCACCTGCATCAGCTGCCCCCCCCACCACAGGAGCTTCACTCTTTCCTGGGGACTCTCTCAAGACACGTGTGCTTCCAGGGGACCCTGCCTCCCCTGAATGGATCACCCACCTACGTGGACCTGACATATTATCAATATTAATAAAAAATAGACTCCAATTATGGGCCAGCTGCTAAAACAGAACCAAGACATACGAGCAAGACTCTTTAGATGGCAGACAAAAATCTGATGTTTCACAATAAGCCGTACATTTGGATATTTCATTTTAGAGAGTGAAAGCTCCCCATTTGTAAAGCCTGGCCAATTCAGGTTTTGAATAAATATATTACAAGATAAGGAAAAGAGCTCCTGGGCCAGATTTGGCTGTGGTTTACTGGATTGTAACCCCTGTTTCAGTTGGGGGAAGAAGACTGTGTCTTGTTCATTTCTGGAACGTCCCAAAGCCGACACACACAATAGCTCCATGTTAAATGTAGGTAAGGTCACAACCCTCTGAGAACCAGGAGCCCTTGCCTCATCACAGGGAGACACTAGGACTCAGAAAACGTATGACAATAAGAATTGCTGCCTCTCAAACAGCTTCCCCAGTCTGAAGAGGGTCCCAGGGACATGTCCCAGTTTGCATGGGGTGGCAAGAAGGGGACAGAGACAGTGAAAATGTCAACACAATGCTTCTGGACCTGAGGTAATGACATCTCTCCTGCACTAGGGATACTTTGAGATGTTTGGAGACTTTTTTTTTTTTTAATGCGAACCATTGTTTTAAAGTCTTTACTGAATTTGTTACAATGCTGCCTCTGTTTTGTGCTTTGGTTTTTTGGCTGAGAGGCACATGGGATCCTAGTTCACCAACCAGGGATGGAACCCGCACCCCTGCATTGGAGAGTGAAATCTCACCCATATTGGACCATCAGGGAAGACCCTGGAGACATTTTTGGTTGGTGGTACTGGCATCCAGTGGGTAGAGACCAGAGATACAGCTAAGCATCTTAGGAAGCACAGGACAGGCCCCACAATAAAGGATGCCCATACCCAAATGTAGAGTGTGAGATCAAGAAGCCCCGGATCAGTTTTCAATTTTGGCTTTGCTTCTGCTTACTGTGTGACCTTGAACTTCTTGTCAATAAGCTTTGCTAGTGCTTACTTTTCTCACCTGCAAATTGGGGTTGCTGCTGCTGTTGCTGCTGCTGCTGCTGCTAAGTCACTTCAGCTGTGTCCAACTCTGTGGGACCTCATAGACAGCAGCCCACCAGGCTCCCCCGTCCCCGGGATGCTCCAGGCAAGAACACTGGAGTGAGTTGCCATTTCCTTCTTCAAAGCATGAAAGTAAAAAGTGAAAGTGAAATCACTCAGTGGTGTCCGACTCTTAGCAACCCCATGGACTGCAGCCTACCAGGCTCCGCTGTCCATGGGATTTTCCAGGCAAGAGTACTGGAGTAGGGTGCCATTGCCTTCTCCAGCAAATTGGGGTTAGCGGCAGTCAAATTCTTTCCAGGATGGCCTTGAGGTTTCATGAGGTATTTGAGAGTGCACTCAGCCATGTCCGATTCTTTGCAACCCTGTGGACTATAGCCCACCAGGCTCCTCTGTCCATGGAGTTTTCCAGGCAGGAACGCTAGAGTAGGTTTCCATAACCTCCTCCAAGGGATCTTCCCCACGCAGGAATTGAATCTGCATCTCTTGCTTCTCCTGCTTTGGCAGGTGGACGCTTTACCACTGAACCACCTGGGAAGCCCTTCCATGAGATGATTCACATCAAAGGCTTAGCAAATGTCTAACACATATGTCCCTAAATCTTGGCTGTTTACTCTCTGTGTGAATGTCTGTCTCTCACATCATCTAGTATAAGAAAAGCAGCCTTTGGAAATATTGGCTTAAGGCCAGAATTCACCATTAGCAGGACCCTGACACTATGAACTTCCAAGCCTGTGAATCAACATTTAGGATAACTGGTGCAAATCACTCTTCTTTGTACAAGTGTGCCTCTCAGTACCTTGAACCTCATTTAATAATTATTCCGTCAAACGTAACTTGTGCCTCCCCAGCCCTCGGAGTGAACGTGAGAAGAGCTGTTAGAACCAGCAGTTAACAAACAAGCACACGTCTCTCTCTCCCTCCTTCCTTCCTCTCCAGCCTCACCTTGATGTGAGTCTGTAACTGGCTATTCAATGGAAAAAAGCAGGGCTTTTTAGTTTGGGGCTCCCATGAACATACCAGGGACTAGAGGAAGCCCTGCTGTCACCGCACAGGATGGGACATCTCCAACTGGGACACCAGACTTTGATGGGACAATGCCACCCAGGTGATGGGTTGAGAATCTGACAGGTGGCTGCCAAGCGTGGTGGTAAACCAGAAGAGGTGGGTGGAGAGTGAGGGCAGGAGAGGCAAAAAATATTAATAGATGGTGTTGAAACTTACTCAGAGGGCATTTGGCTTCCAAAGGGTCGGATCCTTCTGTCTGGGCCCATTACAATGTGGAGGAGGGGATTTCCCAATGAGAGAACTGAGGGGCTGCCCCTACAGGACTGGCATTGGATCCAGAACCAGAGGGAGACAAATGCCTGTCAAGTTCCAAGACATGGACTAAATGGAGTCCACGGTGTGAGTCAAGGCAGGAGGGGCTGTAGCGGGAGGATGAGGAAGAAACCTTTCTGGGGAAGGGAACCAGCCAAGTCTAATTTGGAATTCATTATTGGAGTTACCAGAAAGGTGCCTGAGTTGATACACAGAGAACAGAGGAGGCCAGGGTCAGTTCTCTGGGTGTGAACCTTTGAAACAGTGTCTGCAGGCACAGAGGACAAATGTATGGATACCAAGGTGGGAGGGGATGAGGAACTGGGAAATTGGGATTGACAGTATGTATGAAATAGACAACGGATGGGAACATAGTATATAGAACAGGGAACTCAGTGCACTGCAGTGACCTAAATGGGAGAGAATTCCCAAAAGGGAGGGGTGATATGTTACATACGGCTGATTCATTTTGCTGTGCAGTAGAAGCTAACACAAGCAACTATACTGCAATAAAATTAATTGATGACAAAAGAAAGAAAAGAAAAAGTGTCTGACCACGGTCAGACTCCAACACTGGAGCTTCACGCCTTTGAGAGAGAGAGTGCAGTGAAACCTA
Organism: Oreotragus oreotragus; assembly: GCA_006410675.1. Taxonomy (NCBI): domain Eukaryota; kingdom Metazoa; phylum Chordata; class Mammalia; order Artiodactyla; family Bovidae; genus Oreotragus; species Oreotragus oreotragus. The sequence goes on from SJYX01000477.1 coordinate 105,073, forward strand.
GTAAAAGTGTCAGCACTCAGTCGTGCCCAGCTCCTTGCAGCCCCGTGGACTGTAGCCCACCAGGCTCCTCTGTCCATGGGATCCTCCAGGCAAGAGTACTGGAGTGGGATGCCATGCCCTCCTCCCCAGGATCTTTCCAACCCAGGGATCGAACCTGGGTCTCCTGCAATGCAGGCAGATTCTTTACCATCTGAGCCATCCGGGAAGCCCAGTGGAAGTCAAAGGAGCCCTTTTCTCCGGGAAGTCTGAGTCCCATCCACGACTTTCACTGCCTTGGGGCCAGGAGACCAAGTACCAGCACTGGAGTTTGGACGTGGCTGGAGGTGGTACAGCCTGTGTGTTAAGTTGGGCGGTGGGTGATTCCAGGCGCCTGGGACATGGTGCCCAGGGAAGGGACACAGGGTGTTCACAGGCCACCGGGAGCAGAGGCCACGGGGCAGGAGAGCCCGAAGATCTCACACAACAACCTCACTTTATAAAGATAGAAACTAAAGCCCAGAGGGGCCCCTGTCATGATGAGTCACCATGATCACAGCAGAGGCTGAAATGTATACAAGACCTAGGACATGTCTGGCCCAGTCTGAGCCCTGGAGGACTGTTGTCTTATTTAATCTTCACAACAATCAGTTCAGGTCAGTTACTCGGTCATGTCGACTCTTTGAGACCCCATGGATTGCAGCACACCAGGCTTCCCGCTTCTTCACCATCTCCCAGAGCTTGCTCAAACTCACGTCCATTGGTTCGGTGATGCCATCCTACCATCTCATCCTCTGTCGCCCCTTTCTCCTCCTTCAATCTTTCCCCACAATTTTTCACAACAATAATAATGCTATTATGAGCTCCAGTTCACAGAGGAGGAAACTGAGGCAAGGGAAATCAGCACATCTTGCCCAAAGCCATGGTAAGCATCATGGCTGTGAGGTGGGGGTCCCCACTGTGTCCCACCAAAGACAAACCCTGTGGTTCCTCTTGGCAGGTCAGTTTTGGAAAGCATGGTCTTTTCTTTGATCTAATCTGAAAGTTTAATCTATTTTATTTAGCAACAAATCCTTACCTCAAACAAAATTAGTTGCGGAAAGCCAATGTGGGAAATGGGTAAAGATAGAGCAGATATATTTAGAAGAAAAAAGCAAGTGAAAGATAAAATACTTTTTGCCATCAGACTGGCAAACAGTGTAAAGGTTGGTAATGCTCTGTGCTGGAGAAGCTGTGGGAAAACCCAGGCTCTCAGAGGTGACGGTGAGGTGGGCGTGAATGATGCTGCAACATTCTTGGAGGGCAGTTGAGCAATTTCTGTGCAACATCAACAGCTGCGTTCCCTCTGACCCAGTAAGTCCACTTCTAGGAATTTACTTTATGAATATACCTACAGAAGAATTCCAAGATTCATGTAGGAATGCTGACCATAGCTTTGCCTGTAATAGTAAAAAATGCTGAGAACAACCTAAAAGTCCCCACACAGAAGAGTGGATAAAATGATGGTGACTTTACCCAGTAGAATTCTCTCCAGATGTGAATCAGATAGGAGTAGTTCTAAGTGTGCTGATCTTCAAAGATAACCTTTTAATCAGTAAAGTGTGCTGATCTTAAGTGGGTAGCTTGATGTTCCTGTGTACACCTGTGTAACTGCCACCCAGATTAAGACACAGAACATGTCCAGCACCTCAGAAGGTTCCCTGCCCGTCCATCAGCCCCACCCTCAGCAGAGATAAACTGTTTCTGACCTTGGGGACCATATTGTGGCTCTGCCTACTCTTGAACTTCTTATAAAGGGAATCACTTGCTATGCACTCTCTTGTATCTATTTCTATTACTTAACGTTTTTGAAATTCATCCAGTTTAGGCATATGTCAGTAGTTTCTTCCTTTTCAATGTCAAGTAGTATTCCTTGGTGGCTCAGATGGTAAAGAATCCCCTTGCAATATAGGAGACCCAGGTTCCATCCCTGAGTCTGGAAGATCTCCTGGAAAAGGAAATGACAACTCACTCCAGTATTCCTGCCTGGAGAATTCCTCAGACAGAGGAACCTGGCAGGCTACAGCCCATGGTGTTACAAAGAGTCAGCCATGACTGAGTAAGCACACACACACACAATCAAGTCTCGGAGCAGGAGATGGAAATCATTCTGTGGTTTTGTACAGGGTAAGGTGCTGGAAAAACCACTGGGAGCTTGGTGCAGTGGTCTCAAGGCCATGCTTCCAGGAAAGGCTTCTGTGGCCTACAGAACTGACCCTCCCTAGAGCCACATTCTCTGAGGATGCCGGCAGAATTGTAGAATCTGATAGCATATGATGGTACCTGTTTCTCAACACTGAAGAAGCTGGGAAAGTGGACAGGGGTGCAGCCATGGTGAACCCCCCTCACACATCCCAAACAGGGCAGAACAATGGCCTCTACCTCACCTCCCACTTCCAAACCCCACCCGGGTGCACCTAATAGCAAACTGAATTTGTGTCCAGAACTCTAGCTGCAAAGGAGTCTGGTAAATAGAGTCTTTAGCTTTACAGTGACTTACAGGAAAGAACACCAGAGGGAGGAGGGATTGGAGGCTGAACAAAACCATCAGAACATCACCAGCCGTCAGTTGCTCTCCACGTGGGCCCCTCCTCAGAGTTGCTTGACCGTCCTCATGACATGGCAGCCAGTGTTTCCCAAGCAACCATCCATGGGCCAACACAGAAGCAGCAACACCTTTTATGACCCAGACCTGAAAGTCACACACTATAATTTCTGCCACAGACACACACATTAGTCCCGACTCACTGTGGAAGGAACAACACAAGAGAGTATGAACCTGGTGATGAGGAACACAGAGGGTACCTGGGGAGTTGGCCACCACACTAGGAATCTCAGGAATAAAAGTTGTTTTGGAAATGGATGTGGGAGTGCTGTCTTCAGAGAGACAGCACAGCAATCTTTCTAGGAAAGAACTATCAGAAATGGAATTCTCTCCCCCCATGAGTTTACCTCTTCTAGAACATGCATAAATCAAGTGTGTGCACAGAGGTTTAACCTGTGGCTCCACTTAGTAGATTAGTGGCCCTTGGCAAGTGACTACGGGGCCTCAGTCACCCCTTTATAAAGTGAGGCTAATTATAGAACTCACACCATATAGAGTCATTGAAAGATTAAATAGCAACATGCATGTAAAGCGTTTCCAGAAGTGCTCTGTTGTTAAGTCACTCAACCGTGTCTGATTCTTAGCAACACCACGAACTGCAGCGTGCCGGGTTCCTCTGTCCTTCACTATCTCCTGGAGTTTGCTCAAATTCATGTCCATTGAGTTGGTGACACTATCTAACCATCTCATCCTCTACCGCCCCCATCTCCTTTCACCTTCAATCTTTCCCAGCATCAGGGTCTTTTCCAGTGAGTCGGCTCTTCACATCAGGTGGCCAAAATACTGAAGCTTCAGCTTCAGCATCAGTCCTTCTAATGCATGTTCAGAGTTGATTTCCTTTAAGATGGACTGGTTTGATCTCCTTGCAGTCCAAGGGACTCTCAAGAGTCTTCTCCAGCACCATAATTTGAAAGCATCAGTTGTTTAGCACACAGCCTTCTTTATGGTCCAACTCTCATATCTGTACATGACTACTGGAAAAACCAAGTTCTTGCTACAGAGACAAAACTCAACGAGTGTTCGCTGGCAACACTATCATCTGCAAATACTCACACAGCTCACAAAATACACAACATCAGTATTAGGGTTCTGACTCCCTTGAAGTGTAATTTGAATTTCATATGAAAATATCATATGAATGATATTGAAATATCATATAATGATATAATGAAATGTTAGTCTGTTCATTCTCCCTTCAAGATGATATCTGTGGTTCAATAGTTCTCAAGAATAACTTGATTTAGCTCTGGTGTAAGCTTCCTCCTAAGAGATTTTCAAAATTGATTCAGGGACTTTCTGGGTGGTCCAGTGGTTGGGACTCTGCACTTCCAGTGCAGGGGGCTTGGGTTCAATCCCTGGTTGGGAACAAGGACCCTCATGCCTCATGGTTCAGCCAAAAAAAAAAAATTTTTTTTTTTTAATCAATGCATTCATCAGGCAGTAAGGTGTTCAGACTACAGTTGTTCTTTGCTACCCCCTAAAAAGTTTGACATTCTTGTAACTATCACAACTATTTTTTTAAATATTTATTTTATTAAAATAAGTAGATTAAAGAAGTGGACCCTTGGTGTCATTGAGGAGGAAGTACAGAGCTTAGTGGAGGTTTTGAGGTTCTCTCTGAATCGTCCTAAGACCTACCAATAAGAGTCCGCCTGCTACTCACACTGCTCACAGTTCTGCACTATGATGTAGAGGGGGAGAAGGTCGCTTGTCCACCCTTGGGAGCTTCCTGTGGACTGGCCACAGCAGTCAGCTATAAAGGCATTGAGCAGTGGACAGTCCTGAAGGGCCAGTGGTAAGAATACCAACTTGAAGCCCAGCAGCACAACTGAAGACCCATCCAATAGCACAACAAGGACCACGCAGGACAGAGAGTGCCAGCTCTGGGTCTGCACTGCCTGGGTGCAGAGCTCAACTCCAACAATGACCTGTGTGGATGGCCTTGAGCAGATTTCATGATACCCTGGGCCTTGGTTTTCCTTATCTATTAAATGAGGGTGACTGAAATCAATAATAGCCACTTCACAACTTTGTAAATAAGATTATACGTACTATTAGAAGATAAGTTTTTTAAAGATAAAATCATGACTCCTATAAATCTAAAATAAGTATGTGTCAAAGATGGCATTTAACTCCTGAATTAATGACTCAAGGTGTTACAAATGGTTCAAGGGATAATTCAGAGGCATACCTAAATACACAGGCAATCAGAAATGCTGAAACAAATTTACAGATAGATGCAAAACTGGTCAGTAGTCATAGGACAATAATCAATTGTATTCCTAGGGACAAGCTCATTTGCATTTCTATGGAAAAAATCATTTGCATGACTATCAGTAATGACAATGAAAGACACAAACCCTTACAGAATCAGGAAACTGAAGGTGCATTCAGCAACCTCTTTTTGTCCATTTTGCAATTTCTTCAGACTATGTAAGCCATTGAGCACATGTCAAGTTCTCAATGACCATCAGCTTTATTCATGTTTATTAATTCTTTCAATGCAAGAGCCCTTCTCACCCGTCCTGCATTTTAGAGAAGGAAAGGAGGCAAGGAAGGAAGGAAAAAATGACAAGCCAAGCTCACATTATTTGGGGGGCTGAGTGTGATACGGTTTGAGGTTCAGTTAAACTCAGGGCTTCGGCCTGGAGTTCTCTTCAGCTCCCTGGTTTGTGCGCCTCCTGGGCCCTGGTCACTGGTGTGGGGGACTCTGAGTCCACACTCTGGCTCAGTCCTGTCGTCTGGTGCATCCACACACAAGCTCTCCCCGAGCCCTGACCTGTGGCACTGAGCTAACTTCCCCAGGCTCCACAAACCTGCCAAGACCTCACTGGCTTAACTCTGGGAGGCAGAAGAGCAGCTCGAGTCGCAGGATGGTTCAGGACATCTGTTGGATGTGTGAATGTGAATGTCTGGATCCTACTGGGTCACATCTTTGTGGCAAGTCTCATTTGAATGGGGCTCAGACATTTTTGGAGAACTTATGTCTTACATCCACAGACCTAGAGGCTGCATCTCCTATAGCTGTTTCTCCAACACTCAGAACGCGGTGCTCTTGCCTCAGGCCCTTTGCACGTGCTCTTTTCCTCACCCCCCGCCTCCGCCCCCGCGAGCCCCACCACCACCTGAGTAGATTTGTGCCAGAATAAAACAAATGTGAAATAAATTTGAACCATTGTTTTCCCTCTAAATGGGCTTGGCAAGTCATGGCCCTCAAGAGACCTAATGGGTTCTTCATTCAGCCCTGAGAGCTGAGAATATTTCTGGCATTTGCAAAGTGTTACACTTTAAATGGTCATAGAAATACTGTGTAACAGCCTCAGTTTTGACCCTTGGTGCATACCTGTAAAACTATTCGCTCTCTTGCCTTCTAAGATGTCTGCTGACCCCTGGCAAGAGTGGAGGCTCCAGAGTTGGGTGAGTTTTATGGACAAAGATGTCTCTCTTTTCTCCATTTCTCGGAGAAATAAAAGGGCACCTCCCTGAGCTCCCTGAAGCTTTCCTGAGCCATCGACCTGCTCCTTCCACACCTAGCCCTCACTCTGGCTCTCTGCTTCCCAAGCTCAGAAGAAATGAAACGATGGCTCTGATTGCTGAGGAGGACGTATGTTTAAGTAAATAAACACAGCCATGACACCAACTGTACAGTGGACACATCCCTGCCTTCAAGAGTGATCAAGGAAGATACATGCTTGAAATGAACAACATGAGCATTTGTGAGAGTCATGTGTCTTACAGTTCTGTATGTTTTTATGTGATCTCACAGCTAAGAGGTGGGTGCCCCATGGCCACTGGAGGCTTAAAATAAAGGCAGACCTNACCAACTGTACAGTGGACACATCCCTGCCTTCAAGAGTGATCGAGGAAGATACATGCTTGAAATGAACAACATGAGCATTTGTGAGAGTCATGTGTCTTACAGTTCTGTATGTTTTTATGTGATCTCACAGCTAAGAGGTGGGTGCCCCATGGCCACTGGAGGCTTAAAATAAAGGCAGACCTCGGAGATATTGCAGGATTGATTCCAAACCCCCGCAATAAAGAGAGTCAGATGAATGTTTTGGTTTCCCAGCGCATATTAAAAAAAAACAACAACAACCAATTTACATGCCTTAATTAAAATTTTTTGTTGTTTAGTTGCTAAGTCGTGTCCAGCTCTTTTGCGACTCCAAGGACTATAGCCCACCAATATCCTCTGTTCATGGGATTTCCCAGGCAAGAATACTGGCGTTGGTGGCCATTTATTCCTCCAGAGGATCTTCCTGAACCAGGGATCGAACTGGAGTCTCCTGCATTGGCAAGAGGATTACCATTATACCAAAAAGGAAGCCCTAATTAAAATATACACTATTGCTAACAAAAAAAAAAGGCTAGCAATCATCTGAGCCTTCAGCAAGACATAATTTTTTTGCAATAGCCACATCAAAGATCATTGATTACAGGTCACAATAACAAAAATACCAATGATGAACAACTTTGAAATATTGTGATAATTAGCAAAACATGACACAGGGACAGACATGGACAAATGCTGTTGGAAAAGAAGTGAAGATAGACTTGCTCAACACAGGGTTGCCACAGACCCTCAATTTGTAAAAAAGGGAAAAAAAGCAACATCTTTGACCTGCAGTAAAATAAGGTTCACATTATCCTCTGAGGTCAGATCACAGCTGTCCCTCCAACGACAGTAGCTGGTGTGCGAGGTAGTGGGTGTTTGGCGTCCAGGAGGCCTCTGCAAACTTCCCAGGGCTTCAGGGCAGGGTTGTAATTATGGACACAGCGAAAGTGCCAGCAGATCCGTGGGCCGCTGGGTGGCCAAGAGAAGCCATAACCTCAGGCCAAGCACCTGACCCCCTTTCGCCTCAGTTTCCTCTTTAGGAAGAGAGAGGAGGGTGAAGATACATAATTAAAATTTGTCGATTGCGAGCTTTGAGCTGCTGGGATGAAAGCCTTCCTGTTCTAGGCCTGCTCTATTGTTATTATCACTGCAGACTCTGGAGAAAATTCAAAGAGATGTTTTATAACCCAAATTAGAGAAGTTTCTTGGTCCAGGAAGGAAGATCCCAGTGTAGTTAGTGAGGAACCTGGGTAACAGCCCGGCCGAGAGACTCCTGGCCACAGAGGGCCGGTGAGCCTTTCACCTGGAAGGCGGGAGAGTGGGGATCAGCAGCCCAGCTGCACGGGAGCCCCCCCAACTTCCAGGAGCCCTTTGGGGGCGGGTCCTGCCCACAGAGCAGAGGAGATGCCAGGCACACAGGGTGGACTTAGACCATGAGCTGGCCCCCCCAGCCTTCCCCTGCCCTCTGTCAGTCCTGGGATTCGGGGCTCACCTGGACGTTCCTGGGTGTAATATTTTCTCCAAGGATTACTCCAACTCTGGTGGAAGTAAGGGGTCATCAGAGAGGGGTGAAGAGCTCCTGCTCCGTGGCAGGAAGTCAAGGGAAAGGGGAGATTGTTTTTCATTGTGAACCCACTTTGTGCTGACAGGTGTCCCCTGCCTGCATCTCCAAGCCCCGCTAGTTAGGAAGGCAGCTGGCTTTTTTTACTCTGTTTCGGATAGGATGCCTGGAGCTGCAAGGAACAAAAATTGCTGATTCTTGTGTGATGAGAACCTGGAAGAATGTGGTAGCAGGGATCAGCACTGTCAGAACCACTGGTTCCTGAGGCCTTTCTCCTGGGTTGCGAGATAACCACTGGCCTCTTGGGCATCATTTCTGCTTTCGTGGCAGCGGGGTGGGGGTTGGGATATTGGTGGTGCTGGCTGCATCCATCCCTGAGGGCAGAAAAGCAAATGTGGGACTTCCCTGGTGAACCAGTGGTTAAGATTTCGCCTTCCAGTGCCGGGGGTATGGGTTCCATCCCTGGTTGGGGAACTAAGATCCCACATGTCTCGAGGCCAAAGACCCAAAACACGAAACGAAAGCAATACTATAACAAATGCAATAAAGACTGTAAAAAATGGTCCACATTGGGCTTCCCCTGGTGGCTCAGTGGTGAAGAGTCCGCCTGCCAATGCAGGGGACATGAGTTCGATCTCTGATCAGGGAAGATCCCACATGCCGCGGAGCAACTAAGCCTGTGAGCCACAGCTGCTGAGCTTGTGCTCTAGAGCCTGGGAGCCGCAACTACCGAAGCCTCAGAGCCTGTGTTCCTCGAGAGAAGCCACTGCAATGCTTCTGCCCGCTCCCCGCAAACCTGAGAATGCTCTTTCCTCTCCTCAAGGCCTGGTTACTTCTACTCACACTGTGCCCCTAGTTCCCAAAGGATCCCCAGATGGTCTCCTTAAGGGACTCTTTCGACAACCGTTAACTCATGATTTTATCAATCATTCCTTAACCTCAGTCTCCCCCAGAAGACCATGAGACCCTTGGGGGCAGGGGCTTTGCACAAGCTGGCCCTACAGCGCCGCAGAGAATTTTTGACCATGCAGCCGGCAGGTGGCTGTCCTGCCACAGAGAAAACCCTGTCCACTTCCCGCATTTCTCAAGGTGGCCATTGAGGCCCAGTTTGGGGAAAAGATGGGGCGTCCTCTCCCGACTGGAGGCCACTGTCCAACATTCATCCAGCCATGGCAGGGGTGCTAAGCCCTGGCTATGTGCCATGTGCTGGGGGAGACGCTGATAAAGGACATAGTTCCAGCCCATGGGGAGTTCAGCCTGTGAGATAAATGCAGATTTAAAAGGAGAGGGGCATGCGAAAGGTTGTCCACACCCAGACCAGTATGCCAGCTTCTGGAACCAAAATTAGAACCAGAGCAAAATTAGTACTAGGAGAGCATGTCAATCATACCTCAAAACCCTGCACCCCCAACCAAAAAAAAAAAAAAGGTACGAGGGAGAAAAATGAACGAAAAGAGCAAAGATGACCCCCATGCTTCTCCCCATCTGACCCCCGTGCTTTCCTCTAGAATCTTTTTCTCCGTAACTTTGTTTGTTTTTGCTATGCTGAGTCCTCGCTGCAGTGAGTGGGAGCTACTCTCTAGCTCTGCTGCTCAGGTTTCCCATTGCAGTGGCTTCTCTCGTTGCAGAGCACAGGCTCAGTGGTACTGGGCTCAGTAGCTGTGGCTCCCAGGCCTAGTGGCAGCATGGCATGTGGGATCTTCCCGGACCAGGGCTGGAAGACTTGCCTTGGCAAGTGGATTCTTTACCACTGAGCCGCCAGGGATGCCTCCACCAAGTCTTTAGCATGTTCACTAGGCATCACCTGGTCCTTCAGAGGTGAAATCTGGAGATACTTTTCTTGCATCACTTTCTGGCTTTTCGCTCCTCGAGAAGAAAATTAGTGTCATGAGTCACAGAAAAGTCTTAAGACACTGTCTATCCCTTTACTCCCTGTACCCCACCCTGCAGACGATGCATAGGTGGCCACTCAGAGAGCAGAGGGGCTCCCCTTTCTAAGTGGGGAGGGGGAGAAAAAAGTCTGGAGAGTCTTCCAAAAGTCACTTCTCACTGACATTGTCCCTGGAAAGGGGCAGCTTCTGTGCTAGTTGTGAAATCTCCAGCAACACCTGTTTTTCTTGTTGGACTGATTTACGTGCAGAAAAACACAGGTGCAGAAGGTGTTGAAACTGGACAAAGGAGCACAGAACCCACACAGAGGCCTGCCTGCTTTACCCTCCAACCCAAGAACTTCGCTGTGCTGCAGGGGCTCCTGCCTTAGCCCCACCTTTAGGAAGAGGCTCACTTCTGGGGGCCATGTTATCTGTTGGCGTTACCCCTCTCCTGACCCCAGAGATGCTCTGAGCATCTCCCTTGTACACCACAGTCTGTGCCCAACAGCATCCTGCAGTGATGCTTTGTTGCCCCAAAGGGACTATGTGCATTTCATGAAGTGAAGAGGGTATCTTAAACTCTTCATTTCACCCCATGGCATTGTCTTACCCAGCTCCGTTCTCCCTAATTTATTCTCTGGTCTTTGGTGAACCTCTTGCTGAGATTTAATGAAATTCATATTGTTCTGAACCCTTGTGTCGGCTGAGCCGGTCCCTCTAAGCCAGGAGGGGGCAGCGTTTTCCTGTGGAGCAAAGGGCTCCGAAAGCAGGGGATTGGGGTGGGGGCAGGGGTATGGACTATCTTAAATATCCACACTACCTTAGCGTGACGAAATGGTTTTGCGACCCCATTGGAACCTTCCCCTGACCTACCCTCAATGGAGGGGGAGGCAGGCAGGTGCTGGGAGGATAACTACAAAGTCAGGGCTTCCCTGATGGCTCAGACAGTAGAGAATCTGCCTACAATGCAGGAGACCCAGGTTCGATCCCTGGGTTTGGAAGATCTCCTGGAGAAGGAAGTGGCTACTCATTCCAATATTCTTGCCTAGAGAATTCCAGAGAGAGAGGAGCCTGGTGAGTTAGAGTCCATGAGGTCACAAAGAGTCGGACACGACTGAGCAAGTTAGCAGCACAAGGGCCCCATCGCTCCCCCAGGGCCTCAGGAGACACACCTCGTCCAGGGTTCTCAGCCCTGTGACCTTGGCCTCCTGGGACTTGGCCTCTTGCAATGAGTATCCCATTTCCAAACAGCTCCTTTTCTGAAGATGTTGGAGAGTTTCTTTGTGTCCCATCAGTCACCAGCAAACCAAGAAAGGTGCAAACCAGAGACAGTGACCGAAGGCACCACATTGACAGCTGTGTCCCCCTCTCTGCCCATTTGTCCTTTTATTCACACTAAAGGCTTGTCCAGAACTAGTTTCCACTGGACCTCCACCAGCCCTTTGAGGAATATGCTGCTGTGATAGCAGAGGATTCAAGGAGCCCACGTCCTCAACCCGTGGCCACCAGTCTTGGGAGGGACACAGGTATCATCTGGCGCCACCCCTCCCTCAGCATAAGGATGGGGTCTCCAGGTTCAGGAGACCCTGTGGCAGTCTGTCTGTGGGCGCCCTCCAGCTCCACCTTCCAGCAGAGGATGACAATGAGCAGTCCTGACTCTGACTGGGAAGAGGTGGGGGACCAGAAGATTCGAGGCGAGCCCTTAATTGTTTGCTTGAAATTCAGGAAAATGTTTCCAGCATTATAAAGACCAGCACCCTTCTTCAAACCAGACTCAGAATGGGCCCAGGATGGCTCTGCCCTCTGGGTGCACAGATAAAGGCTGGACTCTGAGGTATGGGCCTGGGGCAGAATGACGGTACAAGAAGGAGCCCTCCAGGCAGGGTCTGATGCGCTTCAGGGGCTGCTGAGGGCGAGAGACCTCAGCCTCTGCTTTAAAGCAGCCCCGGGGCAGGGAGTGCATGGCTGTGCGCTGGGATCTTGCCTCCAGCACTGCTCCCTGGATCGATTCACCTGTGTGGGCAATGGGGGCCACATGCCATCCGCTACATGACACAGTTGTCCTGTACGTCAGTCACCCAGCTCAGAGCCTGGCCTTGGCTGGATGTGAACCGTCAGCTTCATTATCTTTAATATAGACTGAGGGCGCGTGTGTGGGTATGTATGTGTGTGTGTGTGATGTGAAACGAGTTAAGCTGCTGGCAAAGAGGACACCTCTGCAGTGATTAGACTGCAGAAGGAAACGGCTCCCCAGCTCTGGTATTCTTGCCTGGAGAATTCCACGGACAGAGGAGCCTGGCAGGGCTACAAAGAGTCTGACACAACAGAGCAACTAATACTTGCACAGTTGTTAGCTGCAATTCAGTGGATCTACAGTTGTAGTGCTGAAGAAAACAGGACAGAAACACGAAAGATGCCGGAGATTAGTGAGGATTTGCAAAGCTGTATCCCCATGTTGGTATTGAAGAGTATGCTCCACAGAGAACCACCACAAGGGTCGTGAGGATAACTGTCAGGAGGTTTTGTAGAGGGCTGGAGGAAGGGTAACACCAGCCGCGTGGAGGAATAGTGACAGTTCAGCCACAGAGGTGGGGACAAGCACAGGTGAGAGATGGCATGGCTCTACTTTGCCCCCACTTCCCATCTCGGGCCCTGCCCTGGGAAAGAGACCAAGTTTTGCATCTTCGGAGTCTGCCACCTCTAACCACACCCCCCAGCCCCACCCCTAGTCATGACCCCAACTAACCCTCCCCTTCTCAGAGCTGCTCAGACCAGGGCCAAGTGCAACCCAGGTTCCCCCCCTGAGAAGAAGAACCTGCAGATAGGGGTGCAGGCAGACACTGGAAGGATGCTCTGGGGTTGGTCAGGGGCCCTGGGCAAGAAAGCCAGTGTGCAGCCTAAGATTCTGAGGATGCAGGCTCCATGAGGAACCCAAGGGAGTCATTTTATAACCCTCAGATTCTATTGGGTATAAATAATAATACTTAACATTTATAAACTGAGACACTAATTTTATAACAAAAAGGGAGAGATGGATGCGGCTTCCTTGTGGCAATTATAATAGCCTAAGATTTACTGAGCGCTCTGTGCTAGTTGCCAAGTTGCCAGGGTTCTCACTCACTGTCCTGTAACCCTCGCCCTTAGACACCATTAGCATCCCCACATAGACTCCAAGCAGGTAATTAATTTGTTCAAGATTCACGACTAGGAAACAGCAGGATTGGGATTCCAGCCCAGGCACAGTAACTCCCAGAGTAGCCCCCGTCCATGCAGCTCTGCGTAATAATACACTCCCATTACGTGGGCTGGCTGTAGTGACTGTTTCTTACAACCAAAAGATGCAAAATTAAGTGAGCAGCCACATAGGTATACCTCTGGCTGAATCATGTTGATGTACGGCAGAAACCAACACAATAATCTTCCAATTGTGTTGGAAAACAAGATAAAACAATTATCTTCCAATTAAAAATAAATTAGTGAATAAAAAAATCAGAGTGAACAGCAGGCATTGCCTTAAGAATTGAGAAAAGAGTCCATAAAGAAGAGAGAAACACCTTGGCTGCAGGTATACTCCTCCACACCGATCTTCAGTGCTCAAGCCGGGGGAAAGGGGACTGAAACAGGATCGACTCCTACGCTCACCTGCCCTGTGCCAGCCACTGTGGGCCACTTGGGGCTGGACCGAACCCTAGAGAGACTAACCATCTGGTTGGGGAGACTGAACGACTGGTTTCTGGGCAGGTGTTTCTCCAGGACTGATTCATCACGGTTATGCGCTAAGTCCTAGGAAGCCCAGACAGTATATTAAGCCATCCAAAGAGGCCAGTTCTTTATCTTCAGACCTGTAAACTTTATCTTATTGGGGAAAACAGGTCCTCAGAGATGTGGTTAAGGATCTTGAGATGAGGAAATCATCCAGCGTCATCCAGATGGACCCTACACGCCATCACAGTAAGAGAGAGACAGAGGGAGACTAGACAAGCACAGGCAGGAGAGGAGGAGACACCGAGGACAGAGGCAGGGCCTGGAACGATGTTTCACAAACCGAGGAACGCCCACAGCTGCCAGCACTGCAAAGGCAAGGAACAGGTTCTCCCTCGAGCCTCCTGAGCGAATAAGATCCTGGATTTTAGCCCAGTGGATTAGTCCTGTTTTCTGACTTCCACATACTATGAAAGAATATATTTCTGCTGTTTTAAGCCACTAGATTTGTAGCAATTTGTTACAGCATCCATAGGAAACTAATACAGACCAAGTGCGGTAGGGGTTGTAGCAGAAAGAGCACAGGACGAAAAGCCCAGTGGGTGGACTCCAATCCTGGGTGTGCATCCTAAGTGGCCTGGGGTCATTATTTGGCCTCTTTTTGCCTCAGTGTTGTCACCCATGCAATGGAGGGGCTATTCTTTGCTTATATTAGTTGGAACTGTTTTAATTACACGTGACAGAACTCTAAGTCCAACCGGTTGAAGTAGAAGATCCCAGGGAGCTTCATGACATGAAAGAAAATAAATACTGGTGCCAGCTTCAGGTGGGGCTGGTTCCAGGGGTTCCCAGGAGCTGCCATTTCCTCTCCATTCCCTCTCCCATCTCTTCTTCTCCTGCAAGTTGGCCTCATGCTCTCCTTCTGTAAGCGACTTCCTCCACTCACCTCAAGACTTGGTGAGGGCAACTGTCACTGTTATATCCTCACAGCTTCACCAGGCTCACATCAGTATATAAAGAACCCCGAGGGAACTTCTCTGGTGGTCCAGTGGCTAAAACTCTGCATTCCCAAGGCAGGGGGTCTGGGTTTGATCCCAGGGAACTAGATCCCACATGTAACAACTAAAAGAACTTGCATGCTACAATGAAGACTTAACACAGACAAATAATTGTGTCTGTGTGTATATATATATATATATATATATATTTTTTTTTTTTTTTTTTTTTTAAGGATCCGAGAAGAGGCTCTGATTGGCCAGACTCATGACACATCCCTTACTCCCAGGGTCAGTCACTGCATAGGGAAAGGGGCAGTAAGTTTGGCCTGACCTGGGTCATGAGTCTCCCTGGGGCACAGAGTGAGGATCTGTGATTGGCAATGCCTGTCAGAACCACACTAGGAGAGTGCAGAGAACAAACTCCTGAAGGAAGTGGGGGAAGGGGTTCCCTTACCAGAAATGAGAAAATAATGCAAGGCAGACAAAAACAATGAACATCCACCTCATTACCTCATAGAGCTGTTGCAGAAACCAGGTGAGATAACGTGTATGAACTCGCTCTGTGAGCATCGGGACTGTGACATGTTGCTGCGGATGGCTGCGAGCTCAGCCAGCCTGGCTCCACCCACTCTTGCCCAATACCTCAGTTTCAGCGCCATCCTGTACCTCTTCTTCCTCCTTCCTGTCGACCCACAGATCTGGCCTGAGGCTGCCTGGACTTAAACAGGATAAAGGGAAGACTGAGCTGCGTAAAGGGAAAAGTGTTCAGGCTCTGGGAGAGTTTAGAAGCCCCAGGAGCCCAACATTAACCCAAAAGAAAGAAGGAAACCATGGAAGAGTATTGAGGAGGAGACATCACATTTAAGAAGCAGGAAGGAATCAGAAACTCCCTAAATGAAATTCACGCAGTCACTTAATAAAAAATCCTTTGGCTGAGTCACTGCCTTGGTCTCAGGTGATGCTGCTGAGAAATACTTTGTTGGCATTTGTCTGCTTCCCATTGCTGGTTTTCTGTGCAGACCACGCAGTTGAGTAGTTGCCAGGATTTTAAGAGTTGATCCAAAGCAGCAGAGCTCCATCACCGGTCAACTTCCAGCATGGGGATTACTGTGCTTGGAAATTCAGCGTCTCTTCCTTCCCATTGCCCATGTGAAGAGTAACATGAAGTCATTCTGCTGCTGCTAAGTCGCTTCAGTCGTGTCCAACTCTGCGACCCCAGAGACGGCAGCCCACCAGGCTCCCCCGTCCCTGGGATTCTCCAGGCAAGAACACTGGAGTGGGTTGCCATTTCCCTCTCCAATGCATGAAAGTGGAAAGTGAAGTCGCTCAGTCGTGTCTGACCCTCAGTGACCCCATGGACTGCAGCCTTCCAGGCTCCTCCGTCCATGGGGTTTTCCAGGCAAGAGTACTGGAGTGGGGTGCCATTGCCTTCTCCAGGAAGTCATCCTACTTTGCCACAATACTATGAGTCTAGCCTTGTGTCACAATTAAGCTAATACTGCAGCCACTAGTCATATGTGTCTCTTGAAATGTGGCTGGTATGAATTGAGATGCACTGTAGTGTAAAATACACACCAGAGTTCAAAAACCTTGTAACTCAAAAATGTAAAATATCAAATCTTTTTATTGATTACATGTTGAAATGGTAATATCTTGAGTTAAATAAATTATATTATTAAAATTAATGTCACCTGTTTCTTTTTACGTTTTGAATATGGCTATTAGGAAAGTTAAAATTATGTGTGTGGTTTGCATTTTATTTCTATCGGACTGTGCTGTGCTAGAGGATTCTAGCAAATGTACTTCTTTTATTGATGGTCAAAGCAACCCTTTGGGAACTTTCCTGGTGGTCCAATGCATCCCAGGTAGCTCAGACAATAAAGAATCTGCATGCAAATGAGGACACCTGAGTTCAATCGCTGGGTCAGGAAGATCCTCTGGAGAAGGGAATGGCTACCCATTCCAGTATTTTTGCCTGGAGAATTCCACAGACAGAGGAACCTGGTGGGCTACAGTCCATGGGGTTGCAAAGAGTCAGACCCAGCTGAAGGACTATCACTTTCACTCATGGTCCAATGGTTAAGAATCCACCTTCCAATGCGGGGGACCCAGGTTTGATTTCTGGTTGTGGAGTTAAGATCCTACATGCCTTGGGGCAGCTAAATCCATGAAGCCTGTGTACTGCAACAAAGACCCAGTCCAGCAAAAACGGAGAAAGACCAACCACCTTTGTATAGACAAGGAAACTGAAGCTTGGAGAAGTTGATCAGTGCCACTAGGGGGCAGGGATTTGTATCCAGAATGGTGGAGTTCCACAGGGGCTCTTTTTTGCTCTACACCGTCCTGTCCATTTATAGCATCAGTCATGATGCTCTAGGCTGCAAGTAAAAGACTCCCAAACTTAATTTGGCTTTAAAAAAGAAGCCATCACTTACTGTCCCATATGAGCCATTCTGGGATTGTTTAGGAGCTTTGCAATGTCACGCAAAGCCCAGTGCCCAAGGTGTTGCAGACTTTCCTCTCTCCCCCCCACTCCTTGTGCTGGTTTTGTCCCAAGTGGCCAGCTGTGGCCAGTCACAGTCGCTGCAGCAGCTTCCAAAAGTGTGTGCCTGCATAACAACAGAAAAGACAGCTTCTCTTTGTGGGTCTCTTTCTTGTTTTTGGCCACACTGCAGTATGTGGGATTTTAGTTCCCTGACCAGGAATCAAACCCACGCCCACTGCAGTGTAAGCACAGATTCTTAAACACTGGACCACCGGGGAAGTCCCTGTGGGTCTCTTTCTATCGGGAGTTAAACTCTTCCCAGAAACTCCTTAGGATCTTATGACTCAAGGTGTGATCCAGAGGCTGCAGCATCCACATCACTGGAGAACTCAATAGATGTGCAGGGCCTGGTGCCCCACCCCAGACCAGGGCTGAACCAGAGTCAACATCTTAAGCATCCTCACTTTACATCCTGGGCCAGGCCAGAGGGACACCACCTTCTCTGAGCACAAAATGGGTAGATCTGACTCCCCGGGGAGGGAGAGTCACGCATGGGTGTCTGGGTATGGTGTGGGGTAATGAGGCAATCATGAGGCCAACAGTTCCTTGAAAGTCTGATGTGCAGATTAAATGAGATCAAGAATATACAGTGACTAATACACTCATTCATTGTTTCACCCAACACTTTTTATTTCAGTACTGGACACATTTTGCCCCTGAGGTTACAGTGGTGCCCAAGACACAATCCCTACCTCATGGGTGGAACCTACATTCTAATGGGGAACATGGTGGGAGGAACTAATAAAACAGCACAATTACAGTTGTGAAAAGTGCCATAAACGCACTTCCCTGGTGATCTAGTGACTAAGACTCTGCTCAGGTAACTAGATCTCCCATGCTGAAACTGAAACCTGTGCAGCCAAATAAATACTTCTATAAAGAAAAACAGAAAAGTGCTATGAAGGAAACAAACGGTGCTGAATAGAGAATGCAGGGGGAGAGGTGCAGCCCCTGGAGGGAGGCGTTTGAACAGAGACCTGAAGGGAGACTAGGAGCTCATCCCTGCTTGAACTGGGAGAAGGGGGTGAGGTGGGAGTGATCTCGGCAGAGGGTAAGCATCACATACAAAGGTCCTGGGGCAGGAAGGAACGTGGCAAGTTCCAAGAGTAAACGGACCTCTATGACTTGGGCTGTATACAGTGCATGTGTCCAAACACGTTGCCAGGACATCTGTTTTATTATTTATATGTTTATGACTGTGCTGGGTCTTCATTGCTACGTGTGGACTTTAGTTGCAGCCCATGGGCTTCTAATTGCACTACTTTCTCTTGTTGCAGAGCACAGGCTCTAGGCTCTAGGCATGAGGCTTCTATAGTTTTGACACATGAGATCTGTAGTTGCAGCTCCCAGGCTGAGGGCACAGGCTCAGTAGCTGTTGCACATGGGGCTTGGTTGCTCCTCGAATCCTCTGGGACCAAGGATTGACTTCGTGTCTCCTGCACTGGCAGGCAGATTCTTTACCACAGAGCCACCAGAGAGGCCCAGGTACCTGTTTTANTCTGTAGTTGCAGCTCCCAGGCTGAGGGCACAGGCTCAGTAGCTGTTGCACATGGGGCTTGGTTGCTCCTCGAATCCTCTGGGACCAAGGATTGACTTCGTGTCTCCTGCACTGGCAGGCAGATTCTTTACCACAGAGCCACCAGAGAGACCCAGGTACCTGTTTTAACAACCTGCGCCTTTCTGAGTCCAGTTCTCCTCCCCTTTGTTGGGAAGCAGAAACCTAGCACACTGTGCCTGATGTTGCGGTCCCTGAGCAGCAGGTGCACTCGGGAGTCACTCGTGTGTGTCTCTGCACCTCCACAGCCCTGTCACATCCCCAAGATATCATGTGGTACCTGTCAGTCTGTCCATCTGTCTCTCCCACTGGCTGTGCTTCCCTTGACCCTAGTGATGTTGATTTGTTCTCATTCGTATCCCTGGCACCTTGCATGGTACCTGAGAGACGGTAGGTGTATAACACAAGTTTGCTGAGTGGACGGATGCATGCATGGAGGATGAGTGAGTTAAGGTTTATAGACACCTGGGGCTCAATGCTTGAAGGGACTTCTGGAGACTCTCTGGGCCCACTCTATGTCTTGGCTATCAACAGTTGACAACAAGTGAGGTTACAGTATGGGCTTCTCTAATAGCTCAGTTGGTAAAGAATCCACCCGCAATGCAGAGACACCAGTTCGATTGCTGGGTTACGAAGATCTGCTGGAGAAGGGATAGGCTACCCACTCCAGTATTCTTGGGTTTCACTTATGGCTCAGCTGGTAAAGAATCTGCCTGCAATGTGGGAGACCTGAGTTCAACCCCTGGGTTAGGAGGTTACAGAATATCCTCTGGACCCACGGTGGAAGGCTACTGGGGAAGGTGGGGAGTACATCATACTGAATGCTGTTGATTTGTAACTGGCCACCTTGCCTCTGTGTTAACCTCATGGAAGATTTAAGAATCTCTCTGTATCATTCATCATGGTTTGAAGAGGTCTTCTGCCTCCTTGCAGGGATGGGAGACATGGAGCAGAGAAAAAAGGTGCAGATAAACAGGGCTCTTCACAGAGTTGACCGTCCTGGGAACAGACATTCATTACCTACTTGGGTTTTATCTCATTATCTGAAACTGTGTTAGTTGCTCAATTGTATCTGACTCTTTGTGACCCCATGGACCATAGCCCAGGCTCCTCTGTCCATGGAGTTCTCCAGGCAAGAACACTGGAGTGGGTTGCCATTTCCTTCACCAGGGGATCTTCCTGATCCAGGGACTGAACTCAGATTTCCTGCACTGTAGGCAGATTCTTCATCATCTGAGCCTCCAGCCAAAACGATGGACAAAGCAGTACCATCCAAAGCCTTGAGTGGGGCTGGGGATCTGGTTTCAAGGTGGCTCCCTCCTATGGCTGACAAGTTGGTGCTCGTGGGTGGTGAGTAGTCTCCAGTCCTCCCCATGAGGGCCTCTCTACAGGCTGCTTGAGTATTCTCCAGACATAGCAGCTGATCTCCCCTAGAGCAGGCAACCCAGGAGGAAGAGAGCTGGGGCTGTGACTTTGCATGAGTCTCGGAAGACACAAACCATCATTTCACCACTGAGGCCAGCCCACATTCAAGTGGAAGGATTCAGACTTCTCCTTCTGCACAGAGTGTCAAAGAATTTAACACAGAGAGTGTCAAATAAATTTTTTTTTTTTTTTTGGTCACACCGTGCAGCATGAGGGAATCTTAACTCCTCAACTAGGGATCGAACACATACTCCTTGCAGTTGACACCAGAGTCCTAGACAGGGAAGTCCAAGAACAAAATTTAAACTTGTCAAACTGATTCCCAAGACCAGCCACTGGGCTGTCCATCCCTAGCCTAGTAGTGATGACCAAATGGTGTGCCATCCTGGTAGACAAGCATCCCTTTCTGATGCTCGAGCCACCTTATGATGGTCAATTGGTGACACAAACTTTTGTCAACAACCTCAGATATGCAGATGATACCACTCGAATTGCAGCAAGTGAAGAGGAACTAAAAAGCCTCTTGATGAAGGTGAAAGAGGAGAGTAAAAATACTGGCTAAAACTCCGTATTAAAAAACCAAGATCATGGCATCTGGTCCCATCACTTCATGGCAGACAGAAGGGGGAAAAGTGGAAGCCGTGACGGATTTTCTTTTCTTGGGCTCCAAAACCACTGTGGACGGTGACTGCAGCCATGAAATTAAAAGACGCTTGCTTCTTGGAAGAAAAGCTTCGACAAAGCTTGACAGCATATTCAACAGCAGAGGTATCACTTTGCCAACAAAGGTCCGTATAGTCAAAGCTACGGTTTTCCCAGTAGTCATGTACAAATGTGAGTTGGACCATAAAGAAGGGTGAGCACCAAAGAATTAATGCTTTCGAACTGTGGTGCTAGAGAGGTCTCTTTAGAGTCCCTTGAACTGCAAGGAGATCAAACCAGTCAATCCTAAAGGAAACCAATCCTGAATATTTATTGGAATGATTGATGCCAAAGCTGAAGCTCCAATACTTTGACCAACTGATGTGAAGAGCTGACTCATTGGAAAAGACTCTGATGCTGAGAAAGACTGAGGGCAGGAGAACGAGGTGACAGAAGATGAGATGGTTGGCATCTCCGACTCAAAGGACATGAGTTAAAGCAAGCTCTGGGAGTTGGTAGTAGGGCAGCCTGGCATGCTGCAGTCCATGGGATCACACAGAGTCGGACAGGACTTAGCAAGTGAACAACAGCACTTTTGTTACAGCTGTGTCACCGATGTCTTCTACCTGATGCTTTGTGAAGGGGGCCTGAAGCCGAACGCTCCCCACCTCCAACCCCTAGCTAGTCTCTTGGGTCGGGAGCAGGCAGAGCTGGAGAGAAGGGAAGCATTTCCATTGCAGCAAATGGAGCTCCCTCTCCCCCTCCTCCACCCACCACCTTCCAGACTGGGAGGCTGCTTACAGAGAAGGGGACTGCTCTGTCCTTATCTGTTTCTTTGGAGGAGATACAGCTGGACCTGGCATCTCATCAAGAGCATGTGCATCTCCCAGACTGCCCCTGGCATCGTCGCTCCTGCCTGAGCCGTGGCAAACACTCACTGCTCTGTGGGCTTGAAAATCAGGCACGGTGTCAAATTGGACCCCTGTCAGGCCACTTGGGGTATGAATTGACGCAACTTCTATGGAGGACAATTAGGCAATAGATTTCTTAATTAAAAAGACACACATCCTTTGGCACAGCCATCCCACCCCGAATAATTTATCTTACAAATACACCCCCACTTGTGAGACGGAATGTGTGCACAAGGGTAGATTTGGCAGCATTGTTCCCAGTAGCAAGAGACTGGAAACAATCTAATTGTATTATTGTGGGGGCTGGTTAAACAGATAAGGAAATATCCACTCAATAGAATACTCTGTGGCTGTTAAAAAGAGAGCAAGACTCTTTTTTTTTTTTTTAAATATAGGGAAAGGATATCTTCAAGATACACTGTTGAGTGAAATAAATGCATATAACATGCTATCATTTATATAAAAAAAGAAATAAGAAGAGTCTACTTATGTGCATATTTACATATGCACTGCTGCTGCTAAGTCACTTCAGTCGTGTCCGACTCTGTGTGACCGCATAGACGGCAGCCCCATCCCTGGGATTCTCCAGGCAAGAATACTGGAGTGGGTTGCCATTTCCTTCTCCAATGCATGAAAGAGAAAAGTGAAAGTGAAGTCGCTCAGTCTGTCCGACTGTTAGCGACCCCATGGACTGCAGCCCACCAGGCTACTCCGTCCATTGGATTTTCCAGGCAAGAGTACTGGGGTGGGGTGCCATTGCCTTCCCCGTACATATACACAGTGTCTCCAAATATGAAACTTGGAATTACACATTAAATCATATGAAATTCCCATTTTTTTGCTGGTGAGAAACAAATAAATATGAACGATTTCTTTGGGGTCCACCCACCAGTGATAGGGGTTGCCTCTGGGGTGGGGCCTGTTGCATGACTGGAGGACAGGAATGAGAGGAACCTAACTGTTCCCAGCGTCAGTTTTTTGCACTTTTAGAATTTGTACCATTTGCATAATTTAGCCATTTTTAAATTTGAATGTTGGAAATGAAATGTTCAGATGCCACTATGTCGTGCTAAGAAGACCAAGCAAAGAACCACATGCAGCCACATCTATCTAGACCAGAGGTTCTCATCAGGGTGCTTTCAGCCCTGGGGATGTGTGACAATGCCTGGAGACATTTTTGGTTATGATTACTATTGGCCATCCATCCCCTAAGCCAAGGATATGCTAAACACCATAGACCCCACAACAGAGAATTACTTGGCCCCAAATGTCAGTGGTGCCAAGGCTGAAAACCCCTGCTCTACACCCTTGTGGCTCAGCTGGTAAAGAATCTGCCTGCAATGCGGGAGACCTGGGTTCAAACACTGGGTTGGGAAGACCCCCTGGAGAAGGGAAAGACTACCCACTCCTGTATGCTGGTCTGGAGAATTCCACAGACTGTATAGTCCACAGGGTCGCAAAGAGTCAGACACGACTGAGTGACTTTCACTTTCACTTTCTCTACACCCTTCACATAATCCCTGACATGTCCTGAATGCTCAATGAATATTTGTTGAATGAATAAAAGATGTATTACTGGACTTCCCTGGTGATTCGGTGGTTGAGAATCCTCCTACCCATGCAGGAGGGTTCAATCCCTAATTCGAGAAGATCCCACATGGCACGGGGCAGCTAAGCCTCTGCACAGTGACCACTAGGGCCACACACTCTGCAACAAGAGAAGCCATGACAACGAGAAGCTTGGGTGCCACAGCTAGAAAGGAGCCCGGTTCCCTGCAACCAGAGAAAGCCCGAGGGCAGCAGTGAAGCCCCAGCACACCAAAGATAAATCAATGGCCCGAGGGCAGCAGTGAAGACCCAGCACACCAAAGATAAATCAATGAATATTAAAAAAAAAAAAAGATGTGCTACTGAAAATTCCGCTTGCACACATGATAGTCACCACACGGTCAGCAGCATGAGGGCAGGAACAAGTCACCGGCTTGGGGAACTTTTAAGTCTTATCTGCCTCACTTTTGTATTGTTAGCTTTTTTAAGAAGCCCCTTTTATCTTTTAAAGGAAAAAAGAAAGGAGCCTTGGCTAAAGCAACCTTATTTTTGCTATTTGGGTTTTTATTTCTGCCCGCATTTCCCGGCTCTGCTGGGTGTAGTAGCAGTGCTGACTTTACTGGGCAGCACAGAGGATGAAAGCAGCTTGTCCTTGTGAGGCACTGCACGGCACTAGGCCACAGACGGAGCTCAGGGAAGGCTCTCGTCTTCATTATTATTGAAAAGGAACTCTGGATACCATTATTTATTTATTTATTTATTTTAAAATATTTCTTTATTTGGCTGTGCCAGGACCTAGTTGCAACATGTGGAATCGAGTTCCCTGACCAGGGATCAAACCTGGTTCCCCCGCATTGGGAGTGCAGTGTCTTAGCCACTGGACCATCAGTGAAATCCCATTAAATAAAAAATTTTTTTTAATTTATTCTATCCGGCTGTGCCAGCTCTTTGTTGTAGCACGTGAGATCTAGCTCCCCAACCAGGGATGGAACCTGGGCCCCCTGCACTGAGAGCGTGGAGTCCTAGCCCCTGGACCAGCAAGGAAGTCCGCCTGAATGCCATTTTGATTTACGTCTGGAATATTCTCCAGGCCCTTGGCTGACTGCTCAGTTTCCAGGCAGGGCTTGGCTGTTCTCCCTGGTGGTTTCTGCAGCCGAGTTTGTGCAGGTGCACTTCATGGGCCGGGCAGGCTATAGGGCCCCAGTAGGTGAGTAGCAGCCCTCTTGTCCCTCCCTCTGGGAGCTGGGCAGGTGAGAAAAGTCACAGCTCCCTGCCCCCTCTCCCTCCCTCTCTCTCTCTCTCTCCTTCGCCTCCATCTGTCCCTGGGGCCTGGGCAGAGTTAATGGAGCATAAGTGCCTGGGCCAGTGAGCAGAGGCCTGTGGCTCCCCCAACCCCTGACACTCCGGCCACAGCACGGCTTTCCCCAGACGTCAGAAGACCTGAACCCCCATTCTCTCTGCTCCAGGCCCAGATGTTGACCTAGGTCCAGGAATCCCAGTGGCTGCAAAGGCGTTTTTTAAAATGGAGCGTTGTCCTGGGAGACAAGAAACTTTCTAATCAATGCAAAACGCAGAGAACGGGGCTCCGCAAGAAGCCCATTACCCACCCACCCCCACACGTAAGCCCTATTTAGCAGCAAATCCTTAAGCCAGAGCTTGTAAAAAGCAGCTTGTTTGGGACTGACCTTCCCATTCATGTAACGTGATATTGCACGCTTGGCCGACCTCAGCAAGCGGCTAAACATATGTCGTCAGCTGGGTGCTGCTGTCCTCTATTAAGACGGTTCTGGAAGCATATGTGGGAATAGGCCCGCCTGCCCTGGAGACTTGGGGGAAGGCAGGACACAAGCAATTAGAGGGAGCCCCCGCCCCCACCCCGACCCTCAGGCTGGCCTGCAAGAGGAAGTCCAGGGCTGCATCTCATGGGCATGGGAACAATTAGGGTCAACAAATAATTGTGGAAAAGGAAACTTTAAAAATAGGACTCCGGTTAAATGACCCAGGAAACCCTGCCCCTGCCCCCAGCCTGCCCGAACATCGCATCTGGGCTTCACGTGGACGCTCATCTCCTCCCCATTTTTGGATAATGACTTCCCTTTGCAATTTCCTGGAGGAAGTTGTTGAAATGATCTTCCAGTGATAAAATAAGCGGGGTGATTCTGAATTTGGGGGCTGAAGTCTTTTTTTTTCTCCTTCCAGTCCAATTTCCTCACTAACCTGCGTCAGCAGCTTCATGCAGAAGCCACTCCTAGTGTGTGATGGGAAAAATTCAGAGCTGAGAGTGTGCCCCTTGTCCAGGCTGGGGTGGGCGGGCTGATGCTCTGGTGGGGAACAGGAGCCATCAGTCAGCTCTGAGGATGAGTGCAGTCATTGTCCTGGTCAAGGTCCAGAAACTTCCCATTTCCTCCCATCTGCTATTTCAAACAGTAATAACGCTACTCTTTCCAAAGCATTCTCTTAGAAGCCTTTGACTGGCACTAGCCACACGTGGCTCTTGAGCAGCTGACATGAGGCTCGTGTGATGGAGGAACTGGATTTTTAATGTTAATTCATTTCAGTCTGAAAACTGACAATTCCATCGTTAGAAAACTTTTAAGTTTCCTTGGAACCACTTGCTTTTTCAACTGTAGATTTTACAAGGTCTAAATAGAGATCAAGTATTTCCATGGAAAATTTAGTGCCTAAATTGAGATGTGCTATAAGTATAAAAAGTACACATCAGATTTTAAAAGACTTAATTTAAAACTTTTTTAAAATCTCATTAATAATTTTATATTGATTACATGTCAAAATGATAATACTTGTGATACATAAGCTTACATAAACTATAAGATTAAAATGAATATCACCTCAATCTGTTGCACAATAATATATAGTGATCACTACTGAACTATATGCTTAATAGGGTTAAGGTGGTAAATTTATGCTATATATTTTTTTGCCACAATTTTAAAAATTTAACTCTTTTCACTTTTTATAATGTGGCTTCTAGAAATTGTAAAGTTACTTTATGGCTTACCTTGTATTTCTATTGCACATGCTCACCTTTAACTCATCTACCCATGATCCCACAAGGTAGATCTGTAAACAACATCCCCTCCCCCAAAAGGAACCCCCAAACTGCTCAGGTGAGGGGAGGAAGAAGGCTCACTCCATATCAGTAGGCTTTAGACAGCAAGAGCCGAGGAAATGTTTTGGACCAGAGTCTGAAGGTCTGGGATGGTAACTTCCTGTTGCCTCTCCTACACCAAACCCTCTGCTTCCTTATCCCAGGGGAGGACATGTGGAGACAAAGACTGCTTAGCTCTGAGCTCAGGCCGAGTCAGTTAATTAAGCTGCCCAGTTAGTAAAACTGCACTGTGGGGACTCCCCTGCTGGTCCAGTGGCTAAGACTCCATGCTACCAAAGTAGGGGCCCTGGGTCCCATAGTGCTGGTCAAGGAACTAGATCTCACATGCCACAGCTAAGGGTTCACGTGTCGCAGCCAAAGATCCGGAATGCCGCAACTAAAATTGGGCACAGCCAAGTAAATAAAAAGAAAATAGTGCAGAAAAAAAGACGGCACTGTGCCCTCAAAGCCTGGAGTCTGAGGGCCTCTCCATCCACATTCATGCTCCCTGCCTCTTCTCCATTAGTTATGTTATTAATAAATAGAAAGATTTGAAATAAGAAAATTCTTTCCTCTTGGCTGTGTTTTGCAAAGCTCTCTACAGATGTCAGAGGGGGGTTATTTCCCCCAGCCCTAGAATTTCCCAGAGTTCAGAATCTGCCTGCAATGCAGGAGACCTGGGTTTGATCCCTGGGTCGGGAAGATCCCTTGGATAAGGGAATGGCAACCCACTCCAGTATTCTTGCCTGGAGAACTCCATGGACAGAGGAGCCTGGCAGGCTATAGCCCATGGGGTCACAAAGTGTTGGACATGACTGAGCGACTAACACTTTCACATTCACTTTCAGGAAANAAGGGAATGGCAACCCACTCCAGTATTCTTGCCTGGAGAACTCCATGGACAGAGGAGCCTGGCAGGCTATAGCCCATGGGGTCACAAAGTGTTGGACATGACTGAGCGACTAACACTTTCACATTCACTTTCAGGAAATCCAGAGCTGCAAGACCCAGAGCAGCAGTTTCTAACCTGGACACGAGGGAGCTGAATTTAAACCCTGTCCTCATGTCCACTCTGCTTCTATCCATGTGAAGACTCTTGACCTCTGTAAGGCTCACTTCTTAATCTGTAAAGAGAGGAAATAAGAATAGCCCCTTCAATGGGGGGTGAGTCAAAAAATAAACCAGCCGGTGCAAAATGCTTGGCACACTGTCTGGCACTGTGGCCCCTGCCCCTAGACGGTGTGTGTCCGGTGCTGCTCTTGGTTGCCTCAGGTAGTCAGTGTCAGTATCTGCCAGGATCTTGCGGCCAGTGTAGAGAGAGTCTCACTATTAGTCTAATAGTAGTGCTCCGCTCAGAATTTTCCAGCTCTTGGAAACCATTGCACGAGCCCCTCTTAGTTCACTCCAGCTGTCATAAGTGGGCTGGGGAGTGGTGGGGGGCAGATAGGTAACAGGTGGGGTGCCAGAGGTAACCCCAGCCAGCCCTTCTCCACCTACCCTCCAGAAAGCTCCCAGCATGCAGAGATGGAGCTTCTGTGGCCAGTGGGCTCCAGGCTGAGGGTGGGGGCTGATGGGGTTCTATGTGGCCCAGGGTGAAACCTGGCCCATGGTGACAGTAACACGCCGTGACAGCTGTCACAACTCTTCCTAGGTCATTGTGCTGTGAATGTTCGGGGCAGGGAGTGTCGACTGGAATTGGGAGCAGAAGTGGCCAAGGGCACATGAGCGTCTTTGATTTCAATATCCATTCATATCTCTCCCCACGTGCCCACAGAGCTCATCCCCTGCACCAGGTGGCTCGCCAGGCTTCAGGGACCATCACGGTGAGAAAACCGAACGGGATCCCTGCCCTCAGGGGGTGTGACTTCTTCCGTGGGAGACAGTGGACAGGCAGATTTGACCAGGATCATTTCCGACTGTGCACTGGAGGAAACCAGCAGGGGAGAGTGGGGGCAGGCCAGGGGGCAGGCCAACTTTAATCAGGAAATTCTCCAAGCACACTGAGAAAAGGGAGCTATCAAGCTGGACCTGAAGGATGGCAACAGAAAACTGCAAAGTCAAAAGCTAGCCCTGGAGCCAAGAGGGAAGAGCGCTAGAGTACCAAGAGTTTCCAAGGAGATGGTCGTCCTGGGAACAGGATGGAGGGGATGGAGGATCTGGGTTTGGGGTTTCTCTGCCCCAGAAATAATTCTAGAAAGCCCTAAAGATTAGGCTACTTGCACTATACAAAAATTAAAAAAAAAACTACTATAGGTACCACAACATAAACATGAGGAAGTCCAACAAAGTTCTGAAATTTCCCAGAATGACCATTTTGAAACATTTAGGCTTCTTAACTTCTTAACATCACTTGTAATTTATTTTTTCCAGGGTCTTTGCTCAGTTTTCGGGTGTCCATGTTCAGCTGCTGTTTCAAGCAGTCCTCTGGCAGCTGGTGGGAGGCAGGCGCTGATGGTGGGGTGATGGTGATGGTGGCGCTGATGGTGGGGTGGAGTCGGGGGAGCTGCCTACCTGGGTGCCTGGGCACATGGCCTCACTCCTGAGGGGCAGTTCAGCTGCAGGTGGGAGATGCACTGACCCCATGGGGCTGTGATGTCATCAGTGGAGCAGGAGGTGTGCAGGAGCCGGTTCCCATGCTGGGCACTCCCACCCTGGGTAGACACAGCATCCCCAGGAGTGGGAGGGGGTGGAGGAGTGGCCGTGACTGACAATTGCTACATAGGACAGTGGCCCCTGTGCCAACTTATTCACAACACCTGTCATCACATGCTGTCAGCAAAGCGCTCAGTTACGATTTAATTTATGCCTTAAATGTCATAAGCCCGCACAAACTGTTTTTAAGCCATCACTCGGACTCTGATATTGACGAACAGAATCTTGCCTGACAGATG
The DNA here is from genome assembly GCA_006410675.1 of Oreotragus oreotragus. Classification (NCBI taxonomy): domain Eukaryota; kingdom Metazoa; phylum Chordata; class Mammalia; order Artiodactyla; family Bovidae; genus Oreotragus; species Oreotragus oreotragus. The sequence continues at coordinate 134,289 of SJYX01000477.1, forward strand.
CTGGGGTTGTACTGTCAGGGAAGTCCCTAAAAACTCCAAGCCCTTCTGTCCTAGGACAGAAAGCTAACCATAGATCAGTGAAGGGAAAGAGGAAGATAAATGGCCATGCCAGGCGGGGAGGCTCCAATATGGCCCTGCCGCTGCTGTCACCAGGAACCCGGTGCTAGACCCCAACAGCCCAGAGAGCTTCCAGAACTCTTGGAGACTTTATTTCTCAGCCACTTGAATATGGATTTCTGTATTGTGCTCAGGGCCAGATTCTCATCACGTTTCAACCTCAAGTGGTGGCTGTAAAGAATTCCATGACCATACTCGTGGAGATGTCAATGCATAATTGACTTTTTGAAAATTGCCAGCGATGGAAGTGCTTGATTTAGCTCTGACACCCTGTGCTCAAATTTGAAATGCAAAACAGTAGACTATGTATCCTCCTGTGTGTACATTTCACAGACATTGATGGAAGCAGAGTGTTGGAATATTGTGGTTTTACAGTTCTAAGTGAAGCTCAAACTGCCTTTGTTCAAATTCAATTTCCTTTTCCGGGGGCCAACTTCCTATTTTACATACAAGTTTTTTTGTTTGTTTGTTTTGTGTTTTTCTGTCCAATGTTCAAGTCAAAAGGGCAACTTTAGTGCCAACTAGCTGTCATGGCATGTTACGAGACCTGCAAGTAGGTATGCTCAGTTTCCTCAGAATATACTAGGAATTAACAAATAAAAAGAGAAGTTATGGAAAATAATCAACTTGCCCAGTGCCCCTAAAGTTGCTATATTCATGTACTCTGGATACAGCCTTGAAAAAAAAAAAAAAAGAATTTATTATCTTCTAATTCTGGAAGCCAGAAATCTGAAGCCATGTCTTACTGGGCTATGATTAAAGTATTGGCTGGAGGCTTTGGTGGAGAACCCATTTCATTGCCTTTCACATCTTCTAGAAGTCACCCGCATGCCTTGGAGAGTTGTCCCTTTCTGCATCTTAACTATGTATTGTTTGTCAAAATGGCATATAAGCTTTCAGGCCTGTTTCTTCAGGGTTTTCACTTCTTGCTATGAAGCTCCCAGCCCATGTTAAAATGTGTATATCAACTAAAATGTATCTACTTTTTCTCCTGTCATCTATCTTTTGTCAGTTCAATTCACAGTCCCCAGTCACTTAAGAGGATAGAATAAAGTCTCTCCTCTCTGACAGCAGCCAGTGCCCAGTGAGAAACACATGTCAGAGATGGATGCTGAGTTGGGGAGGAGAGTTCACATGCCTGAGGATACCACTGATGCTACTGGATGCAGCCAAACCTGAAACTGTCCCTGGGTTTCACATTTCCTTGAATCAATAAGTCTCCTTTTCTTTAATGAAGCCAGTTTGCAACCAACAGAGTAGTGAGTATCGTCTTCCCCCATTTTATAGAGGAAGATACAGAGGTTGAGAAGCTAAGTTACTTTCTTTATGACCACAGTATAACTGGTAAAACAGGGATTTGATATCAGATCCTTGTGACCCTAAAGCCAAAAAGATACCCATTACATGAGACCAAAAGCCAAAAAAAACTTAACTGTACAGCAGATCTGCAAGCAGTGATCTTTGGAGAGAAATAAAGACTTAGAAGAAATAATGTCATTCTTTCAGCTCAGGTTGGCAAATCCCATTATAGTGACTGCCTGGGAGGTGGGGGAATTGTGACTAAAGCTTTCCATTTGACACTCAGCCAATCATTTTTCTAAGAGGAAAGCAGTGTTTCTAAAACAACAAAGTTGTTTTCTCATTCTCATTTTCATGAGAAAACAGCAAAGTTTTCTCATTCAGAGGTCCTTTTCTTTAATACAACATAGAACAAAGACAGATTTCTCCACTAGCCATTAATGGGCTTCCCTGATAGCTCAGTTGGTAAAGAATCCATCTGCAATGCAGGAAACCCCCGTTCAATTCCTGGGTCGGGAAGATTTTCTGGAGAAGGGATAGACTACCCACTCCAATGTTCATGGGCTTCCTTTGTGGCTCAGCTGGTAAAGAATCTGCCTAAAATGCAGGAGACCTGGGTTCAATCCCTGTGTTGGGAAGATCCCCTGGAGAAGGGAAAGGCTACCCACCCCAGTATTCCAGCCTGGAGAATTCCATGGACTGTATAATCGATGAGATTGCAAAGAGTCAGACACGAATTGTGACTAGAGCTTTCATTTGACACTTAGCTCATCATTTCTCTAAGAGGAAAGCAGCGTTCCTTAAAAAATGCAAAGTTTTCTCATTTGGAGGTCCTTTTCTTTAATACAACATAGACGAAGACTTAGATTTCTCAACTAGTCATTTAAATGGACATTTAAAACTGAGACAAGCTTTCCAAAGCCCAAACAGAATGGTAATATTCTGTATTTTAATCAAGTTTACCTAATTGCTACATTCATGTGATTAGTCCCAGTGGGCTGGTAGAGAAAACTTGGTTGTGACTTTGAAATCCTCCCAAACTGCTAGATACATCCAAAATCTGATTTTCCTCTCCAAAAAAAATTGCATTCCAAACATTAGCTGAAATTTTTTTAAATGCACATAAATATTTGCAATCAGTATCACTTGGGCTCTAAAGATAAACAGTCATAAAACAATATTGTGACCGCATTTTCCCCTCCTGCACAACAGCTTCCTCAGAGGGGGAAAGGTTAGACTAATCAGAAGCAAATTAGCTGCAGCTGCACCAACCGGTTCTTTCTAGAGAAAACTGTCGCAGGATTGTGCCTTGCGTCCTCACTGCACGGGCTGTGCAGTAACTCACCTTGTCCATTCTAGATCAGGATGAGGTGCAGGAGGCAGGCCTCATAACACATTGCTTTTCTTAGAACATTCTGGAACATTCTGGAAAGGCCCTCGGTGGTTTCACTGCAGCAGAAGAACAAGGGCAATGTATAGGGCAGACAGCCACTTTTCCTGTCTTCTGTTGACAGTCTTGTGATGGGTGTTAATTTAAGTGAATGCATGTTTAGAAATGTTATTTTTAATTAATTTTTATTGGAATATAGTTGCTTTACAACGTTATGTTAGTTTCTACATACACCAAAGTGAATCAGCTATATTCACTTGATATTCTATGCCTGCCTGCCTGCTCAGTCGCTTCAGTGGTATCCAACTCTTTGTGACCTCATGGACTATAGCCCACCGGGTTCCTTTGTCCATGAAATTTCCCAGGCAAGAATACCGGAGTGGGTTGCCATTCCCTCCTTCAGGGCATCTTCCTGACTCAGGGATCAAACTCAGGTCAACTATGCCTCTTGCATGGCAGGGAGATTCTTTACCACTGATCCACCAGGGAAGCCTTATACATTCTTTTTGGATTTTCCTTTCCATTTAGGTCATCACAGAGCCTTGAGTGGAGTTTCCTGAGTTATCCGGTAAGTTCTCACCAGTTATTTATTTTATACATAGTATTAATAGTGTATATATGGCAATCCCAATCTCCCAATTCATCTCACCCCCTCATCCCTCCTTGGTGTCCATATATTTGTTGGATGTGTCTGTATCTCTATTTCTGTTTTGCAAATAATATGTATACTGTTTTTCTAGATTCCACACATATGCACCATATGGTATTTGTTTTTCTCTTTCTGACTGAGTTCACTCTGTATGAGAGTCTCTAGGTCCATCCAAGAAATGTTCATCTCAAAAAGTAGTTTATTGTTTTAATGTATGCAGCTAGGTGTGCCAACAGTCTTTTGCTCTGCCACCAAAAGAAATTTAGATTCCATGTTTATTAAGTCCTCATCCAGTTCTCAATAATTGCATGTGCTCGATTGTTAAGAGAGGCAAGGGGGCAATGGCAGGCAGGATGTTCTCACAAACTTGGGTTTTCTTAGGATCACACTGCCCAGCAGACTTCCCAACTCCCTTTGTCCACAACATCAGGCATCAGCACCAGGCTATGGAGCTGCCCAGCCCATTCCAGTGGCCTGGTTAGTGGCTGCATGCTTTCAGAGTTAAACACTTATGCATTCATTCATTCATTGAACAAGCATTCATTCATTGAACACTTATCTGGTGTCTGCTGGGCACAATACACCATCCTTGGGTAGCAGAGACACAAAACAGTGAAGACCAGCTGTTACGAGGTTCGTGTTCCAGTCATAGTGGCAGAAGACAAAGGGTGAGCAATTGACAAATTGTGTGTGTGTGGTGAGTGCCAGGAGGAAAGTGAAGAAAGGAAGAGAGTGTGGAGAACTGAAGGAAGGTGATGTCATTTCATTTTTTATTTGTTATCTAACATTGGGTTACAATAGTCCCTTTTCTCACAGCTTCTTTGTCCAATAAGCCATATTTTTCTGGGCTAAGGGGTTCCAATTAATCCCGCCCTTAATCACTCAGATTCCAGAAGCAGTTGGTGGGTTTAAACCCGACTTACCACTCATGAACTGTAAAATCCTGGGTGACCTGCTCACCCCTAAAGAGTCTTCATTTCCTTGACTATAAAATTAGGGTAATAACCAAGTCTATTGCACAAGTTGTAGTAATGACAACTAGCATGCATAGAGGAGCCTTTCATTGCTGTGTTGAGTACAGGGACAGTCGTTGATCAATATCAGCTGTTATTATTAAGACCTGTAGTTCCAATTATTCCTTTAAATAACTGCATAGCATTACAGACTGTGGATGGCCCAGGATCCATCCAACCAACTGCTGGATGTTCAGGATGTTTCCAGGCTCCCCTCTGTTGATGAGACAATGAACTACCTCCTCCATCCTTGCTTGTTCACTGACACATGTTTCTGTTGACCAGCTCCCCACAGGTGAGAATAAGCCTGTGTTCAGGTAGGCTCCATGTCACTGTTTTGCTTTCACCTGTAGCTATGAGGATGCCCCCATCCTCAAGCCCTCCCTGGCATCATCTGTTACCGGTCTTTAAATTCCTGCCACTCTGGTGGGTGAAACCTGACATTCTAGGGAAGAGGGTCTGGACAAGCATTTCACAGACCCTCAGTGGGACTGGACATCTTTTTATACAGAATGTTTGACTCTTCGCATTTTCTGTGTGATGAATTACCTGTCATAGCCTTTAACTCCTCTTCCACCACTTCCTCTTCCCCTTTTTAACTTAAGTATCTGTTTCCATGAAAAAAACCCTAATGCATTAAATCCACTTGTCACGCAAAGGAAGAAGCATCGACAGATGGCAAACATTTGTTAAGTACTGTTGATGTACCAGGTATCAGGCTAAGACCATTCCATGAACTCCCTTCATCATCGCAGCTTTCCTGTAAGATGGATCTAATTCCTGGCCCTGCATAAAGAAGTGGGAGCATAGAGAAGCTTAAACACTTGCCCAAGGTCACACGGCTACAAATCAGAACAGGACGCCGGACACAGGCTAGCCTGGCCCCACCTCCATCACTCTATGCAACTGGCTCCACAAAGCCTTCCCAGTGGCACCTCAGCCTTTTGTTTTGGGCTCCTTAGTATGAGCTGAGCCCATAGTGTATGAAAATAGCAAAGAAGGAGAACCAGTATTTTTTCCCCATCATTTCCTTTTTTCTTCTTCTGTCTAAATGAATGCCTTCTTCAGCCATCGACATCACACAAGCATCACTCTTGGAGTGGATGCTGCTGCTAAATGTATGTGGTGGTGGGAGGGGGTCCTTGCTGCGTGGCATCAAGAAAATCTCTCAGGAAAAACAACATCTCGCAGGTCCTTTTTGGTTGAGGATTTTGCTCTGTTTTGTCTCGTTTTTAAACCACAGCTCTGCGCCTGTTTGGCCCAATTGAGAAGCTCTGATGTTTCTCTGCTAGGAAAGAGATACTATATGTTAACACAAATAATTGTTTATCTGTTGCAACTACTGAATTTGGAATGCAGGAGAGAGTTTTACTTCTAGGGGGAAAAATGTGTGAGCAGTGAATGTACATTCAAACGCATTTTTGCAGGCTCACTGGGCACCACGTCTTGTGCCAGGCGCTTTTATTGCTTTCTCCTGCTGAGTCTTCACAAAAACCCTATGAAATGGGTACATTTATTATTGCTCCCATTTTACACAGCAGGAAACTGCGGCTCACAGACTTTCAGAGACTAGCCCAAGTTCTCCCGGTCAGTCAGAGACGGAGCTAGGTTTAGACCTAGGTCTCTGGGTTTCCAAAGTCAAAGGTCAATTCTAGCCCCAGAAGAAGGCATTAGAAGGCACTGCCGGGAAGATTTCAAAATATTTAAATTTTCTTCATTGCGGTGACTGAGTGCCTGTTGGAAAAGCCACCTATACAAAAGAGCAACAACTTAACCAAATCACAGGCATTCGGTCCCTCTGGTGGGAGAACCAAGTCATTTACTGGTGAATTGACCACAGCTTCCTTGCTGCGGGTCAGAGATAGGGGGCTGGGATTCCCAGGTTACCTGACTGATAGATTAACCAGGGGTTTCTTGAGTTTCTTGACGATAATCGGGTCTGTGAGTTCTGAATTCAAGTTTCAGTGTGCAAGAGCTAGTTAGAATGCAACTTAAAAGGCTCTATTAAATTTTTTTTTATTTACTTAGCACCAGATCTTAGTTCCAACATGTGATCTAGTTCCCTGATCCGGGATTGGACCCTGGCCCCCTGCATTGGGAGTGCAGAGTCTTAGTCACTGGACCATCAGGGAAGTTCCTAAAAGGCATTTAAATTGCACTCAACTAACTAACCACAGGAATGGAAAAGGTCAGTTTTCATTCTAATCCCAAAGAAAGGCAATGCCAAAGAATGCTCAAACTACTGCACAATTGCACTCATCTCACACGCTAGCAAAGTAATGCTCAAAATTCTCCAAGCCAGGCTTCAACAGTACGTGAACCGTGAACTTCCAGAGGTTCAAGCCAGATTTAGAAAAGGCAGAGATCAAATTGCCAACATCCGTTGGATCATAGAAAAAGCAAGAGAGTTCCACAGAAACACCTACTTCTGTTTTATTGACTATGCCAAAGTCTTTGACTATGTGGATCACAGCAAACTGTGGAAAATTCTTCAAGAGATGGGACTACCAGATCACCTGAGAAATCTGATTTCTTGAGAAATCTGTATGCAGGTCAGGAAGCAACAGTTAGAATTAGGATATGGAACAACAGACTGGTTCCAAATCAGGAAAGGAGTGCATCAAGGCTGTATATTGTCACCCTGCTTATTTAACTTCTATGCAGAGTACATCATGAGAAACGCTGGGCTGGATGAAGCACAAGCTGGAATTAAGATTGCCGGGAGAAATATCAATAACCTCAGATACGCAGATAACACCACTCTTATGACAGAAAGCGAAGAACTAAAGAGCCTCTTGATGAAAGTGAAAGAGAGTGGGAAAAGTTGGCTTAAAACTCAGCATTCAGAAAATGAAGATCATGGCATCCGGTCCCATCACTTCATGCAAACAGATGGGGAAACAGTGGAAATAGTGTCAGACTTTATTTTGGGGGGCTCCAAAATCACTGCAGATGGTGATTGCAGCCATGAAATTAGAAGATGCTTGCTCCTTGGAAGAAAAGCTATGACCATCCTAGACAGCATATTAAAAAGCAGAGACATTACTTTGCCAATAAAGGTCCATCTAGTCAAAGCTATGGTTTTTCCAATAGTCATATATGGATGCGAGAGTTAGACTGTAAAGCAAGCTGAGTGCCAGAGAATTGATGCTTTTGAACTGTGATGTTAGAGAAGACTCTTGAGAGTCCCTGGGACTTCAAGGAGATCAAAGCAGTCAATCCTAAAGGAAATCAGTCCTGAATATTCATTAAATAGTCATATATGGATGCGAGAGTTAGACTGTAAAGCAAGCTGAGTGCCAGAGAATTGATGCTTTTGAACTGTGATGTTAGAGAAGACTCTTGAGAGTCCCTGGGACTTCAAGGAGATCAAAGCAGTCAATCCTAAAGGAAATCAGTCCTGAATATTCATTAGAAGGACTGAGGCTGAAGCTAAAACTCCAATACTTTGGCCACCTGATGCGACAAACTGACTCATTTGAAAAGACCTCGATGCTGGGAAAGAATGACAGCGGGAGAAGGGGATGACAGAGGATGAGATGGTTGGATGGCATCACTGATTCAATGGACATGAGTTTGAGTAAACTCTGGGAACTGGTGATGGACAGGGAGGCCTGGTGTGCTGCAGCCCATAGGGTTGCAAAGAGTTGGACAGGACTGAGCAACTGAACTGAACTGAATTGAACTAACCCGCAAACCCGAAGCATTCCATCACCTCACCAGGATAATGACCAGAAAGAAAGTGTTAGACAAGAAAGGTCATAAGTATTTTTGATCGCTGGGGAACAGCTTCCCAGGTGGCTCAGTGGTAAAGAATCTGCCTCCCAATGCAGGAGTTGCAAGAGACACAGGTTCCATCTCTCAAAGATCCCCCAGAGGAGGAAATGGCAATCCACTCCAGTATTCTTTCCTGGGAAATCCCAAGGACAGAGGACCTGGCGGGTTACAGTCCATGGGATCACAAATAATTGGACACAACTGAGCACAGAATACAGCAAAAAAAAAAAAAATGGCTAAAATGCCCCTGAGATCTTTCAAGGCAATTCCTTTCAAAGGTAAGAGAAGAACACAGGAGAAAAGTCTTCGTCAGTGGAGGGACTCAGAGAAAGCAAAACATTCAAAGTGCTATTTTTTTTAATTTCAAAACAAATTGCTTTAAACTTTCTCTGATTATGTCCATGCAGGGTTACACTGCATGTATCTCTGATGCATCCAAAAGATGCATCACTTTGTAAAAAAAAAAAAAAGAAAAAACAGTAAGTTCACTTCCTTTGGGCTCTTTTAAGACATACCATTTCTTCCTTCAAAATACATCAAAGTAAAAAAAAAAAAAGCAACGTGAACTGGAACAACTCCATGGGAATAAGATGCATGCCTGTGTCCTGACTACCTCATCCGTCCTCATAACTCCACTGCCCCTGAACAGGTGTCTCATAAGTTATTGAACTGGTCCCCTTCTGATGAGCATGACGTTCCCATAGTTTCCTTAGAACACATTCCTTGAATATAGGGATCAGCAAATTACTTCTGTAAAGAGCCAGAGAGTAAATAGTTCGGGGGGCCATATTGTCTCTTTTGCAACTACTCGACTCTGCCCATGAAGCATGAACAAATAGTCATGGTTGTGTGCCAGTAAAACTTTATAAACAAACATTAAAATGTGCATTTCATGTGAATTTCATATGCTCTTTATGTGTCATGAAATAGTCTTCTTATCATATTCTCCCAATCATGTAAAAACCTTTGAGACTATTCAAAAACAGGCTGTGGGATGTAGTTTTCTGACTCCCTGTTCTAAAGAGAATTGCTGGGTGGATCTGAGTGTTTTATATCCTGATGAGTATCACTAATCTCCCTCCAAAAAGGCTGTATGTTTGATGGCAATTCCAGCTTTTCCTCTCAGTCTAAAGGAGTGACACCTTCCTGTAAATTCTCACCAACTTGGGATAATTGCCCACAAGTGTACCAAGGAATAAAATTCATACTCCCACCCTCTTCTGAGAGACATTAGGTTTGGGGTGGTTCTGATATTAGGCTTTTCAATCGTAGTGAATAGAAGTGATTGTTTCAGAATTCTCTAGAATCTGCTAATGGGCTCATGACTAGGAGCCCGAAAAGAATGAGATGGAGGAGGCAGAGTTGGGGCTATCTTGGCTTTCAGAAAGTGACCCAGGGCTGTCCATGTGCTTCCCTTAAAACTGAACTTTCTGAAAAAGAAATTTGACACATAGGTTGGGCCACCTTGGAGTAGAAAAGGCCAAGCTCCCAGCCTGGGGTTGCCTGTCACTTTGTGGAAACCGGAAGTTAGCTGGTTCCTAACAACTACAGATCCTATTGTACTTAAACCAAACTCTTTTGCCTTTTAAAGAGTTGCTCAGAAGCAGTTAAAATCAGCTGATTTTAGATTGGATAAGGTTAACTAATAAATATTTTTGGCCAAAGGCAAGTTTCACAGAGTGAAGAATGAATATGAAACCATCTTCAACAAAAGCAAAAGGTTTCAGAGGAGCAGAACGAGAATGAATTTCTGGGTTCACAAACACAAGATTTAAAGGTGTTTAAAAAAATTGTTTTTTAATGAGAAAAGTTGCCAGACTAATGTCATCTCATGTTGATTTGACTGATCAAAATTAAAGTTTTTATTTTTAAATGATTCAGGGAATCATTCCACTGTTTCCTGCATATGTAGATTAGAGCATCTGTCACTTGACAAACCCTGAATTCGCTTGAGTAAAAATGTGGAAATTCCAGAAAACGCTTTTTTAAAAATTCTAGATACCCAGGTTGGTCCAGACCTTTATCCCTGACATCCTGGAGATGGCAAACCCAGAAGATATTTCATTCTTTCATCCCCAAAGTGGGCAGTTGTTGTTTAGTCATGAAGTCATGTTCAACTCTTTTGTGACCCCATGGACTATATAGCCCACCAGGTTCTTCTGTCCTTGGGATTTCTCAGGCAAGAATACTGAAGTGGGTTTCCATTTCCTTCTCCCGGGTATCTTCCCAATCCAGGAATTGAACCTGAGTCTCCTGCATTGGCAGGTGGATTCTTTACCACTGAGCCATCCCTGCTAAATGGTAGAAGCTTGAGAAATATTGTTGAATGAATGATAGCGTGCGTGGATGATTACATGAAGAATACCCTCATTGAAGTGCTTCTTCCAGGGATACTTGCTAGCTGTTGACCCCAGGATGGGAAGACAAAGGTATGAATAATCCTCAAATGGAAAGACTGACTCAGATTATCAGGAAATGTCAGTTTTATTTTTCACTCTGACCTTATGTCTATTTTGGGAAGAGTTTTGAGAAGCAGTCTCCTCCAACATGTCTGGACTTTTCTCTGAGAACGTAAAAAAGGGGGGGGGGTGGGCAATGCATAAACTAAAAGTTAGGAAGCAACATTTCCGCAAATTCTATCTTCTGCTCTGGCTTGTGTTTGCGTTTTGGGCATTCAGAACCAGTTGCATCATTGGAATAAATGACCTTGATAGTCCTGAATGCAAAAAGGATGTGTCTCTGGGAGAAACAAAGCTAGCATTTCTTTTCTTTTTTTCTTTTTTTTATTTTTAACTTCTATTTATAGATATGCTAAGGATGGATGGGAATTTTAGGAAAGGGGAAAATTGGGCCTCAAATAATTGATTCTTTCAGCTCGTTCTAACATCATGATGATGGAGAGGCAGTGACAGGGGATAGCGCCGAATGTTGGGTGCTCTCAGAAAACAGTCCATTCCTTGTCTGTTTGTCTTCAGAAAGTAAACCAAGCTGCCACTCCATGTAAGAAGTGCTATTACTTCACCATCTAAGCATCAGACAGTGGATATGGGAAGAATTCATTTCCCTACGCAAGTGAGGAAAGTCAAGACTCTTACCAGCAGAGACATGGAATGAAGAGTCCCGTCACCACCAAAAGGCTCCCCTCCCTCTCAACAGCAGGGAAGTTAATGGTCCATTCCAGGGGTCAGCGTACTACAGACCAGGGGAAAACCTGACCCACCACCTGGTTATGTTCAGCCTGCAAGCTGAGAAAGGATTTTACATTTTTTTTTGATATTTTTTTCTATTTATTTATTCATTTATTTTTAAATTTGCAGCATGTGGGATCTACTTCCCTGACCAAGGAGTGAATCTGGGCTCCCTGCATTGGGAGGGCAGAGTCTTAACCACTGGACCACCAGGGAAGTCCCCGGATTTTACATTTTTAAATGGCTGGGAAAAAATCCAAAAAAGAATCATATTTTGTGACACTTGAAAATTATAACAGTCAAATTCCAGTGACCATATACAGTCAAATCTCATTACTTGCAGATTCTGTATTTACAAATTCATCTACTCACCAAAAGTTTTTTTGTAACCCCCAAAGAAATCCCTGGGCTTCCCTGGTGCCTCAGACAGTAGTGTCTGCCTGCGATGCAGGAGACCTAGGTTCAATCCCTGGGTTGGGAAGATTCCCCTTAGAAGGAAATGGCAAACTCACTTCAGTATTCTTGTCTGGAAAATTCCATGGACAGAGGAGTCTAGCAGGCTATAGTCCATGGGGTTGCAAAGAGTCGGACACAACTGAGAGACTAACATTTTCACTTAAAGCAATATTTATAATACTTTTTTCGGTTGTTCTCTGATCCATGCAAAAAGGCAAAAAATTTTCATCTTCCAGTTGAGACGGAACAGACAATCCTACGCTGTCTAGTTTCAAACTGTAAACAAATGTCCTCTTCACAGTCTATTTAGTGCCATATTTTCCCCATTTGGGGGCATTTTGTGGGAGATTTCACTGTTTAAAAAGGTAAATAAATAAAATGCCCCCCAAACACAGTGCTCAAGTGCTATCTGGTATTTTCTAAGCATAAGAAGGCTACCATGTGTCTTATGGAGAAATTACAGGTGTTATATGAGCTTTGTTCAAGCATGAGTTATAGCACTGTGGGCTGTGAGTTCAAAGTTAATGAGTCAACAATGTACATTATTGTGGTTACCGGGGGAAAGTTAGAGGAGGGATAGTTAGGGAGTTTGGGACTGACATGTACACACTGCTATATTTAATATGGATAACCAACAAGCACTTATGGTATACATAGCACAGGGAACTCTGCTCAGGATTATGTAACAACCTAAATGGGAAAAGCATTTGAAAAGGAATAGATCCATGTATATGTATAACTGAATCACTTTGCTGTACACCTGAAACTAATACAACATTGTTAATCAACTATGTTCCAATATAAAATAAAAACTTTAAAAAATACTTTATTGCTAAAAAATGCTAAAAAATAACCCCACCAATGTATGTTAAATAAAGTGTCTTTAAACAGGTGTCAATACAGTATATCCCTTACATATGAACAATTTCTGTTTCAAGAGCGAGTTCTTAAAGTCCAATTTGCTTTGAAGTTCCAACAAAGTTAGCCTAGGTACCCAACTAACACAATTGGGTATACAGTACTGTGCTATAATAGGTTTATAATATTTTTCACACAAATAATACACTTAAACATACACAAAAAATAAAACATTTTTGACCTTACAGTACAGTACTTTGAAAACTACACTGATACAGTACAACAGCTGGCACACAGGGGCTGGCATTGAGTGAAGAGGCAAGAAGAGTTACTGACTGGAGGGGGAGAGGAGGTGGCAGATGGTGGAGCTGAAGGATCATCGCAATAGGAGATGGAGCGCAAGCTGCAGTTTCACTCACGCCTGATGTTGATGAAACACACATTCGCATTTTTGAAAGTTCGAAACTTGCAGGTCTGTATGTAGGGGACTTACTGTACACAGCTAGGTTACGTGTCAATCGACTGACAAAATGCTATGACCAGAAGCTCCTGGGTACCTAACCCTGCATTTTGCCTAGGAACATTTACTCTGTGCTCTCTAATTCGGTATTGGCAGCATCTTTATGGAACATTACTATGAATAATGGGAACTGACTGAATAAAGTTTTATTGGAGCAAAGCTACAGCCATCCAGCCACATGTCATCTATGGCTATTTTCCTGCTACAAGAGCAGAGTTGAGCAGCCAAATGGACCCAGAGCCAGAAATATTTTCTCTCTGACCCTTTACAGAAGTTTTCCAACTCCTGCCCTAATACGCAAGGAAATCAAGCTGAGAGTGAAGGGAAGGTGAACAAACATTCCAATGCAATCCAATGGTAACTTAAAATACCATTTTTATTTTGTCATAGGCTAGTTCTCTTATTGGAGAAAGCAATGGCACCCCACTCCAGGACTCTTGCCTGGAAAATCCCATAGATAGAGGAGCCTGGTGGGCTGTGGTCCATGGGGTTGCAAAGAGTCAGCCATGACTGAGAGACTTCACTTTCACTTTTTCCTTTCATGCACTGGAGAAGGAAATGGCAACCCACTCCAGTTTCTTGCCTGGAGAATCCCAGGGATGGCCGAGCCTGGTGGACTGCCGTCTGTGGGGTCGCACAGAGTCGGACACGACTGAAGGGACTTAGCAGCAGCAGCAGCGGTTCTCTTATTGTCAGACAGTTGAGCAGGAAAAATATTCAAGGGCCAAAAGGTTGTGTTGGGTTTTTGTCACTTCTTTAAACCCTATCTTGTGAGCATATTTTTGGCTAATTTGACTGGTCAACTGATCTCAACTTTTCCAACGAAATCAATCCTTTTTTCAGATGGTTTCATGCATGTGGTGTGAAGCTTAGACTGTGTACTCTTGTCAATGAGGGAGACGAGTAGAGCTGTTAAAGCACCATCTTTAAAGACAGGTCACTGTGGTTTCACATCCCTGCTCCACCACTTCCTAGATGTGCAGCCTTGAAAAAGTTACTTCCCCTCTCTGAGCCTCAGTCTCCTCACCCACGCCATGGAGATATTCACTGTACCCTTCTTATTTGCTTATTAGTATATGAATCTGTTGGGCTTCCCAGGTGGTGCTAGTGGTAAAGAACCTGCCTGCCAATGCAGGAGACACAAGAGACATGGGTTCAATCCCTGGGTGGGGAAGATCCCCTGAAGGAGGAAATGGCTATCTACTCCAGTATTCTTTTCTGGAGAATCCCATGGACAGCGGAGCCTGGTGGGCTACAGTCCACGGGGTTGCAAAGAGTCAGACATAACTGAAGCGACTTAGCACAGCACACAGCACAAAGGAATCTATTGAGCAAAAACTGAAGGAATGGGCATTGTTTACTAAGATCAACGTTATAAAACACCTGATCTGTCTGTGCAAAGTACTTAAAATAGAAAATCTACTTTTTAAAGATATTTGGTGGTTTATTAGGGTCTTAGAACAGTAGCGAGCACATATGAGGTGCATAATGTTGCTATTAGATGAATGCCTCTAAATAAATGAAGGGAAAATTCTGTGGGTCTGTTTGAAATTTCTGCACTAGCCGCAGTCTCAGGAGCATGGAGTTTCTGTTTCAGATCAAAACTGTTCCCAAATCACAAACTGTGACTTGGGGTGCCATTTTTGACTACGCAACTTTCAGGTGTACAGCAGTGTAATTAGACATCTGTATACACTGCCAAGTGATCACCACCACCAGTCTAGTTTCCATCCTTCACCCACCCCTCGGCCGCTTCCCCTTGCTAACCACTAATCTGATCCCTGTAGCTATGAGCTTGTTTCCACTTTCTTTTATTTGTTCGCTTGTTTTGGTTTGTTTACATTTCGCATTTTGAGTAGAAGCATTCGATATTTGCCTTTCTCCATCTGACGTTTTACACAGCACAATACTTTCAAGGTCTATCCATATTTTTATATTAATAAATGGCAAGATTGCATTCTTTTTACTGCTGAGTACTGTTCCTCTCCCTCCACTTCCTTCTTCAGGTATAACTGACACGCAGTGTGATATTACACTCAGGCCACACACCATAATGACTCAGTAATTGTGTGTATATGCTGTATTTTTATTTGATAAATCTAATGATCCTAATTTCTGGCTACATGGGAATAGCTTCACCATATTTGCCCTCTCCTCAAAAATAACATCTGAAAAAAAAAGTTAAAGTACTTTTTCTCTTTTAGACACTAAATTGGATTTAACCGGGCTTCCTGAGAGTAGATCAGCACCCCTGCCAGCCCCACCCCACCCTGTCCCTTTATCCTTCAACCAGAGAGATTAGGGCTTCCGCAAATACTGTAAAAATCAGGGTATAAATGCCTTCCTGAACAATAGGCAATCAAAGCAAATGAACCCACCGCCCGCCATGTGGTTAGTTTTTCCTTCTGTTTACTGCATCCTCTACTTAAATAAAGGACATAATGATACACTTGCTATTCTTGTCATTTTTGCTCTGTTTGATGCTTCAAGATGTGCTCCTTATAAATGGCATTAAAAACATTCCTTGTCTGTCATGAGCGCCCTGAGGCACAAGCAACCTTGCTCAGCTCTCAAAAGTAATTAAAGACAATCAACCAAAAATGCAAGGGGTTTGTGGGACCCCAGATTCCAAACTCCACCCACATGAGGCAGGAGCCAGACTCCTGCAAAGACAAGCTGTTTACATTTAACTCTTTGATGTCCGGGCTTCGGGCGCTCAAATCCGTCAGAACTGACTGAGGATGTAAACATCGGAGAGCTCCATCACAGAACTAATGGACACTGTCCTCTTGGGAGGGAGAGGAAAAACCAAACCAAAGCCCCAGCCCTGATCAACAGAACCCCTTTTCCCTCTTCGACTGTTTGCTGATTATTTCTAGCTCTCCATGAAGACTTAACAAGCAGCAAATAGAGAAGATAATGACAACATGAAAAATTTTCTTAAACCAACAACGAAGGTCTTTTTCTGAAACAACAGCCAGTAAAATTAGATTGAGGTACAGTTAGTTGCAGCAAAATCTTTATGCTTTAAAATCTCTTTTTTCATGGCATGAAAGCCTTTACCAATTTCCAAATACACAGAATACTGCTCCACATTTGTGTCATTCTGCAAAACTGTGGCGAGGGTTGTTTTCACTGGGGCAAAAGGAGCTGCAGATCCTGAGGGAAAAAACTGAGAGAGAATCGTGTTTTTGCAGGAAATGCTGCTGGCTGGACAGACAGAAAACTGGGTAGAAAACAGCTTAGAAGAGCAAAGCATCTCTCGCTCCCTGGGCAGGCACTTAAAAGTCAGCGGAAGGCAGGGAGGGCTCTAAGGAATTAAAATGGTTGAGTGGTCTTTTTTTTAACAGGTTAAAGAGCTGAAATGCCCAGCATTCCTCAGTCATACCCAAAATCACAGCTGACAGGGAATATTTTAGACCAGATCTTTACAGTGGGTTTCACAAGCCTCTGTGCAAAGACAAGGTATTGAGGGAGAGTCGTGTCCCGTGCCAGAATCTTGCCCAGATCTCTTTGCTTATTCAAAAGGAATATGCAATTTTGTCCATTTCCAATGCAATCCATCCCATTGGGCAGGGTGGAGGTGGGGTGGGGATGAGGATTTCCAGGAGGTTTTGATGAAGACTCTGGTTGATTGATAATTTGGAAATCTAGCCCCCTTCCATGGTGAAATCTACCTAAGCAAGTGTATCATGCCTGGTACCTGGGTCCTGTCCTGGGTTTGACCTCCCAACACAGCCGGGGGGCATCTCTGATGCAGGGTTTCCCACTGGTGACTGGAGAGGCAGGGTAACGCCAGCCAGAGAGAGGGCCACACCTCCAAACAAGGGCATGGACCCTCCTCCATTCATGCAGGGTAAACACAGCCGGGGCTGTCATTCTCCCTTATGGTAGGGGGAAATTCCATGGGGCCAACACTCTCAGGAATTTTGAACTCCTGGCTCAGGGCGGGATTGGAGCTCATCACTCCATCCTTCCTTTGAGAATAGGTTCCAATTCAAAGTCACGTAAGCTCCTTAGCCATCAAAAATACCATCCAGACACTTTCCCAGCTCTGACTGACAGAAAAAGTTGATGAGGCACTGACAGGGTGAAGGCTTAGGGAAGCTGGTCCTCTCAGACCTGACGTTGGGGAGTACAAATTGGAAGAATTTCTTCGGAGGACATTTTGGCAACAGCTGTTAAGTTTTGAATGCACTCATTTTAAAATTCCTTTCCATTGTTGGGAATGTAACAACAGCTTTAGTTACCTGTGGGAGAAGAATATTGCTTGTAGTCACGAGACTGAGCCCACCTAAAAGTGTCCATTAGCGGGAGATTGGTTAAACTGTGGTTTGTCACACTGAGGATTACTGATCCAGAGCCTAAAAATGAAAAGAGCAAAATGCAGAACAAAGTGTAGAGTATATGAATTTTCACTGTAAAAAGGGGAGATGCATATATCCAGCTGTGTGTATATCTGCAAACATCAATGGAAGAAGATACAGGAGAATAGAGGAGTGGTTGCCTCTGAGAAGAGAAATCTAGAAATGGGATGGTGGTGGTGAAGATGAAATAGGGGAGAAACTTTCCACTGTCATGTTTGGAAAAGGTGTTTCCTATATACGTGCATTGTTTTATTAAAATTGGATTGAATTTTAAAAGGCTTGCATGCTCGGTCACCAGTCATGTCAGACTCTGCAACCCCATGGACTGTAGCCCACCAGGCTCCCCTGTCCATGGGATTTCCCAGTCAAGAATACTGGAGTGGGTTGTCATTTCCTCCTCCAGGGGATCCTCCTGACCCAGGGATCAAACCCACATCTCCTGCATTGGCAGGTGCATTCTTTACCACTGAAGCCCCTTCCCAGGGAAACCCTTTAAATGCTTAAATACTTCTTAGTTCCAGCTTTGTTTTCTAACGATGACTTTATCCTGCAGCCCAGACGCAACTTGGATATCATGAGAGCAGCAGTGATCCCCAAGCAAGGGCTCCAAATGACTCGCTGTCATTTGCTGGGCTGAGTATTGTTTCTGAGTCTGACTTTGGGACCTCAGGGTAATCTGGTGCTCAGCTCAACCGTGAAAGGGTTATGACTCCAGGGAAGGTATCAAAAATGAAATCATTTCTAACTATTGGCTCTAAGAAAAGGACTTCTCCGAATGAAGAAAAGAGTGGATAATAAGATCTGAGACATCTTTTTTCCCCTGGAATGACCCCAAATTGTCTGCTAAGAAAAAGAAAGTTTCTGGGTTGAAAAGGATGAGAAAATTTTAATGTTTGCAGTGAGGATGAGGACTGAACAGCTAAGAGCATTTTTAGGCATTTTCATATGTGACGAAGTCTAGAGTGTCACCTAGGATTGGTCCCAGCTCTAAATATAAACTGTATAAGAGAAATGGCATCTTTTACCCTCCGTGAAACAAGTTATTCATCTTAAAGAGACAATTGGAAGAATGTACAAAAATAGAATGTGCAAATATATTCATAGCAATATTGCTTTAAAGAAGAGCAATGGCAACAATGTAAATGTCCATCAGTAGGGGGATTGCTTTAAGCAAACAAGGCTGCTTCCATATCACAGCAGTAGATAGCCATTTATAAGAGCATGTACATCAATATTTACTGATATGGAAAAATGTCACTGAGGGTGGGTTATACCAGGTTGTGAAATACTGTGTAGCCTATGGTCTTGCTGATACAAAAGCAGGGCTCTGTCTTACGGCATAAGATGTGTGATGTTACACACATAATCTTACAGAGAGAACACACAGAGAGGTCTGGAATGATGACATAAGGATTATTACTTTCTTTTTTACCCAGTAAGTATGATTTCAGTTTTCTAGGAACAGAGTTTTTTGTTTGTTATTTTTAACTGCAAGAGAAAGGAGGAAAAAGCACAGTTTCAGGCTGTTGGAATGCTTGCCTAGAGGAGTTGGGGCAGCTGGTAGGAGGAGGATAAAGCAGAGAAGGACTTACTTTTTCTGTGTTCGTTTATTCATTCATCCACTCCACCAATGTACACTGAGTGCCTATTATGTGCTTGAAAGACCAGCTCTGCAAAAATTCTAAGGGCTGAACAGATTAGAATCCCTGCCCTGCAAAATAATTCACAATGAACTCATGGACTCCAAATCCTAAAGGAAGCAGGATACTGGTTAGGTCCTAAAGAAAGCAGGATACCGGTTAGGTTGAATGGCATGAAATTGCCAGCTTCTTAGGTTCAAAGCGGTGGGACACTGGCAAAGTCATGTGGTTCAACAGCATCCAGTGAGCATTCTTTGGGGATATGGAACTCCCTGGCTCTTTCCCCCCTTTCCCCTCCCTCACCCCCAAAGC
>SJYX01000477.1:154132-179957 GCA_006410675.1 Oreotragus oreotragus
GCATGGCGGGCGGGCGGGGGGGAGGGGGCGGGGTCTGCTTTGCTCCTGCTCTCGGCAAGGGCCAAGTCGGGCCCTGGGGGAGCGCACAAGTGTCTGGACATGAGCCAAGTGCTGGGCTGTAGGACTTGTTGAATATACTGCTCTTGTAATTAAGAGAGAACAGCTTTGAGGGGCAAACGAAATCTCGATCTTCCCTGGGCCGCACTGGGAGAGCCGAAGCTGGGGGGCCCTCAGGGGCGCGCGGTCCGCGTGGGCCGGGGAGACGAGCCTGGACGCCGGGCGGGGGTCCGCGCAGTGGCCGCGCGCGGTCCATCTGCGCCGCCAGCCCCTGACCTCCAATCTGTCACTCTCCCCGCTGAAAGGCGGCCGCGGAGAGGGGCGCCTCCCGTCCGCCTATTGAGAGCGTGAATGCAAAGTGGTCCAAGTTGACCCGCCGCCAGGCTCCGAGGCTCCAAGTCGGCGAGGCACCCTACAGTTTACACAGCCCGGCCTCAATGCCGCCTCCAGGCGCCCCATTCAGGGGGCCTGCATGCAAAAGAGCCGGCCATTAGATCATCGTAATTATCCCATTGACATCGCCCAGGGCCCCCGTGGGGGACGGGAGCCCATCAAACGCGTCTCTAATGAGGCGCTCCGGGCCCTTTGTGCGCCCGCGCCCCCCTCGCCCGCCGCCGCCCCGGCCGCAGACAGGCGGTCCCTTTCAGGCGCATTCACTCCCCGTGACCCCCGACCCCCAGGGTTATGACATCAGCAGCCCCGATTTGTGATCATTTTTATTGGCACACACTCAACGCTTGTTTCCTGTGTTTAACTCCGGCTCCCCCCGTCCCCACCGCACCCTCCTCCCCGTCTTGGGCTGCACTTATTGGAATCTAATAGGCGTCTGCGCGGCCCCACCAGTGAGCCCGCAGCGTTCTCACAGCGCGCCCTGGCCATTGTGCCAACCTCCACTCATTATCTGCGCGGGGCTGCGCTAATCGCCCTGCGCTCGACGATCCCCAGCAGATGTCCACAACTTTATGAGTTTTAATTAAAATGTTCTACTTAATTTTTATCAATGCACTTTCCCCCCTAAAATTAAAAAGATGTTACTCCCTCGTAGTGTTTTGCAAATTACTCCTTCCTAAGGGTGATTAACAGACGCTTATTTGGAACTAATCGGGTTTTTTCTTCTTCCCTTTTAGCGTGCTGCTGCTAAAGTTTTTTTTGGTTATTGTTGTTGTTTTTAAGAATTAATTAAACTTGAGGTTTAAAAAGATTCTGTTTTCTTATGTCACAACAACTCCATATAGCAAGGGGGACTGTGTACGTTTCTTCCTTCTGATGCAAAAGATGGCAATTTACACGATTTCCTTCGTTTCAAACGTGGTTTGACAGAAAAACTCGACTTAGCGTTTTCAGCTCGCCCGTTTTCTTTCCAAACTGTTTGACTCAGTGAAGGACGTGACTGTCGCTTGGTGACTCCAAGTTTATGAAAGACCCACTTTAAACAGAGCAGTTCGGGCTTTTTAAAGTACAAACTCGATACTCTCCCGCAAAACTTCAGCACATATGGTTTTTAATGCAATTTTGTTTAACCACAATCATAATTTAATTTGCAATAAAACTAAAATGAAAGGACATTACAAACGAGCTTTTGACTTGAGTGTCAGTTAAAATAACCATTTGCCAAGAGGCCAGAACTCTGAGAAGACAGCATCATTTCATTGCAAGTTGGGCACCAGAGTTGGAAAGAAAAAAGGAAAGAATTTGTTTTTTAAGGTAGTTTGTTGTCTATGATTTTAAAATCTTAGTGTTCATGTGAAATACACTCTTGGAAGTGAATGAGAATTAACTAACTTTCAGGAAGAAGACACAATCAGAATAATATAAAGTGTGCTTTCTACCTCATGGATAATAATTTCCAACTGATAAAAAATTGCTACCAGTAGTTGAGGAAGTGAAAAGTAAAGAAATAGGAGACTTTTCATTCCAATAAAACAATTTTCAAATAACCAGCTTTAGAAGATGTCTCCATTAACAAGAGTCTTGGGATCTAACATGAAGAAAAAAAAATTGGTAGCCATGTAAATTATTTTACCTTCTAATTACAATTTGCTTTAAGTCCTGCAAATGTTTCAGAGTCTTCATCTTATTTATGCCACCTGAGGCTTTACAAGCAGTCCCACTAGAGAAGACTTTGAACACCAGCTGCCTCTAAGTCATCTTGAAGCCCTCCCAATTTTCCCAGATGTTTCTCTCCTATGACCCATATCTCCATATACCTTCTCTTCAAGGATGCAGAGAGTCATCCCATTCTCAGGGCTTGGTAAAACAGAACTCACCTGCTACAGCCCAACTGAATGTAGCTAGATAGCTTTAACACACACACGCCATAAATCTACTTTCACCACTTCAACTGGCAACAAATGCTGTTTTCTTGCCCTCCAACATCCAACCTAAATTTTCATTAGCAGCAATATTAAATCCTGAACTGAGTTCCACACCCCACACACAGCCGGAGGGGAGAGCACGGGCATGGCAAGTCTAGGCTTAGACTCTATAGAATTCCTGACTTTTCATTCCATGATCCGGTTGGGACAGTAATCGAATTTGACCGCTAAAATCACCACTATTACTTCCAAATATACAACCACCAGGGAATGCTCCCTGTCAGCCCGTTTGCAGACTTGGAATAGCACTTCAAGAGATGTCATCACATCTTTTTTATCCGGGGCTGGAGGATTAAAGGCAGTGGAAATGGAAACCGTGTGCCTTGCTAGGATTAGGTTTGTACAAAATCCAAAGGCATATTGGAGCCGTTAGAAATGCAACCTCAGAATCGTAAATATTTAGCCATCTAGATCCCTCAGCGGGGTCTTCAGAGAACAGGTTTTCCCTGCTCGAGCCCAGTGGAGTCTGTCCAGCAGCTCACCTGCTTACTCTGCAAGAGACGTGCAGGACATCAGGACTCAGAAGATGCTGTAGGACAGAGAAGATGCTGTAGGAACAGTGCTGTCCAAAAGACACATACCACAAGCCACAAGTGGGAGCCACGTGCGCCATTCTGCATTTTCTAGTAGACGCATTTTTTTTAAAAAAAGGAAAAGAGCCAGGTTAAATTAATTTGAATAATATATCTACTTAACCCAGTATATACAAAATATTTTCATTTCCACAACACCCAAGTGCTGTCCAAAAGACACATACCACAAGCCACAAGTGGGAGCCACGTGCGCCATTCTGCATTTTCTAGTAGACGCATTTTTTTTAAAAAAAGGAAAAGAGCCAGGTGAAATTAATTTGAATAATATATCTACTTAACCCAGTATATACAAAATATTTTCATTTCCACAACACCCATAAAAAAACTTATTAATGGGATATTTTACATTTCTCTTTTGATATGAAACCTTTGAAATCAGTGTGTGTTTTACACTCACAACACATCTCAATTAAGTCCAAATACATTTCATGTCCTTAAGGGCCACCACGGGGCGCTGATGGCTGTCAGAGTGGACAGCATCCTGTAGTCTAGCAAGAGAGATACTGCCCACCCACCATCCCAACTGCAGCGGCTTTCCCATTTCATGTGTCTGGGAAAGATCTTATAGACCTTACAGACCTTACATGCCCTCTGCTTTATTCCTTCTGCACTGTTTGAATAAGTTCTGTGGATGTGTTGGATTTTTCATTAAAAAAAAAAATGAGAGAGAGAGACACACACAAGAGAAAGATTTCAATTTGCGTTTTGAGTTCACAATTGTTAACAAATCATCTGTCCCCATCTTGGTGGTCCAGGCACAGTGGCTGTGGAAGACTCTCTGGTCCCCTAAGTGTTTCAGGAAGGTTGCTGATCTGAGGTGCCCCCCAGGAAAGACACGGATGCTATGAAGACCCTCAGCAAGAATTTCTTGGAGAACTTAAATTGATGGGATTTGAGAGTCCTTCTTTTTTTTTTTTGCTTTCATCCACATACCTTGTGGATCAAAAAGGTTGTGGGCTTCCCTCTCTGACTGGATGGTTACTTAGAGGTAAGTTTAGTCAGTTTTGGTCTCCAATAACATAAGAGACACGGGTTCGGTCCCTGGGTCGGGAAGATTCTTTGGAGGAGGGCATGGCATCATGCCTGAAGAATTCCATGGACAGAGGAGCCTGGCACGCTATGGTCCATAGGATCATGAAGACACAACTGAAGAGACTTAGCATACACACACAAATGAGATTCTATCTTATGTTAATGAATTTTCTATAATAAGTTACCACAAACTGAATGGCTTTTAAAAAAATGCTTTATCTCATAGTTCTGGAGGTCAGGAGTCCAAAACCCACATCAGCGGGCTAAAATCAAGGAATTGGCAGGCTTGCACACCCTCCAGAGGCTTTGAGGAAAAACT
Organism: Oreotragus oreotragus; assembly: GCA_006410675.1. NCBI lineage: Eukaryota > Metazoa > Chordata > Mammalia > Artiodactyla > Bovidae > Oreotragus > Oreotragus oreotragus. The sequence goes on from SJYX01000477.1 coordinate 158,509, forward strand.
TTCTCTTTCCTAGTGTCTGAGGCCACCTGCCTTTTTTGGTCTGTGGCCCCTTCCTTCAGCTTCAACGCCTCTTCCAACCCCATCCCCTACTTCTCTCTGACCCCGACTCTTCTGGCTTCCTTTTATAAGGACCCTTGTGAGCCCACCGAAGTTATCCAGGATAATCCTCCCATTTCAAGATCCTTAACTTAATCGCATCTGCAAAGTCTTTTGCCACATAAGGTCACAAGGAAATGCAAAAATAAGTTGAGAAATGTTTTCAAACCCAGCAGGTACTCACTAAATTGACATCCAAGCGTGATCTAAGTTTGCAGACATCAGTTTGATGAATCAGACTACATTCTTGGGTCCAGAAAGTGAGGTGCTGCCTGAACACACCTGTCCATCAGCAGGTGTGACCTCAGGAGTACTCCACAGGGTTGAAGCAGATAGGGAGCGGGAATCCTTCCTGGAGGAGGAGGGCTCAGCAGATTAGAGAAGGAAAAGCAGGCAGCCACATGAAGAACTAGCCTCCCTTCCCAGGCTGGAATAAAATCAATAAATCAATCATCAATGGACGTTTCCTGAGCAGCTCCGATGTCCTCAGGAGAAGCAGGCTGAATGGTACATGTGAGATGATCAAAGCAGATACGGGAGGCTCTGAGAGGGGCCAGCCTGGCTCCAGACCCACTCTGCCACCTACTTCCCTGCCGAGTGACCCAGTCACTCGGTCGAATCCCTCAGTCTCCTTGGGCCTCCATTTCTTCTTGTAATAGACTGCAGATAATCACGATGATGCCTGAAAAGCACTTGTAAATAAATCTGGCAAACAGAGCTCCAGGGTTGGCTCCAGGATTTGCAGGGCCCACTGCAAAATGAAAATCTGGGCTCTTGTGCAAAATGTATCAAGATTTTTTTTTTTTAAGTATTGAGAATTTCAAAACTGCAATAGCAGAGCATTAGACGTGACCCTTTTGAGTTCAGGGCTCTGCGCCACGGCCCAGGTCATGCACCCAAGAAGTCAGAAAGAAGAATCATCCACAGAGAGGTGCAAGTAGGAGTCCCTTGGCAGGGGAGCCTGGATCATCTNTGACCCTTTTGAGTTCAGGGCTCTGCGCCACGGCCCAGGTCATGCACCCAAGAAGTCAGAAAGAAGAATCATCCACAGAGAGGTGCAAGTAGGAGTCCCTCGGCAGGGGAGCCTGGATCATCTGGGGCCAGGGAGGTGGGGGGTGGGGGGGGAGCCGAACCAGGAGACTCCATGGGGCATCTCTTTGAACGGCCTCAGCTAAGGCCATCCTGGCTTCTTATACTGCACACAGATCATCTTCTGTAGCTGGAGGTCAGTGTCCAGAGAGGGCAAGTAGCTTGCCCAAAGTGATGACTCTGGTGACAGAGACAAGCCCAGGACCCGAGTTCTCTCCTTCCAGCAGCAGTGACCTTGAGCAAACCACAGTACGCCTTCTGAGCCCGTGTGTCTCACCCAGTTGTTCCATATTCATTTATATCACAAATCTCAGTGGTGAGCCATCCATTGGCTTGGCCCGACTCCAGCCCAGCAAGGAGCAAGGCAGCCTAGCCTCGTGGTCCTTACATTCTAGGGGCAACCAGACCACAGACCACTAAGTGAATGTACAGCCGAGATCATTCAGGATGGTGTGCGGTGCCGTAAAGACAATGAAACCACTGGTTTGATGGTGCGTAACTGAGGATGTGGGCAGGAGGGGAGTTCAGACATAGCTCCAGGGAAGCAGGGCATAAGATGAAGATTCTGCTGCCCTGGAGTTATTGACGGGCCCTGCTGGAGCTAATACGGTCTGGGAGGCAGAGCATAAGCTCCCAGGCAGGGTGTCACCCTCTGGTTGAGAACAACCCTCTGGAGAAGGAGGCATTGGGGGTTCCTAGACTCTGAGGAGGTGACAACTGAGAAAAGACTTGGTTGAATATCTGAGGGAAGAGGGACTCGTGCAAATGCAAAGGCCCTGAGGACAGAGTGAGACTGGCACCTTAGAACAAGGGGTCAGGAACTCCTCTGGCTGGCCACTTGATTTTATGAATAAAGTTTTATTTGCCAATAGCCACGCCCACTCATTTGCAGCATTTCAAGGGCAGAGCTGAGCAGCTGCAACAGAGACCAGATAGCTTGTAAAGTGGGTTGACCCAACCGTCCATTTTTGCCTAGGATCAAGGGGTTCCTGGGGCTTCCCTGGTGGCTCAGACAGTAAAGAATCCACCCGCAGTGCAAGAGACCTGGGTTCCATTCCTGGGTCGGGAAGATTGCCTGGAGGAGGCCATGGCAACCCACCCCAGCATTCTTGACTGGCGAATCCCCATGGACAGAAGAACCTGGCAGACTACAATCCATGGGGTTGCAAAGAGGCAGCACAAGACTGAGTGACTAAGCACAAGGGGTTCCTGGGAGCGCAGTTATTAGAACTGCCTTCAAATGGGGGCGCTGACAGCTGTGTAGAGTCAGGTTTGTGACTTCGGATGATTCTTTTTTTTTTTTTCCGAACTCTGAAACCCCTGGATGCATCAGGAAGGGGAACGAAATGAACTTTGGAGTGACCTGAAAGATTAGGGGTTTGCATGTTAAATAAATGTTAGGGGGTTAGGAGAGAGGGACACCCAGGATTGACATTATAAACTGTCAGATTCTTGTTTTTTAGTTTTGACTGTGCTGAATCGTCACTGCCGTGCGCAGGCTTTCTCTAGCGGTGGCAAGCGGGGTCTATTCTCTGGTTGCGGTGCGCCGGCTTCCCATTGCGGTGTCTCGTTGCAGAGCACGGGCTGTAGGGCCCACGGGCTTCGGTAACTGTGGCTTACTGGCTTTAGGGCTTGGGCTCAGTAGTTGTGGTGCATGGGCTTAGTTGCCCCAAGGCTCGAGGAATCTTCCCAGACCAGGGATCGAACCCACATCTCCTGCATGGGCAGGAGGATTCTTAACTACCAGACCACCAGAGAAGTCCTAAGCTGTGAAATTCTTTTATTTACTCATTCAACAAATGTTGAACAAGCTGCTGTTCAATAGAAGGTTCCATAAACCAGGTGCTTTGGGAACGTGAGAATAAGTTCACCAGTCCCATCCAGCATTTGGCAGTGGTTGTAGACTACTGACTCAAAAGAGGCAGACCAGGGCCTGGGATGGGCTTTTATCTGTCCCACATGGTATTGGCACTTTTTTTTTAATGGGTTATTTGCGAATATTAAATATGAGAAGGAGTTTTAAGAGTTGGAAGATTCAGGAACATGGAGCCTGCATTCCCACTAGGCAGCTGCTGTGGGAGTTAAATGATGGCTGCTCCCTAAAGGCCGGTGTTTGTGAGTTGGGCAAGATTTTACCCTTCAGGGGATACTTAGTAACATCTGGAGACATTTTTCTTGTTACAGATCAGGGGAGGGTGCTACTGGCATCCTGTGGGTGGAGGCCAGGGGATGCTGGTAAACATCCCACTGCACACAGGCCAGACCCTGGAACAAAGGATGTGAACTTTTCTGAATGTCCACAGGGCCAAAGGTGGGCAGTCCTGCAGTGGGCAGCGTGCAGGACCCAGTTTGCCACAGTCCCCACCACTCCCTACTGCATCTCGGAGTGCGAACCCCAGGGTGAGTTGTCTTTTGTCAGCTTACATGGGGTCCCTTCATTAGTTCTCATTTTTATCTAGTCCTCCTGTTTGAACAGATGTTTTTACTTTTGACTTTGTAGCCAGTTCCCACGCATGCCCACCCATGCCTCCCTCTGCAAGCCGGTCATCTTTCTATAACTTAAATCAGATCCTGTTACTCCACCATCCCTCAGGCTAGACTATGGAATGTGGGTGTGTGCTCAGTCGTATCCAACTCTGCAACCCCACGGACTAGCTTGCCAGGCCCCTCTGTTCATGGAATTCTCCAGGCAAGAATACTGGAGTGGGTTACCATTGCCTTCTCTAGGGAATCTTCCTAACCCAGGGATCGAACCCAAGCCTCCTGCGTCTCCTGCATTGGCAGGCATATTCTTTACCACTGTGCCACCTGTGAAGCCTCAGACAATAAATGGATGCTTCCTACTGAAGATAGAAGAGAAAAAAGGCAGAAGGAGTCTGGACAACTGACAATACAGTCTGAGCTACCACACTGAGATATAAGAGAGAAACCAGCCTCAGCCACTGTTAGTCAGATCTCTGTTACAACAGCCACTGTAGTAACCTAATAAGATAAGTTAGTGTCAGAGGCTCAAGGGTGTGACCCTGGCTCATTTAATGTGTGACCTTAGGCAGGTCCTTTGACTGACATCTTTGACTTCAGTTCCCCAGAAACTGAAATGGAGCATTTGCATAATTTCTGGGTCCTTTCCAGTCCTCGTTTCTGAGGTCTCACTTTATTACCATTCCCAAGGTGTCTCCTGTATTAATGTGGCCTTTCTCAAGGCCCATGGTAGGGGAGGGGCAAAGAACACCATTTGGGAAGTCTACCTTAATGATAGTAGTATTAGTCATCAGTTGTGTCCAACTCTTTGCGACCCCACAGACTGTAGCCCACCAGGCTCCTCCATCCATGGAATTCTCCAGGCAAGAATACTGGAGTGGGTTGCCATTCCCTTCTCCAGGGGATCTTCCCCACCCAGAGATTGAACTTGGGTCTCCTGCACTGCAAGCAGATTTTTTATCACTGTGCCACCCGGGAAGCCCTTCAATGCCTTCCCTCTAACACTGTGTGAAGAAATGACTGAACTGGAGACATCTCCATCTGGAGTCCTAAGGAAGACTAGGGTCCAAGAGCTTCCCGCAAAGGAAATGAAGGAATTTGTGATACTCATTCATTCTAGGAAGGAAAACTATGGTTTGGACTCAAAAGATTGCCTCAAACTGTGAGAACTGCTAGGGAAACCCTGCTGTGCCTGAGCCTGGGGCAGCCTTCATATGCTACCAGTGGTGAGGGATCAATATTTTTTATTGTCAATTCATTGCAGACCAATATGTGGTCCTACCTTGAATGGCTACCAGCCACCACCCACACCACCCTGTCTATACTCTGATCAATGAGGCCAGACACTGGGTTGAGAGTTTGATGAGGTTCAACGTCCAACGGCTATACACATGTCTCAGCATCTCCTCTAAGCTCCTCAAAAAGTAGTAGCCCACTTTTCTCCAATGGGCACCGAAACTTCAAACCACACTTCAAGTGGCCATGGTCTAGGGCATTTGCTTGCCCTTGGGAGAAACTCACTGAAGCTATTGGGTTGGCCAAAAAGTTCCTTTGGTTCTCCTGTAGCATCTTATGGTAAAGAAGGCACTGATTAGAGTCTAAGTCGAGCCAAGTTGGAGGCTGTCACTAAACTAACCTTCTGTAACTCACCTCTTAGTGTAGGCATTGTATCAAATAAAACATGATTCCCCGCAAGAAGTCAACACCAAACTGAGCATACGCGAGAGAACTGACCTTATGAAGTGGTTTTATCTGGGAGACCCCTCCATGGCCGGTTGTTGCCAGGCCTGGGGAGGGGGCTGGATCAGGGTGTAGGATCCCAGCCCTCTCTCTCTCCAGCTTGGGTCTGCTTTTCACCCCATTACTGTGTGGAGCACTGTGACCTTGCTTCCTTTCTGCTCTTGCAAGTGACCAGCCAGATTCTCTGGTGGCAACTTATGGCCTTTTGAGGTTGTACCTTTGAAGGGAAGAGGCAACATCCTCCCCCGCAAAAAACACTGAGGACTGGATCAGCTCAGTTCACTTCAGTTGCTCAGTTGTGTCCGACTCTTTTTGACCCCATGAATTGCAGCACGCTAGGCCTCCCTGTCCATCACCAACTCAAACTGCCTTTACTCAAACTCACATCCATCGAGTCAGTGATGCCATCCAGCCGTCTCATCCTCTGTCATCCCCTTCTCCTCCTGCCCCCAATCCCTCCCAGCATCAGAGTCTTTTCCAAGGAGTCAACTCTTCACATCAGGTGGCCAAAGTATTGGAGTTTCAGCTTTAGCATCAGTCCTTCCAAAGAACACCTAGGGGTGATCTCCTTTAGAATGGACTGGTTGGATCTCCCTGCAGTCCAAGGGACTCTCAAGAGTCTTCTCCAACACTACAGTTCAAAAGCATCAATTCTTCAGCGCTCACCTTTCTTCACAGTCCAACTCTCACATCCATACATGACTACTGGAAAAACCATAGTCTTGACTAGATGGACCTTTGTTGGCAAAGTAATGTCTCTGCTTTTCAATATGCTATCTAGGTTGGTCATAACTTCCCGTGCAAGGAGTAAGTGTCTTTTAATTTCATGGCTGCAATCACCATCTGCAGTGATTTTGGAGCCCAAAAACATAAAGTCTGACACTGTTTCCCCTGTTTCCCCATCTATTTCCCACGAAGTGATGGGACCAGATGCCATGATCTTAGTTTTCTGACTGTTGAGCTTTAAGCCAACTTTTTCACTTTCCTCTTTCACTTTCATCAAGAGGCTTTTTAGTTCCTCTTCACTTTCTGCCATAAGGGTGGTGTCATTCGCGTATCTGGATGCTTGTCATCAAATGCTAGCTGCCAGCCAGGGGTTGGGTGCTCTCAGCTCCTGGAGGCCACTACCAGGTCTTTAACAGGTGGCCCTTTCATCAGCAACAAAAGATGATCTTTCAGTGAATCCTTCTCACATGTTGGATCTCTCTCACTTACTTCTCCTTCTGCTACTAGGCAGAGAAAACTCTGATTTCCAGGGGCTCATGTGATTAGAATGGGCCTGTCCAGGTAATCTCCCTTTTGATTAACCCAAAATCTACTGATGAGCAGCCTTAATTACATTACAAAATCCCTTTTGCAAATTGCAACCACTCAGCCCTGATGGAAATGGTTCTTGGGCAATCACACAGTTGGAACCAAGAATGCTCAAGTTCATTCTCCTAGGAAACATTAGCTCATGTGATTAGAATGGGCCTGTCCAGGTAATCTCCCTTTTGATTAACCCAAAATCTACTGATGAGCAGCCTTAATTACATTACAAAATCCCTTTTGCAAATTGCAACCACTCAGCCCTGATGGAAATGGTTCTTGGGCAATCACACAGTTGGAACCAAGAATGCTCAAGTTCATTCTCCTAGGAAACATTTGATCCTGCTTCCAATCATCTCCATTCCACTCAAGTTTTCCATTTTGGGGGGAAATTCATTTTATGCCCAAAGTTTTCCTATCTCAACATTCTAAAGTCACTATTGTTGACAACTCACCCCAACTTCTCACGAAATGCAGCCACACTCATCTGTCAGAGAGAAGGCATCCTTTCAGACACCTTGACCACCTTTTCATCACAATCTGCAGGCATCTGTCAAAATGTACTGTACCTTATAAATATGTATAATGCCACTTCTCATATTTTGTGCTAGGAGAGGGTATCAATGCTACAATTAATTAGTCTAATTTGCATTCAAGACTATACATAATTAATTTCTTCATTAAAAGCTTTCAACATTTCTTTGAGGAAAGTGCAAAAGATCATTGATGAGGTTTGAAGAAGCAATTAGTAATAAAATATGTCAATGCTGGAATGGGAAAATAGTAACAGAAGAGCCCCACGCCATTCAAAGCTGGGATGATCCTGTGACTTAGAGATGTTTGTTTTTCACCAAATCTGTTCCAGGTTGTCATTTTCAGGTAAAGTCGATTCTTCCCATTTATTCTTCCTCCTCAAGCTGTTTTCCCCTTCTGTGGTTGTCTATGAGCTGCTGGAGAAGAGCTTTACTCAGAAATATCTGACAAATAGACGGTACTTGGCCTTTCCTTATAGTGTTCTGATGGGTGGACTACTGGACAAATCAAGTGTATTCCTCTTCATGTAACCAATGCCGCAATATTGATTGAGAAAATAATATTAATTACAAGGACTCCCATGGAAGTCCTGTGGTTAAGACTCCACCTTTCAGTGCAGGAGGTGTGGTTTTGATCCCTGGTTGGGAAGTAAGATCACACATGTCTTGTGGTCAAACAACCAAAACATTAAATAGAAGCAACATGGTAACAAATTCAATGAAAATGTAAAAAATGATCCACATAAAAAAAGGAAATAATCACAAACTTTACTGGGTGCTTGCTATTTCTCAGGCACCACTAAAAGTTTTACATGCGTTATTTCATTCCATGCTCACAATACAACATTCGACTATTATCACTCCCCATTCAGTATGCTAGGACTGTGTGTGTTCGGCTGTGTGTGGCTCTTTGCAACCCCATGGACTATAGGACCCCCATGCTATTCCCACCAGGCTCCTCTGAAAAGTGTTGCCATATTGTGGCCCAGGGTCCAAACTGGCTCCTGTGTTTACCATCAGTGACAGAGGTTGTGAAAAAGAACATACAACCCACAAAGCTGAAAACATGTATTATCTGACATTGTATTAATTTCCTGTTGCTGCTAAAACAAGTTGCCACAAACTTGGTGCCTTAACACAAATGTATTATCTTACCATCAAAAGTTGCAATGGGTCCCACTAGACTAAAAATCAAAGTCTTGACTCAACATTGTAAATCAACTATGCTCCAATATAAATTAAAATTTTTTTAAACTAAAACTGTTAAAAAATAAAATAGAATCTAGATATTTACAGAGCCTTCTGGAGGCGCTGGGGAGAATCATTTCCTGGCCTTTTCCAGCTTTTGGAAGCTCCCACATTTTTTAGCTCATGTACCTATCCTGTGTCTTCTCAGCCAACAATAGCCAGTGGAGCTGTTCTCTGCCATATTCTGACACTACACCTCCTGCTTCCCTTGTTCCCTTATAAGGACCCTTGGGATTCCATTAATCCCACTGGATAATTTAGGATAATCTCCCTATCTCAAGGTCCTTAACCCAATCACATCTGCAAAGTCCTTTTTGCAGCAAAATAAAATGTATTCCCAGGTTCCAAGGATTAGGTTACAGACACTGAAGGCCACAAGTCCTTTGCTGAAAAAAAAAAAAAAAAAAACCCTCTTGATAAGGAAGCTGTTTAGCTAGTTGATAGTCTTATCTTCCAGGAGCATATATGTCCTGTAGCAAGCAATTCTGTTTAGTTTGGTTTCTGTATGGTTTAACACAAACACAGGGAATTCTGGTGGCTTCTGTTCTCAAATTTCTAGGCTGTATTGGCTTCCCTTGTAGCTCAGTTGGTAAAGAATCTGCCTGCAGTGCAGGAGACCTGGGTTCGATCCCTGGGTTGGGAAGATCCCCTGGAGAAGGAAATGGCAACCCACTCCAGTATCCTTGCCTGGAAAATCTCATGGACAGAGGAGCCTGGTGGGCTGCAGTCCATGGGGTTGCAAAGAGTCGGGCACGACTGAGCAACTAACATTTAACATAACAGGTGTTCAAATATTTGTTGAGTGGATGGATAGATGGATGAATGTATAGATAGATGAATGGATGGATGGTTGGATGGGTAAGTGAATGGATAAATGGCAGCACGACTTGTCTAAGGTCCTGTTGCTATTAATAGCTAGTAGAAGAACCAGGATTTGAATTCAGGGCTGTTGAACTCCAACAATTCACTCATTCCAACATCCTTACAACTGATGGCCTCTCAGGGTAGAGGAAAGGCAGTATCTTTTCCCCCTTTACCTACTTACATTTTCTTACCGTTTATGTCAGAACTATTTTCTTAATTTAAACCTGCAGTGGACTGAAGTTTTGCTGTATAACTCACAGGCAATCAGAAAAGCAAAAAGTCCCCTATCTATGCTAATTATTGTTGTTCTTAACTAACTTCTACATTAGTTAGGGCAGAGATGCCACCTAGCCTAAACTCAGTTCAGTTCAGTTGCTTGGTCGTGTACAACTCTTTGTGACTCAAGGGACTGCAGCACGCCAGGCTTCCCTGTCCTTCACCAATTCCTGGAGCTTGCTCAAACTCATGTCCATCGAGTTGGTGATGCCATCCCACCATCTCATCCTCGGTCGTCCCCCTTCTCCTCCTGCCTTCAATCTTTCCCAGCATCAGGGTATTTTCAAATGAATCAGTTCGCTGCATCAGATGGCCAAAGTATTGGAGTTTCAGCTTCAGCATCAGTCCTTCCAATGAATATTCAGGACTGATTTCCTTTAGAATGGACTGGTTGGATCTCCTTGCAGTCCAAGGGGCTCTCAAGAGTCTTCTCCAACACCACAGTTCAAAAGCATTAATTCTCTGGCACTCAGCTTTCTTTATAGTCTAACTCTCATATCCATACTTGAAAAATAACCATAGCTTTGACTAGATGGACATTTGTTGGCAGAGTAATGTCTCTGCTTTTTAATATGCTGTCTAGGTTGGTCATAGCTTTTCTTCCAAGGAACAAGCATCTTTTAATTTCATGGCTGCAGTCACCATCTGCAGTGATTTTGGAGCCCCCAAAATAAAGTCTCTCGTTGTTTCCCTATCTATTTGCCATGAAGTGATGGGACCAGATGCCATGATCTTAGTTTTCTGAATGTTGAGTTTTAAGCCAACTTTTTCCACTCTCCTCTTTCACTTTCATCAAGAGGCTCTTTAGTTCTTCTTTGCTTTCTGCCATAAGGGTGGCAGGAACCTTACTGTCATAAGGGTGGAAGAAACATCTGCATATCTGAGGTTATTGATATTTCTCCCGGCAAACTTGATTCCAGCTTGTGCTTCATCCAGCCCAGCGTTTCTCATGATGTACTCTGCATAGAAGTTAAATAAGCAGAGTGACAATATACAGCCTTGATGTACTTTTTTCCCAATTTGGAACCCTGTTGTTCCATGTCCAGTTCTAACTGTTGCTTCTTGACCGGCAAACAGATTTCTCAGGAAGCAGGTAAGGTGGTCTGGTGGTATTCCCATCTTGTTAAGGATTTTCCACAGTTTGTTGTGATCCACACAGTCAAAGGCTTTGGCATAGTCAATAAAGCAGAAGTAGATGTTTTTCTGGAGCTCTCTTGCTTTTTCCATGATCCAACAGATGTTGGCAATTTGATCTCTGGTTCCTCTGCCTTTTCTAAATCCATCTTGAATATCTGGAAGTTCATGGGTCATGTACTATTGAAGGCTTGCTTGGAGAATTTTAAGCATTACTTTACTAGCATGTGAGATAAGTGTAATTGTGCTGTAGTTTGAACATTCTTTGCCATTGCCTTTCTTTGGGATTTGAATGAAAACTGACCTTTTCCAGTCCTGTGGCCACTGCTGAGTTTTCCAAATTTGCTGGCATATTGAGTGCAGCACTTTCACAGCATCATCTTTCAGGATTTGAAATAGCTCCACTGGAATTCCATCACCTCCACTAGCTTTGTTCATAATGATGCTCCCTAAGGCTCATTTGAGTTTGCATTCCAGGATGTCTGTCTCTAGGTGAATGATCACACCATTGTGGTTATCTGAGTCATGAAGATATTTTTGTATAGTCTTCTGTGTATTCTGGCCACCTCTTCTTAATATCTTCTGCTTCTGTTAGGTCAGTACCAGTTCTGTCCTTTATTGTGCCCATCTTTGCATGAAATATCCCTTGGTATCTCTGATTTTCTTGAAGAGATCTCTAGTCTTTCCCATTCTGTTCTTTTCCTCTATTTCTTTGCACTGATCACTGAGGAAGGCTTTCTTATCTCTCCTTGATATTCTTTGGAACTCTGCATTCAAATGGGTGTATCTTTCCTTTTCTCTTTTGCTTTTAGGTTCTCTTCTTTTCTCAGCTATTTCTAAGACCTCAGACAACCATTTTTCCTTTTTGTATTTCTTTTTCTTGAGGTTGGTCTTGATCACTGCCTCCTGTACGATGTCATGAACCTCTGCCCATAGTTCCTCATGGACTCTATCAGATCCAGTCTCTTGGATATATTTGTCACTTCCACTGTATTGTCATAAGGGATTGATTTAGGTAATATCTGAATGATCTAGCGGTTTTCCCTACTTTCTTCAATTTAAGTCTGAATTTGGCAATAAGGAGCTCATGGTCTGAGCCACAGTCAGCTCCCGGTCTTGTTTTTGCTGACTGTATTGAGCTTCTCCATCTTTGGCTGCAAAGAATATAATCAATCTGATTTCAGTGTTGACCATCTGGTGATGTCCATGTGTAGAGTCTTCTCTTGTGTTGTTGGAAGAGGGTGTTTGCTATGACCAGTGCGTTCTCTTGACAGAACTCTATTAGCCTTTGCCCTGCTTCATTCTGTACTCCAAGGCCAAATTTGCCTGTTACTCCAGGCATCTCTTGACTTCCTACTTTTGCATTCCAGTTCTCCATAATGAAAAGGACATCTTTTTTGGGTGTTAGTTCTAGAAGGTCTTGTAGGTCTTCATAGAACTGTTCAACTTCAGCTTTTTCAGCACTACTGGTTGGGGCACAGACTTGACTTATTGTGATATTGAATGGTTTGCCTTGGAAACGAACAGATCATTCTGTTGTTTTTGAAATTGCACCCAAGAACTGCAATCTTTTTGGACTTTTTTGTTGACTATGAGGGCTACTCCGTTTCTTCTAACGGATTCTTGCCCACAGTAGTAGATATAATGGTTATCTGAGTTAAATTCACCCATTCCAGTCCATTGGAGTTCACTGATTGCTAAAATGTTGATGTTCACTTTTGCCATCTCCCATTTGACCACTTCCAATTTACCTTAATTCATGTACCTAACATTCCAGGTTCCTCTGCAGTATTGCTCTTTACAGCATCAGGCTTTACTTCCATCACCAGTCACATCCACTACTGGGTGCTGTTTTTGCTTTGGCTCAGTCTCTTCATTCTTTCTGGATTCATTTCTCCATTCTTCTCCAGTAGCATATTGGGCACCTACTGACCTCGTGAGTTCATCTTTCAGTGTCCTATTTTTTTGCCTTTTCATACTCTTCATGGGGTTCTCAAGGCAAGAATACTGAAGTGGTTTGCCATTCCCTTCTCCAATGGGCTACATTTTGTCAGAATTCTCCACCATGACCAGTCCATCTTGGGTGGCCCTACATGGCATGGCTCATAATTTCACTGAGTTAGACAAGGCTGTGGTCCTTGTGATCAGATTGATTAGTTTTCTGTGATTGTGGTTTTCAGTCTGTCTGCCCTCTGATGGAGAAGGATATGAGGCTTATGGAAGCTTCCTGATGGGAGCGACTTAGTGGGGGAAACTGGGTCCTGTTCTGATGGGCGGGCCATGCTCAGTAAATCTTTAATCCAATTTTCTGTTGATGGGTGGGGCTGTGTTCCCTCCCTGTTGTTTAACCTGAAACCAAACTATGGTGGCTGTAATGAAGAAAATGGTGACCTCCTTCAAAAGGTCCCGTGCACGCACTGCTGCACTCAGTGCCTCTGACCCTGAAACAGGCCACCGCTGACCTGGAGACTCCTGGACACTCACAGGTAAATCTGGGTCAGTCTCTTTGGGGTCACTGTGAGCTCAGTTTCTCCTGGTCCTGGTGTACACGAGGTGTTGTTCCTGCCCTCCAAGAGTCTGTTTCCCCAGTCCTGTGTAAGTCCTGGCAGTTCTATAGTGGGGTTAATGGTGACCTCCTCCAAAAGGGTTTATGCCACACCAGGATCTGCTGTGCCCAGAGCCCCTGCCCCTGCGGCAGGCCACTGCTGACCTGTACCTTCACACTCAAACACTCAAAGGCAGGTCTGGCTCGGCCTAAGGGAGACCATAAAATTAGAAATCAAGATCTGATCTTGCTTCTCTTTCTTTCTGCACATCTTCCTTCCCTCCTCCCCAGTTCTTTCACCTACAATGTATTACAGCTGAGGCTCCAAAGGGAAGATGTCGGCTTTGTCTCCTCCCTAGTCATTCAGCAAACACTTGCTCGGTCAACAAATTACCTGGATATTCAAGTGTCTTGTCTCTTGATGGCATCCACAACACATCTTCCTTTCCCAGGACCCACTTATAGAAGGGAGGGAAAAAGGTGACAGTCCTGAGCTCTCCTAGAATGAGGCCACCTGCTGCTTATTGATTAAGAGAAGATAAACTAAGCCACTTTACCCCTCTTTGACCTTCCTTTCCTCCTCATTTAAACAACAATAACCATATTTCATAGAGTGGGCATGAAGACACTCTACTCCTACTCCATTTTAAGTAAATGTTTGATTGAAACATAGCATCCAATAAGTCTGCACAACGTTTTGAATGAAAGACCTGGACTGACTTATAAGCCACTGGGCACAGGGCTATTTGTTCATTCATACATACATACATACAGCAAATATTGACTAACCACCAGCCAATGTCTAGCACATGTTAGGAGCCATGCTTACATTAGAAAACAAAACCCAGTCATGAAATCTCATCCTTCTGGGGCTTACAATGAAAGAAAATTTTAAAATAAAACATAAGGGGTAAATTGCCTGGAGAAAAATAAAGCAGGGTGAGAGGGACTAAAGCTGAGCAGAGAGGGGTGGTCAGGGTGACATTAGTGGGAAACTTCAGAGGGGAGCAAGGCAGCCTGTGGCTCTTTGGGACCTGCAGGCAGAGGAGACAGCAGCCATTGTTGAGAGCAGGACCGATGGGTTCCAGAAACACAAGGAGGCCAGTGTGGCTGAAAGGAACAAGGAGAGGGCAGGTGGGATGTGAGGGGGCCAGATCTAGGGTCCTGGGGCTGCTGCAAGAGCAGCAGGTTTAACTCTGTGTGAAAGAGGAGTTGCAGGAGCAGTGATGAGATGACACCCGGGTTAACAGGGCTCCTCCAGCTGCCAAATGGACAGCCAGTGAGGAGCCTGGTGGAGGCTACTCTGAAACTGTCATGCTCACTATGGACTCTTGGACTTCCCAGGTGGCACTAGTGGTAAAGAACCCTCCTACCAGTGCAGGAACATAAGAGACATAGATTCAATCACTGGGTTGGGAAGATCTCCTGGAGGAGGGTATAGCAACCTACTCCAATATTCTTGCCTCCCCATGGAGAGAGGAGACTGGCAGGTTACAATCCATGGGGTCGCAAAGAGTCAGACACAACTGAAGTGACTTAGCACACGTGCTATGGACTCTTCCTGCTCTAAGAGAAAACCTTGAGAAAGAATTCTGCATATTTATTCTTTGCAATACATATCATATGTCCACACACCTTACACACCGATACACACACATTCAGTTCAGTTCAGTCGCTCAGTCGTGTCTGATTCTTTGCGACCCCATGAATCGCAGCACGCCAGGTCTCTCTGTTCATCACCATCTCCCAGAGTTCACTCAGACTCACGTCCATCAAGTCCGTGATGCCATCCAGCCATCTCATCCTCAGTCGTCCCCTTCTCCTCCTGCCTCTAATCCCTCCCAGCATCAGAGTCNATCTTTCAGGATTTGAAATAGCTCCACTGGAATTCCATCACCTCCACTAGCTTTGTTCATAATGATGCTCCCTAAGGCTCATTTGAGTTTGCATTCCAGGATGTCTGTCTCTAGGTGAATGATCACACCATTGTGGTTATCTGAGTCATGAAGATATTTTTGTATAGTCTTCTGTGTATTCTGGCCACCTCTTCTTAATATCTTCTGCTTCTGTTAGGTCAGTACCAGTTCTGTCCTTTATTGTGCCCATCTTTGCATGAAATATCCCTTGGTATCTCTGATTTTCTTGAAGAGATCTCTAGTCTTTCCCATTCTGTTCTTTTCCTCTATTTCTTTGCACTGATCACTGAGGAAGGCTTTCTTATCTCTCCTTGATATTCTTTGGAACTCTGCATTCAAATGGGTGTATCTTTCCTTTTCTCTTTTGCTTTTAGGTTCTCTTCTTTTCTCAGCTATTTCTAAGACCTCAGACAACCATTTTTCCTTTTTGTATTTCTTTTTCTTGAGGTTGGTCTTGATCACTGCCTCCTGTACGATGTCATGAACCTCTGCCCATAGTTCCTCATGGACTCTATCAGATCCAGTCTCTTGGATATATTTGTCACTTCCACTGTATTGTCATAAGGGATTGATTTAGGTAATATCTGAATGATCTAGCGGTTTTCCCTACTTTCTTCAATTTAAGTCTGAATTTGGCAATAAGGAGCTCATGGTCTGAGCCACAGTCAGCTCCCGGTCTTGTTTTTGCTGACTGTATTGAGCTTCTCCATCTTTGGCTGCAAAGAATATAATCAATCTGATTTCAGTGTTGACCATCTGGTGATGTCCATGTGTAGAGTCTTCTCTTGTGTTGTTGGAAGAGGGTGTTTGCTATGACCAGTGCGTTCTCTTGACAGAACTCTATTAGCCTTTGCCCTGCTTCATTCTGTACTCCAAGGCCAAATTTGCCTGTTACTCCAGGCATCTCTTGACTTCCTACTTTTGCATTCCAGTTCTCCATAATGAAAAGGACATCTTTTTTGGGTGTTAGTTCTAGAAGGTCTTGTAGGTCTTCATAGAACTGTTCAACTTCAGCTTTTTCAGCACTACTGGTTGGGGCACAGACTTGACTTATTGTGATATTGAATGGTTTGCCTTGGAAACGAACAGATCATTCTGTTGTTTTTGAAATTGCACCCAAGAACTGCAATCTTTTTGGACTTTTTTGTTGACTATGAGGGCTACTCCGTTTCTTCTAACGGATTCTTGCCCACAGTAGTAGATATAATGGTTATCTGAGTNTTTCAGCACTACTGGTTGGGGCACAGACTTGACTTATTGTGATATTGAATGGTTTGCCTTGGAAACGAACAGATCATTCTGTTGTTTTTGAAATTGCACCCAAGAACTGCAATCTTTTTGGACTTTTTTGTTGACTATGAGGGCTACTCCGTTTCTTCTAACGGATTCTTGCCCACAGTAGTAGATATAATGGTTATCTGAGTTAAATTCACCCATTCCAGTCCATTGGAGTTCACTGATTGCTAAAATGTTGATGTTCACTTTTGCCATCTCCCATTTGACCACTTCCAATTTACCTTAATTCATGTACCTAACATTCCAGGTTCCTATGCAATATTGCTCTTTACAGCATCAGGCTTTACTTCCATCACCAGTCACATCCACTACTGGGTGCTGTTTTTGCTTTGGCTCTGTCTCTTCATTCTTTCTGGATTCATTTCTCCATTCTTCTCCAGTAGCATATTGGGCACCTACTGACCTCGTGAGTTCATCTTTCAGTGTCCTATTTTTTTGCCTTTTCATACTCTTCATGGGGTTCTCAAGGCAAGAATACTGAAGTGGTTTGCCATTCCCTTCTCCAATGGGCTACATTTTGTCAGAATTCTCCACCATGACCAGTCCATCTTGGGTGGCCCTACATGGCATGGCTCATAATTTCACTGAGTTAGACAAGGCTGTGGTCCTTGTGATCAGATTGATTAGTTTTCTGTGATTGTGGTTTTCAGTCTGTCTGCCCTCTGATGGAGAAGGATATGAGGCTTATGGAAGCTTCCTGATGGGAGCGACTTAGTGGGGGAAACTGGGTCCTGTTCTGATGGGCGGGCCATGCTCAGTAAATCTTTAATCCAATTTTCTGTTGATGGGTGGGGCTGTGTTCCCTCCCTGTTGTTTAACCTGAAACCAAACTATGGTGGAGGTAATGAAGAAAATGGTGACCTCCTTCAAAAGGTCCCGTGCACGCACTGCTGCACTCAGTGCCTCTGACCCTGAAACAGGCCACCGCTGACCTGGAGACTCCTGGACACTCACAGGTAAATCTGGGTCAGTCTCTTTGGGGTCACTGTGAGCTCAGTTTCTCCTGGTCCTGGTGTACACGAGGTGTTGTTCCTGCCCTCCAAGAGTCTGTTTCCCCAGTCCTGTGTAAGTCCTGGCAGTTCTATAGTGGGGTTAATGGTGACCTCCTCCAAAAGGGTTTATGCCACACCCGGATCTGCTGTGCCCAGAGCCCCTGCCCCTGCGGCAGGCCACTGCTGACCTGTACCTTCACACTCAAACACTCAAAGGCAGGTCTGGCTCGGCCTAAGGGAGACCATAAAATTAGAAATCAAGATCTGATCTTGCTTCTCTTTCTTTCTGCACATCTTCCTTCCCTCCTCCCCAGTTCTTTCACCTACAATGTATTACAGCTGAGGCTCCAAAGGGAAGATGTCGGCTTTGTCTCCTCCCTAGTCATTCAGCAAACACTTGCTCGGTCAACAAATTACCTGGATATTCAAGTGTCTTGTCTCTTGATGGCATCCACAACACATCTTCCTTTCCCAGGACCCACTTATAGAAGGGAGGGAAAAAGGTGACAGTCCTGAGCTCTCCTAGAATGAGGCCACCTGCTGCTTATTGATTAAGAGAAGATAAACTAAGCCACTTTACCCCTCTTTGACCTTCCTTTCCTCCTCATTTAAACAACAATAACCATATTTCATAGAGTGGGCATGAAGACACTCTACTCCTACTCCATTTTAAGTAAATGTTTGATTGAAACATAGCATCCAATAAGTCTGCACAACGTTTTGAATGAAAGACCTGGACTGACTTATAAGCCACTGGGCACAGGGCTATTTGTTCATTCATACATACATACATACAGCAAATATTGACTAACCACCAGCCAATGTCTAGCACATGTTAGGAGCCATGCTTACATTAGAAAACAAAACCCAGTCATGAAATCTCATCCTTCTGGGGCTTACAATGAAAGAAAATTTTAAAATAAAACATAAGGGGTAAATTGCCTGGAGAAAAATAAAGCAGGGTGAGAGGGACTAAAGCTGAGCAGAGAGGGGTGGTCAGGGTGACATTAGTGGGAAACTTCAGAGGGGAGCAAGGCAGCCTGTGGCTCTTTGGGACCTGCAGGCAGAGGAGACAGCAGCCATTGTTGAGAGCAGGACCGATGGGTTCCAGAAACACAAGGAGGCCAGTGTGGCTGAAAGGAACAAGGAGAGGGCAGGTGGGATGTGAGGGGGCCAGATCTAGGGTCCTGGGGCTGCTGCAAGAGCAGCAGGTTTAACTCTGTGTGAAAGAGGAGTTGCAGGAGCAGTGATGAGATGACACCCGGGTTAACAGGGCTCCTCCAGCTGCCAAATGGACAGCCAGTGAGGAGCCTGGTGGAGGCTACTCTGAAACTGTCATGCTCACTATGGACTCTTGGACTTCCCAGGTGGCACTAGTGGTAAAGAACCCTCCTACCAGTGCAGGAACATAAGAGACATAGATTCAATCACTGGGTTGGGAAGATCTCCTGGAGGAGGGTATAGCAACCTACTCCAATATTCTTGCCTCCCCATGGAGAGAGGAGACTGGCAGGTTACAATCCATGGGGTCGCAAAGAGTCAGACACAACTGAAGTGACTTAGCACACGTGCTATGGACTCTTCCTGCTCTAAGAGAAAACCTTGAGAAAGAATTCTGCATATTTATTCTTTGCAATACATATCATATGTCCACACACCTTACACACCGATACACACACATTCAGTTCAGTTCAGTCGCTCAGTCGTGTCTGATTCTTTGCGACCCCATGAATCGCAGCACGCCAGGTCTCTCTGTTCATCACCATCTCCCAGAGTTCACTCAGACTCACGTCCATCAAGTCCGTGATGCCATCCAGCCATACCGCCCCTGCGTGCCCGCTCCCCTGTGCTCCCGCCCCTGCGTGCCTGCCCCCCTGTGTCCCAGCCCCTGCGTGCCCCTGCCCCTGTGTCCCCGTCCCTGCTTCCCCGTGTCCCCATCCTCTTGTCTCTGTGTGCCAAAGTGGTCCTGTCCCCGCGTCCCCCTGGGCCTGTACCTGTGCTCCCGGCCCTACATCTAGGGGCGCCTGTCCTGTGTTCAGAGTCCCGCCTCTTCATGGAGGAGTCCCTTCCCGTGGACCGCAGCCTCTCCTCTCGTCAGCTAAGAGGCTGGACCCCAACCCACTGCAGGCCCACCGCATTCCCCCTGCAGACGCTCCAGGCGGCTCCTCCATGCCTGGGTAGCAGCGGGAAGTCCCAGAGAGAAGCATCTGAAACCTCTGAGACTCTGGCCACGACTTGTGGCTCTGAGCACACAGGTACGTCTGGGGGACCAGATCCCTTTCCTCAACCGCCCAGGGCCACTGACTCTGGGGACAAAGCTGGGACCTGATTCCCCCTCCACAGCCCCTGGATCTGGGAGCCAGGCCCAGCCCCTTTCAGACCTCAGAGCCGCCGGGAACCAGAGGTGGGCACTTGGGATGCACAGAGAGTCCCAAATAGGCCCCAGGCTCTCAGCTCTGACCCACTCAGCACCTGCAGTTGAGGCCATGTTCCTCTGTGTGTGTGAAACTATACGCTTTCAACCACATTTAAATATAACATCAGCTGTAAGTTCATCCATCTGTTGTGCAGCTACCATCATTATCTCTCAAACTGTTTCATCTTCCCAAACAGAAACCCCTGACTCGTTAAACAACACCTCCCCCAGGCTGCTGATGGTTCAGTCATCAGTCGTGTCTGACTCTGAGACCCCACAGACAGTAGCCCACCAGCTCCTCTGTCCATGGGAGTCTCCAGGCAAGAACACTGGAGTGGGCTGCCGCCCTCTTCTCCAGGCGATCGTTGTGACGACTCCATGGAGATTCGTCCCGGGTTGACCCCGTGTCTCCCGCACTGCAGCCACCGGGGAAGCCCTCCCCCACCCTGGGGCGGCCTCTGTTCTGTCTCTGAGTCTGCTTCGTCTGGAACCCTGACATAAGTAGAATCATACACAGTTCATCTTTCTTTCTGGCTTTCACTGAGCAAGAAGTCTTCACCGCTCACCCATGCTGTAGTCCGTGTCAGGATTTCTTCCTTTTTTCCAGGTAAACACGAGTCATATTCCATTCATGAAACCCACTCACCCAGCAGTGGACACCAGGCCGTCTCCACCTCTAGCCTATGTTTAAAACGCTGCTGTGAATTCGGGCGTGCGATGATCTCGAGACCTTGCTTCCGTTTGGGGGTGGGCACATCTGGCGGTGGGCTTGCAGGGCCACGCGGTAGCTCCGTGTTTCACTTCTGAGGACGCTCCACTCTATTTTCCATGGAATTTGCATCGTTTACGTTCCAGCCAGCAGTGCACAAAAGTCTAAGTTTCTCCACACACTCTCCAAAACTTGTTTTGTTCAGAGGTAGCGCTGCCATAGTGGGAGTGGCCTCTCACTGTGATTTTGATTGACGTCTTCCCAACTAGTGACGTTACCTTTTCCAGCCCTTTGTGAGCGTGTGTAAGTCTTTGGAGGACTGTCTCGAGGGCCGGTGGGCAAGGGGTCCTCAGGCAGGCCTCAGCACCGCCTGCAGCCGTGTCAACGTGGACACACATGGACATGTGTTAGATTATGCATGTAATGTGCCCTTTCACCGGGGACATGTGTTAGATTATGCATGTAATGTGCCCTTTCACCGGGGACATGTGTTAGATTATGCATGTAATGTGCCCTTTCACCGTGCACGTGTGTTAGATTATGCATGTAATGTGCCCTTTCACCGGGGACACGCGTGGACACGTGTTAGATTATGCACGTAATGTGCCCTTTCACCGTGCACATGTGTTAGATTATGCATGTAATGTGCCCTTTCACCGTGGACACGTGTTAGATTATGCATCTAATGTGCCCTTTCACTGAGGACACGAGTGGACATGTGTTAGTTTATGCATGTAACGTGCCCTTTCACCGGAACACGCGTGGACATGTGTTAGATTATGCATGTAATGTGCCCTTTCACCGTG
>SJYX01000477.1:184903-263087 GCA_006410675.1 Oreotragus oreotragus
GAGTTGGACTGTGAAGAAGGCTGAGCGTCGAAGAATTGATGCTTTTGAACTGTGGTGTTGGAGAAGACTCTTGAGAGTCCCTTGGACTGCAAGGAGATCCAACCAGTCCATTCTGAAGGAGATCAGCCCTGGGATTTCTTTGGAAGGAATGATGCTAAAGCTGAAACTCCAGTACTTTGGCCACCTCATGCGAAGAGTTGACTCATTGGAAAAGACTCTGATGCTGGGAGGGATTAGAGGCAGGAGGAGAAGGGGACGACCGAGGATGAGATGGCTGGATGGCATCACGGACTCAGTGGATGTGAGTCTGAGTGAACTCTGGGCGATGGTGATGAACAGAGAGACTGGGCGTGCTGCGATTCATGGGGTGGCAAAGAGTTGGACACGACTGAGTGACTGAACTGAACTGAGATGTTTTTCTGGAACTCTCTTGCTTTTTCCATGATCCAGCGGATGTACAGGATTGGGTGCACAAACCTACACTCTATGGAGATATCATGGATTTTCTAGGTTAAGTTTTGCCATAGAAGATGTTTGCCCTTCTCACCAACTTCAGCATCTCACCCTAGTGTTATGCCACTCAATTCAATACACCTTGTTATTATTGTCCAGTCGCTAAATCATGTCTGACTTTGTGCGACCACAATGGACTGCAACCCGCCAGGTTCCTCTGTCCATGTGATTCTCCAGGCAAGAATACTGAAGTGGGTTGCCATTTCCTTCTCCAGAAGATCTTCCTGACCCAGGGACTGAACTCACGTCTCTTGTGCCTCCTGCATTGGCAGGCGGATTCTTTACCACTGAGCCACCAGGCACCATGAGAATGGGGAAACTAAAGATGATTAAGAGACAATCCTTTCCCTGGGGGTTCAGGGACAATTTAGAAATGTTTGACTGTTTATTTACACGCATGGCATTCATTTCTGAAGTTTTGCCAGGTTAAATAATCAACACAAAAAGGATTTAAAAAATAACAAACAGAAACATCATGATGAGCGGCGGTGAGGTGGGGCCAGGAGGGGGTGATTGTCCAATGAAGTCTAGAGTCTGATGAAATCCCAAATAGCAGTCACACCACGCCTCCAGCCAGCCTTAAGTAAAACAACAAATAACCACAAACCACACAAAATGAGAAGCACTGAGCTCAAGTCTCAGCTCCAACAAAAGAACCCTCCAGAAATCATCCTCTGGCAGTAGCTTCTCCACTGGGGAGAGAGATTATTGGGTGGGAACTGAAGATCTGCTCTGAAAACCCCATTATCCCAGGGGTCCCTGCAGCCCCCAACCCTTACACCTTACTCTCTGCCCTTGGAAACCATGGGAAAGTAGCCCCAAAGACCTTATTGCTCAGACCTTATTGGCCATTAAATTGCACCCCAAACCCAACGGAGAGTGAGTTCAGAATTGGGGGATCAGGTGAAGATCAGAGAAGATGGGGAGTCCTTCTAAACAGTGCATAGTTAATCATGATGCTTCAATTTTCCCAAGTTCCCACTCAAACAATAAAGGGATTTATACATTGGCTCAGAATCAGAGAAGTCAAGAATAGAGTTAGTTTCAGGCAAGGCTCAGCCCAGCATTCATGCATACCCCCAGGGGCTCGCTTCCTCTCCACCTCTCCTAGCTTCCTTTTGCAGTGGGTTTGTCCCCAGGCTGTACTGAGCAATTGCCAGCAGCTCATCTTTCCCTCTCTGGTAGCAAAATAGTGCACTGTTTTTAAACACCAAATCCTCATATTCCACACATGACGCAGCCCAAAAGAGCTTTATTTTCCCAGAACCCCTATAAATATCACTTCCTATCAGATTTTTAAAATGATATCTAAAATTTTTTTCAGAACCGTTTTAGATTTACAGAAGAAGTTTTCAAACATAGTACTGGAGTTCCCATATATCCCCCAACCCGTTTCTTCTATATTTAACATCTTAGATGAATATGTGTCACAATTAATAGCCAGTATTGATACATGATTATTAATTAAATTCTAAACTATATTCAGGCTTCCCTGGTGCTCAGATGATAAAGACTGCCTGCAATGCAGGAGATGTGAGTTCGATCCCTGGGTTGAGGAGGTCCCCTGGACAACGGCATGGCAACCCACTTCAATATTCTTGCCTGGAGAATCCCAGGGACAGAGGAGCCTGGCAGGCTATAGTCCATGCAGTTGCAAAGAGTCAGACATGACTGAGCAAACAAGACTTCCTTAACTTTCCCCTAATGTTCTTTTTCTGATCCAGGATCCCACCAGGACACCATATGACATGTAGTCATAGTGTCTCTTTAGGCTGTGCTTGGCTGTGAGAGATTCTCATTTTCCTTATTTTTGATGACAGTTTTAAGAGTCCTCTGCTATTCCCTACACTGTCCCTCAATTCAGATTCAGATTTCTCTCGTGTTTTCTCATATGTATCCTGGGATGGTAAGTTTGGGGGAGGAAGACCATCCCCAGGTAAAGTGCCCTTCTCATCATATCCTAAAGAATGTCCACACTATCTCTGTCGTTGACCTAGATCACCTGCCTGAGCTCATATCTGGCAGGTTTCTCTAACTGTAAAGTTACTCTTTTTTCACTCTTTCCATCCTGTGCTCTTTGAAGGGCTATTGCTAGGAGCAACCCACACTTAAGGATGGGAGGGTTATGCTCCATCTCCCTGGGGGCGAAGTATCTACATAAATTATTTGGAGTTTTTCTGCATGGGAGATTTGTTTATAATGTATTTATTTATTCATTGCTCAATCATTTACTTATATCACTGTGGATTTTACATCCTCTCATCTTATACTTTGGATTATAGTCCAACATTACTTCACTTTTCTGCTCAAATTGTTCAAGTTTTGACCATTGGGAGGTTTCAATAAGCTCTTGTGTCCCTTCGATATGCCTTCATTTTTTTTTTTTTTAACAAATCCTTACATTCTGGCATTGTATGATGCTGCAGGCTCATCTTGTATATTTCCCACTGGGGTCCTGGGATCAGCAATTTTTCCAAGGATTCCCTGGTTCCTTTTAGTTGAGAATGGCACTGGAAACCAAGGTCTAGACTCTAGTTTGACTTGTTGTTACTGGGGAATCATTGCTTCTAGGCCCAATGTGTGCATCCACTGAGCTAGTCCCTGCGCCCAGGAGGTCGAACTTGACAACTGATTTTATACAATCAGGGCCCACACTAAGGGTGATATGAAACTCTTGACTCAAAAATTCAGGGTAAGAACAGAAGAGGTATGGTTTCTCTGAAAACAGGCAAGATTCCTCCTAAGGAAGAGTAGAAATTGATGTTCAAGGTAAGAACAGATGACCATTGTCCTGGGGGGAAATTCATACCAGAAACCAGAAAGAAATACAAAGTCTCTTGAGCCTAACAGTCTGTGAGCCCCTCTTCTTTGAGAAAGTGCTGGGCAGTCAGTGACTCGAGAAAATGAAGAATTCTTTGAGTGTCTGTTCCCATAGTCACATGTGCATTAATGAAATAGTTTTAATCTTGTCCTTCAAACCAGCTGGCTTGTCTCCTAATAGGTTCCAATTAAATCCTTTTTTCAAATTACATTGTTGTTAAAGACTTTGCTGTCTTCATATGGCTTTACCCCCACTCCTTCTGGCCCCAACCCTCTCAAAATTGCCTTGCCATCCCCTTTCCTATTAAAAAATGGAAAATTGCACAATTCACCTAATTAGTCAAATTTGAATTGTATGTGGCTATCACAGCCCAATGGTTGAATTTCACACACCATTTGAAAAGATACGGTAGAAATGTCGTTGCTGATTTCTTCATACACTCCAATGATACTATTCAATTACAAAAGGAATTATTTGACTTTCTGTCATTGCGATGTTCTAGCAATATGCTATTAACCTTTATTGATTTTTGCTTAAATACATTCAAGATGGGTACATTTTTGCAAATCTAATGTGTTGGTATTTAAACAGAAATATTTCATTAAATGGATTTTCTTTTTAAATGAAACTTGCCAAATGATTATAAATGACAAGAGATGAGTTTTGAACTTGAATGAGATGGGCAAAGATTCTAGGGAGATAGTTTTCTGTGCTACCAAGTGGCTTGGGAAGTCAGAGATTTTGAGAGGAATGTGTGCAGCATGAAAGGAAAGTTCTTTCCCTGATGTGCATTGAGGGCAGGGAACATAATAACAGGTCCCTTGCAGGTTGGTGTGTGTCTCGGAGCCAACACAGGCAAGAGGCGGGGAAGGCTAGCTGGCAGAAGATGGCCATTGAAGCTGATGATGCTGAATACTGGCATCCATCAAGTATGGATCACTTGTGTCTATTGTAGACTCACCAATGTAGGAGATGCAGGTTCGATCCCTGGGTCAGGAGGATCCCTTGGAGGAGGGCATGGCTGCCCACTCCAGTATTATTAGCTGGAGAACTCCATGGACAAAGGAGCCCTATAGTCCATGGGCTCGCAAAGAGTTAGACATGACTGAGCGACTAAACACAACTATCATAGACTATTTCAAGTCATGGTTTTAGGAGAAATGTCTACAATTTGGGGGAAGCTCACAGAAGCTCAATCTGCTGTATTGTATTAACTGAACACCATGAGAGTAGTCTCTTGGGGAAAAAGACCCCCTTTCCACTTTTCCACCTCCCCTGTGACTTCAACTTACATTTACAAAGACTTTTCTCCCTTAGGAAAGAAGGTGTGTGTGTTACTCTCTATGGTGTTACTCTTCTGTGCTCTGCCCCCACTTAGACCAGCTCTCTTTTACCTGGTTAGATCAAAATCTTAGAGTGGCCATTGACCTCTGGCTTTCATAGGCGCTATTCCATCTGTCAGTAACTCCTATTGGCTGCATCTTCTGAACAGATACACGATCTAACCACCTTTCGTGTGTGTGTGCATGCGAGCATGCGCACATGTGAGTGTATGTGTGATATGGTCAATGATGTGTTGCTCTCCTGTGGTTTAGGAAATGTTCACCAAAGAAACTTCAGGTCAACCAACCCGGGGGTGGAGAGGACACACTAAAAACACTCTGATGAATTTCCATATATACACACCTCTGTGCATCTGAAATACATGCAATTCTTGATTAGCACCATCCAGAGTAGGGGGCATTGATGCTGAAAATTCCAAACATCAAATGACCCACCCCTTGGGTTTGTCTTCAGTATGTATTAGGCGTGAACGGGGTTGGAGAAGGAGCTGCTTTCTAAATTGCTCTAGAATATGCACAACTTGAGGAAATACTAAAATGGGTATTTACAAAGTGGGAAGTCCCATGGATACAGTCTTGGACAACTGACAACTTTCGTTTAATGTTTGTCAAGAAAGTAAAGTTTTCCATAGGTATGGGCACAAGGTGATTCCCTCTTATAGAGGGCGAAGCAAACCGTACTTAACCTTGTGTGAGGTTTCTTATTCAGACCAAAACCCCTCGCCTTTGTGGGGACTGACTTAACCTAAGCAGTGAGCTTAGGGCTTGAAGGAGCATGGGCCAAATATATACTGCTCTCCTAAACTCTTATAATAAAATAATGCAATGATAATGACCACCGATGGTGTTACTCTGCTGTGCTCTACCCCTACTTAGGTAACCGGCTCTCTTTCACCTGGTTAGACCAAAATATTACAGTCACCATTGACCCCTGATTTTCATAGGCTCTATCCCATCTGTCAGTAACTCCTATTGGCCGCGTCTTCTGAACAGAGGCCTGATCTGACCACTTCTCATCACTCCCTTCATCCAGACTCCTTTCAAAATCGCCATCACTTCTCATCTGGACCCCATGGCCTCCCAGCTAGTTCCTTGCTTCTGTTCTGACCCCCACACACCTCATTCATGTAGCAACCAACACAACCCGCTCAGAAACTCCAGTGGCTCCCAGGCAGCATGGAACAATAGGCAAGGCCAGCAGTGACCTGCATCACTGGCATGTCCTTCTTCAGCCTCATCCCTTGATCTTGCCTTGATATCTAAGCTCTAGCCTCAGTGGCCTTGAACTTGTCCCTGACAACCGTCTTCTCACTCAGGGCTTCTGATGAGCTGTTTCTTCTGCCATCAGAGCCATCTCCTCCTGAACATCCAAGGAAGGCTCTGTCCTTCCCGCTTGTCACCTCCAACAAGATTTTCCCATCCTTTCTCCCTGAAATAGCACACACAACATCCTCTCATTCTGTTCAGTTTTGTTTCACTGTTTTGTTTGCCCTAATAATAATAGTTCACCCTGGCATACCACACATCTATTAACTCATCTAACATTTACAACGATCCCATGAAGCAGAAATTCCTGGTTGCAGGTCCCCTTGGCAGCAGCTAGGCCTCCTGCTCAATTTTGTTTCATTCCTAAGCCTCATCGCTCCTCCCTTCTGCCACCCAGATTATGGCCCCAAACCCTTCATGATGCTGGTTTCATCTTGTCACCTGTCAAAAGGCATTTTATCTCCTGCTCCATTCCCCTGAGCAAGAAATGTTACAGTGAGACAAGGAGAGCCAGGGAGACAGAGAGAGGAACATAAGAATAGAGCACCTTAAGAAAATCAGATCTCAGCCTGTGAAACACCAAACGAAACAAAACAACCAGGACGATTAAAAAAAATAAAAATTCTGCTGCCTTAAAGCTATAGACCTTGCATCCTGAAGTAGATTTGGGGATGCTCTCTTGGAAATTAACTCACTTTGTTTGGGTACTGAGAGGTTGTCCTACTTTAAAACCATTTGGGGAAGGGTCTCGGAAGCTTGCGTGGCTACAGTTCCTGCGTCTACTATTGAAACCGATTCGCCATGGAGAAGTCTGGCAAGGATAAAGTCCCTACAGGCCTGAGCTTCCTCTTCTGCCTCCAGATTCCCTCCTTTGTAGTAATCCCAGATGAAACACAAGAAGCCGGTTAAACTGGAACTTTCAGATAAACAACGGATAAAAACCTTTAAGCATAAGTATGTCCCAGGAAACATTTGGCAGATTCTTTACCATCTGAGCGACCAGGAAAGCCCATTTGGAGCACACTTACGCTAAAATTTTGGCATAATAAATATGGAACTTAGTATAATAACTTCATAATTTTAGTAGAATAATTTGTTTAGCAAAGTATGTTCCATATGTAATTTGGGGAACATGCTTTTTACTAACAGATTTTAGTGTAATCCTTTTACTAAAGATTTTAGTGTAATGATTTAGAATTTAGTCCAATAATTTTAAAATTTAGCATAATAATTTTAGAATAATTTTGGCATAAGTATATCCCATGCAATATTTGAGACATACTTATCCTAAGATTTTGGCATAATAAATTTGGAATTTAATCTAAAACTTCAAAATTTTCAGTGTAATAATTTTAGAATATATTTTTAGCATATGTATATTCCATGTAATATTGGGTACATTTTATGCTAAATATAGATTTAGAATTTGGTCCAATAATTTTAAAATTTAGCATAATAATTTTAGAATAATTTTGGCATAAGTATATCCCGTGCAATATTTGGGACATACTTATCCTAAGATTTTGGCACAATAAATTTGGAATTTAATCTAAAACTTCAGAATTTTCAGTGTAATAATTTTAGAATATATTTTTAGCATATGTATATTCCATGTAATATTGGGTACATTTTATGCTAAATATTTAAGCATAATAAATTTGGAAGTTAGTATAGCAAAGTGAAAATTGTAGCATAATAATGTTAGACTAACTTTTTAGTGTAAGTTTTTATGCTAAAAACTTTGTTGTTATTTATCTGAAATTCAAATTTAACTGGCTGTCTTGTACTTTTATTTGTAAGTCTGGCAACTGCTAGCAGCATATGCAGTAGAGGTTTTTACCTGCACATCCCCTCTGAGAGAGAGGGGGCCCATGGCCAGGGTTATGGCATCTTCTTGCAGGAAGGAACATTTGTTCAAAGCCTTGGAAGAATTTGTTGTTGTTCAGTTGCTAAGTGCTAAGTATCCAACTCTTTGCAACCCTATAGACTATATAGCCCTCCAGGCTCCTCTGCCCGTGGAATTTCCCAGACAAGAATACTGGAGCTGGTGGCCATTTCCTTCTCCAAGGGATCGATCCCAGACCCTGCCTCTCCTGCATTGGCAGGCAGATTCCTAACCTACAGCTGAGCCACCAAGGAAGCCCCAGGGAAGAATTAATCACCTGCTTTAAGGGCTCCCTTTGTGCTGCACCCTGGGCTGGGCACTGTGTACTCAGGGTGTCTTTTCAGAGTCATGCGCCTTCAGACTGAGCAGACGGAGAGGAAGCTGAGCAGGTGACCATGTACCAGGGTCGGCAGCCCTTTTCTGAAAAAGGGCCAGACGGTCGACACTTTAGGCGTTGAAGGCCATACGGTCCCAGTAGCAGCTACTGGGTTCCACGTTTGAGCAGGAAAGCAGCCAACGGCAATCTGTGAACAAAGGGGTGTGGTTTTGTTCTGTAACATGTATTTCCGCAGACAGGCAAAGGGCAGGCAGGATTGGGTCCTCCGGCCATGGTCTAAGCCTAGGGCCAGTGTTTGCACTGTGGCTCTTTGGAGGCATAGCAAAAACATAAAGTTGAGTGGAACAGAAACCTCACATGAATTTTTAAGGTAATAAGTGTATAAGCTTGGACTTTGGATTGTTTAGGATACACAGGGTCCTGTCTTCTGAGCCAGTGAAGGGTAGTGGTAAAATCAGTCTGGGGTCAAATTCCAGTTCTTCCATTTTCTAGCTGTGTGATGCTGGACAAGTCACTTAACCTCTCTGAGTCAGTTTCCTCACTTGTTAAATAGGGCTGGTGACAATATCATAATAATAATGATGATGACAATCTTCCCTGGTAGCTCAGTGATAAAGAATCTGCCCCGCCAGTGCAAGAGATGCAAGAAGCACGGGTTTGATCCCTGGGTCGGGAAGATCCCCTGGAGAAGGAAATGGCAACCCACTCCAATATTCTCGCCCCGGAAATCCCATGGACAGAGGAGTCTGGTGGGCTACAGTCCATGGGGTCGCAAAGACCAACTGACTGAACAACAATGATGATGACGAAGAGGGGAAGGAACTCAGAGACTCCAGACATCAGATTCCATGAGCTTCGAAATGTACATTCGGATGCTGCAAAAGTGGTCCTTGGAGC
Source organism: Oreotragus oreotragus (assembly GCA_006410675.1). Classification (NCBI taxonomy): domain Eukaryota; kingdom Metazoa; phylum Chordata; class Mammalia; order Artiodactyla; family Bovidae; genus Oreotragus; species Oreotragus oreotragus. The sequence continues at coordinate 193,966 of SJYX01000477.1, forward strand.
TGGGGTGCAGCTGTGGAGGGGGTGGGGGGCAGGGCGAGGGTGAGCTCTGAGGAGCTGACCGAGGCGGGGGCCTGCAGCCCTGGGTGAGCCCTGCTCACCCAGCTCTTGCCACGCTGCCTTCCTGTGTTCCATGAGCATGAGCCAGGCTTGCTCCCTCCTCCACCTCGACTTTGGCTCTTGTTCTGCACAGAGACCTTTCCCCTAGAGATCCACCAGGTCCCGCCCTCACCTCACTCTCGCTTCCCCAACTTCACCTGTCCAGACCACCAAACCAGAGCAGTGCCCGCCTCATCGCTCTATTTCCCAGTGTCCCGTCTCATTTTCTTTGGTGCGTCTGTCGTCACCCACAACTATCCTATGTGGGGAGTTGTTTGCTTGCTTATTGGCCTACTTTGCTGATATTGAATTTAAGGCTTAGAATGTAAGGGCTTCCCAATTGGCCCTAATGGAAAAGAACCCACCTGCCGATGCAGGAGACATAAGAGACGCAGGTTCAATTCCTGGGTCTGGAAGATCCCCAGGAGAAGGGCATGGCAACCCACTCCAGTATTCTTGAGTGAAGAATCCCATGGACAGAGGAGCCTGGTGAGCTACAGTCCAAGGGGTTGCAGAGACTCGGACACCACTGAAGCGACTTAGCACACACATGCATGGAATGTGAGCCTTTGAACCCAGGGACTTCGTCAAAGTTGTTCATGGCTGTGACACCAGAACCAGCATAGGGCCTGGTGCAACACTGGCAGCCAGTAAGTATTCCCACAGTGAACAGATAAATGTGAGGGGATGGAGAAGAAGCAGGAAACTGGAGTCAGATTCTAAGCCCACTTGCAAGCTCCAGCAAATTGTCACTAGGGAGTGGTGGGCCAACTGCTTCACCTCTCCGAGCTTCATGGAGGACTGGTAGCGTGGGAAACCAGAAGGTGTGGACTTCTGGCTTCTGGCAGTGATGGTAGATGCTGGACCAATATAAGCAACAGTTAGTTACCTGGAAGCACTGGACAGGGAGTGCCGGAGGGAAATGGAGTACGTTTTCCATCCTTATAGTTCAGGGTAGATCCTGGTCTTTGACTTACGAGGAATGGAAAGCTGGGATTGAGCACCCATAGTCTCACGATTGTAGAAATTAACAGGTCTTGATACGTAGTAGGCACTTTCCATGCATTAGCACAATTAATTCTTACAAAACCTCTACAAGGATGAACCTGTTTTATCCACAGGTGCGGGGAGAGTGAGTGGTTTGCCCCAGGCATCTCGCCGGTCGTGATGGGCTGGAATCTGAGCCCAGGCAGCCAAGCTTGTTTCTGCAGGCTGCTGCTCCTCAGCTGTCTTCTCTCTGTACCTTGCAGTTTGTGGCAGGGGATTGGGGGGAAGGGGGGACCTGTTTGATCAGTGCATTTCTCGCACTGATTTAAACACCCTCTCTTTCTCCACCACTCCTAGGAAAGCCAGGCATCACAAAGGCATGCAGGCAGCAGCCCTGGACTGCTTATTTTGCAAAATCAGCAAACCAGGAGGCTGGCAATCTCTGAGTCAGAGCGGTGACTGCACCACCTGCAGGGCGGCACACGGAGGAGCCCAGCCAGAGAACTGCTGGCCCCGCCCTGTCTGCAACCCCTGGGTGGGGTCCCTGGCCAGACCAGCTGCCCTGCCAGCTGCCTTCCTGCCCAGTGCCACCCCTGGAGACAAAGGCCAGGCAGACTCCTGTGGAAATGTCCAGGTGCTGAGCAATGTCGCCTTGCCCAGCATCAAACCCCTCCTGCATCGAGGGGAGCAGGATTATACAGCAGTGACACGTGGGCCTCCAGTCAGTTATGCTTGTGTTCAAACTCCTGCTCTGCCATGTCCGACATCTGGGTCCTAATCTTTCTATAAGCTTCAATGTGTGCGTGCGTGGGTGCGTCCGTGCGTGCTTAGTCGTGTGGTCGACTCTCTGTGACCCCATGGACTGTGGCCCACCAGGCTCCTCTGTCCATGAGATTTCCCAGGCAAGAACACTGGAGTGGGTTGCCGTTTCTTTCTCCAGCCATCTGTAAAACGGAACAGTAGCAATGAGAGAGCCTACCTCCTGGGGTTATTGTGGGGATCGTATGAGAGGGCTTGCTGATGCCTGGCTACCGCCTACTACCTCATCCTGAATTCCCTGCCCCTGTCCCCACAGCCGACCCCAGCTGCTCCTGGGGTTTCTGTTCCCTGCCCGGAAGCCCAGCTGTGAGTCCTGTGCCTGCTGGCTCCATAAGCAATGCTATTGGAGAATGATCCTGGCTGATGGATGCTGCCTTGCCTGGAGAGGCCCAGGAATAGACATCCCCCACCCCCTCACTCCCCCGACCCCCACAGAGGACCAGTGAGTGACTGATGGGGCAGCAGAAGCCAGGCTCCCTTGCCTCAAGTCTGGAAGACTGATGCTCCTTATACTCCAGAGCTCCCCGTGGGTCCAGCTGAGGCTGAACCCCAGCTTTGCTTGATCTATCCCCGTCCCTGTCCTGCCTGTCTCTCTCTTTTATAGGCTTTTCTTCTGGAAGCACTTGCTCCTCCATAAACCACTTGCTCTGTTTCTAGGGAACCTGACCTGAAACAGTTCCTCATATTTCTCTGTCTTTAAAAAGGGACTTTCACTCACAGACTTAGAGAACAAATTTGTGGTTGCTGGGGGCGGAGGAAGGAGAGGGGTAAGGGATAGTTAGAGTGTTTGGGATGGACATGTACACACTGCTATATTTTCCTTTTCTTTGTTCTCTTTTAAATTATGGAAGTGTGATAACACATTTACAAAAGACTTGGAAAAGACAGAACAAAGTTACATATAGTTCCACTATATATTACAATTATTTTTTAACTAGATAAATTAAGATTTTTAGTTGGAGTCTCAGTATCAAACTCTCAAAAATTAATAGAATGAATAGACAGAAAAGTAGGATATAGTAGACCTGAAAAGCACTATGAACCAAATCAACGTAATTAATATCGATACAGTTTTTACATAATAGCCACATTGCTATATTCAAAATGGATAACAAACAAGGACCTACTGTAGAGCACAGGGAACTCTGCGGAGTCTGGACGGGAGGGGAGTTGGGGGGAGAGTGGGTACATATATATGCATGGCTGAGTCCCTTCACTGTTCACCTGAAACTACCACGACGTTGTTAATTGGTTACATGCCGGTACAAAATAAAAAGTTAAAGAAAAATAAAGAGAGACTTTCACGCCTTAACAGTTAATTCCCAAATGGAAAAAGGATAAACAGGAACCCATTACATGCTGAAGGGGCCTAAGGTTTCCAGAAGTAACTGGGGGTTCCACAGTGGCCTGTGTCCCCCGACAGCCCAGGTACAAAATAAAAAGTTAAAGAAAAATAAAGAGAGACTTTCACGCCTTAACAGTTAATTCCCAAATGGAAAAAGGATAAACAGGAACCCATTACATGCTGAAGGGGCCTAAGGTTTCCAGAAGTAACTGGGGGTTCCACAGTGGCCTGTGTCCCCCGACAGCCCCTCCAGGAACCTGTACACACAACTGTACTCCGGCCTGCCCAGTGTAACCCGTCCAGTTCTGTTCAGGCAGGAAGAAGGGTCAAGGAACCCACAGACATTGGCTCATTGGCACGGAGGCCTGGGCTGCTGCCTGGGCCACAGGACGGCAGATTGTTACCTTCTGTGATGGATTGGTTAGAGCAGAACAACCTGTTGCTATGCACAGAACCCCCACCCCCACCCCCACCCTGGGGCACGATGGCTTAGATGCAGGAACAGTTTATTTCTTGCCCAGGTAAACAGCCACGGTAGATAATCCGGATGGCTGGTCACTCTATGACTCCAGGCCCCAGCTCCGCCTTGTGGCCGTGAAATCCACTAGGATGCTGCTGCACCAGCAGAGAGAGGCCAGGAGGAGCTACCCTTCTCAGAAGCCTCGCCCCAAAGTGGCCCTTCGTGCTTCTGCTCCCATTTCCCTGGGGAGAGTTCATCACCTAATTGCTGAGATCATCACCCGGTTGGTTGTGAAGCAGGTTGGGTGGTGCATGACAGTAATAACCTACATCATAGAGCAGGAAGGTTAACTGGTAGGCAGCTAACTCTTCACGAGACCTTCCTTCCTCTCCTCTTTCCCTCCTTCCATCCCTTAAATAATTATTTACTGAGCTTCTACAAAGTACCAATTGTATAATATGAATTGTGGTGCTGGACAAGACTCTTGAGAGTCCCTTGACTGCAAAGACATCAAACTAGTCAATTCTAAGGGAAATCAACCCAAATAATCATTGGAAGGACTGATGGTGAAACTCCAATACTTTAGCCACCTGATGCGAAGAGCTGACTCATTGGGAAAGAATATGATGCTGGGAAAGAGTGAGGGCAGGAGGAGAAGGGGACCACAGAGGATGAGATGGTTGGATGGCATCACTGACTCGATGGACATGAGTTTGGTCAAACTCCGGGAGATGGCGAAGGACAGGGAAGCTGCAGTTCATGAGATCACAAAGAGTCGGACACGACTTAGTGACACGGGAACAACAATCAAGTGTCACACACTGGGGTAGCGGCCAGCACTCAGCATGGCCCCAACCAGACTGGGTCCCTGCCCTGGAGACCTTAGGGTCTGTTTGGCTGTGGTGGCTGCCTAGAATCTTCCACTGAGCTTGCACTGAGATGCACTGAGGCTGCATCTGGGCTGAGAGGGAAGCATCTGTGGACCCGTGCACGACGTCTCCTCTGAGTGCAGGATTGGGGGTGGTGGTGGCCCAAGAGACCAGAATTTAAACCCTGACTCTGTTCCTGATTCAGCCCTCATCGGTGGAACTTTGGTCAAGTTCCCTGCTTTCTTTGAGTGTTGGTTTCCAGATGGCAAATGTTGATTTTATGCAACCTACTTCTTATGATTATTTCATAGATACCTGGGTGGAATGTATGTAAAGCTCTCAGCCCACTGCCTGACCTGTGGAATTATCACTAAGTCTTCAAAGATAGACAGGAGAGAGGACCAGTGAAATAGATACACCACCATATGCAAAATAGATTGCTGTTTAGTGGCTCAGTTGTGGCTGACTTTTCAGCCCCATGGACTGCAGCACAACAGGCTTCCCTGTCCCTTACTATCTCCCAGAGTGCTCAAACTCATGTCCATTGAGTTGATGATGCCATCCAACCATCTCATCCTCTGTCACCCTCTTCTCCCTCCCTCAATCTTTTCCAGCATCAGGGCCTTTCTCACTGAGTTGGCTCTTCACTCAGATGGCCAAAGTAGATAGCCAGTGGGAATATGCTGTATGAGGCAAGGAACCCAAAGCTGGTGCTTTGTGACAACCGAGAGGGATGGGATGGGTTGAGAGGTAGGAGGGAGGGGACATATGTATACCTGTGGCTGATTCATGTTGATGTATAGCAGAAACCATCACAGTACTGTAAAGGAATTATCCTCCAATTAAAAATAAAATTAAAATACAACAACAGCAACAACAAAACACGTGGAGCAGACCTCGCTGTCAGCAGGCTGAAGCGGAGCTTCCCAGCCCAGGTTTGCCTGAATCAGCCAAAGCAGAGCTGATCTTCAAATTTGTCAATGTGATAATAAATGCTTGTTGTTGAAATAAATAAATCAGGAAGAATCAGGCCAAGTAACACAGAGCTCAGTGAGGCAGGGAAGGGCCAGTGGTCTGGTGTTTCAACAGTAAGCGAATTCCTGGAGGGCAGGAATTCTCTGTCCAACTCTGCATCCCCATGAGAACAGGGTCCCCTCCGGACCTGTCGGGGCCTCATCTTTCCTGGAAGTGATGCTTTTGGACATTTATCCAAACATCTCCCAGGAGAGCAGGAAAGCTGGCGAGGGGGAGGGTTGACTGCACAGGACTCGAGCTGGCAGCCCAGAGGCAGGCCACAGGGAATGTTAGAGATCATCCCACATCAGGGTGTCAAGCCAGGTGACCGGGCCCTGCTCACCCTCTGCACCAACCATGCTTGGCTGGAAGGGCAGCGGCCGGCAGGGATGCTCTCTAATGACCGTGGATACCAGTGCATCGGGAACCGTAATTACAGTGAACGCTGACCCTCCCCAGAGGCACCTTGGGGTCACGGAGGGGCTGGCAGCCTCCAGGACACACGTGCCGGGCCGCCCTCGGAAGGGGCTTTGGAGTGAAGCCAGACACTTGATGTGAACGGAGGCAGGTGCCCCTCCAGAAATGGGGGATGCTGAACCCCACACCGGTGCTCACATCATGCTCTGAGAAGGACTATTTCCCCCTAAGTGTTTAAAGACACATCTCTCAAAGACCCTGAGCTGTTTCTGTTTTATCTTTTCTTGATACATACGTCCATTAACTGTATACATCTTGTGTTGTTGTTCAGTTGCTGTGTCCGACTCTTTGCGACCCCATCTCTTTCCCCCAGCTATCTCAGGCAAGAATACGAGAGCAGATTGCCATTTCCTCCTCCAGGGGATCTTCCTGACCCAGGGACTGAACCCGAGTCTCCTGCATTGGCGGGCAAATTCTTTACCACTGAGCCACCAGGGAAGTCAATAGTATAGACACACACAGCAAAATCTCGAATGTCATGCAAAAGGTTGTGCAGAGAAACGGAAGCCTCTCTCCCACCCCTGAACCACCAATTTCTCTGCTCCTTTCCCCAGAGACAAACAAACACCTGTTATGAGTTCTTGGGTGACCATCTGGAGATCGCGTACATTCCTGACGAAACTGCACATTTGCCTTCCGTTTTCCTGGGCATGACAGACTGGGCATCATTCACACTGCTGTGCGTCTTGCTTTGCAACTTCACTATCTCAGCAGACTTTCTGAATCAGTACAGAGAGAACATCCCTGCTCTTTTCGGAGCAGTCCAGCATGCAGGCGTCCATCATTGGCGTGACCTTATTTAAGTGCATGGAAGGACGTTTGTGTTGTGCCCACAGCCTTGCTATCCAAAGTCATGCTGCTGTGAATAGCCTTGCACATAGAGCGCTGTCAGGCCTAAGTCCAAGGGCATCTGAAGGGCACTATTCCTGGGTCCAGGGAAGAGCATTCATTAGGCATCTACAGAGATCCGCAGGTACAGAAACACACAATGCCCAGTACACACCAGAGACGTTGACTGTTGCACTCACCAAACAACTGCAGGTGCCCCTTTAGAGGAGTTTTATTTGGGCAGCCATGCTAAGTAAGGCCTTGGCAGGATCCAGCAGAGAGCTGGACTGATATGGGGCAGGGGCTGTGTATCCGCAACATCAAACCCACTTCTCAAACTAGCTGCCTCGGCTCTGCCACATGCTGCTGATGCAACTTCAGTTCAGTTACTTAGCCTTTCTGGGCCTCAGTTTCCTCATCTGTAAAATGGGAAAGCGATACCACATGGAGAGGAGGAAATGAGCCAGTCCAGGTGACGCACTGAATTCCGGTGCTTGGCAGAGCTAGGGCTCCAATGCTGGGTGTTTATATGAATGTTGTTATCAAGACTATGTGCATAATCATAGGATTGTGTGCCAGGTACTGGGCATGCCACAGTATCACTTATAACTTGAATTTGTTTCCTGACGTACAAGCACAGTTAGTAAGTGAATCAGACTTAACGAGGGAGTACTGTCATCCAGGGAAGCCAGGAATCACGTCTCAAGGGAAGAACTGGGAGTGGGTTCCATGTCCATTTCCTCCACCCTACGGAGGGGAGAATAAGCTTTGTTCCCCTCCCCTGCGAACACTGCTCATTCGTCGTGTTTTGCTTAAACAACAGTTCTTTGGGAGGCCGCCCCATTTCCCCCCTTCTGGCCTCAGTCAAGGTCCTCTTCTAAAACTCTGACCATCCCTCACCTCCTCCTTCAAAGTCGGATGGAGAGTTACCTCTTAAGAGAGGTTAACAGTGATAAATATTCTAAGTTTAGCTCCTATTTCATCATCTTTATCACTTCTTACTGCACATGCTCCTCAAATTAATGCGTTTCCTTCTTCTTATGGTTGCGCAGAACAAATATGATACATTCATGGGGACTTCCCTGATGGTCCAGCGATTAATAGTCTGCCTTACATTGCAGGGATGCAGGTTTGATCCCTGGTCGGGGAATTAAGAAGCCACATGCCAAGGAGCAACTCAGCCCCAGAGCCACAACTTCTGAGGCTGTGTGCTATAAGAAAAGATCCTGCAAGACACAACGAGGATCCTGAATGCCCAACTAAGACCCAATGCAGCCAAATAAATAATTTTTCTTTAAAAACACACACTCAGAGACGTTGCCTTCTATACTGCAGCGTTGACCCATCTTCATTTCCCTCAGCATGCTTGCCAATAGTAAAATGTCTTTATATGCTGCTATTCACTTCCTTTATCTTCAGACCTAAACTCCAATGCACTTCTCCTCCGCAGGCTGCGGCAAAGGTGCTGAAACAATGGTGATCGTGCCATTGACTGAACCGGGTCAAGTTCACATGCAGAACCTCATATTACAAAGAAGCATCAGGTCAGGAGACTCCACGTTCTCCAAGCTCCAGGAATGGCCTTCCATGCCCATCAGTTGGGAAGCTGTTGCCTGACCCCCAAACATGACTCCAGTGATCACCCCTTGGTTTTGTCTATGTCTTTACCCGCAGATCAGGCTTCCCAGGTGGCTGAGTGGTAAAGAATCTGCCTGCCAGGGCAGGAGATGCAGGAGTCACAGGCTCGATCCCTGGGTCAGAAAGAACCCCCTGGAGGAGGGCATGGCAATCCACTTCAGTATTCTTGTCTGGGAAATCCCATGGACAGAGGAGCCTGGCACGCTATAGTCCATGGAGTTGCAGAGTCCGACATGATTGAGCAACTGAGCATGTATGCGTGCGCACATACATATGCAAGCACACGCACGAGCGCACACACACACGTGCACATGTACACACACACTTGCATATGCAGATGGGACTGACAGGAAGCCTCATGCTCCCATCCCTCGTTTTGGCATTCTGTACAGCCTTGATTTTTTTTTTTTTAATGTTTTAAGAAACCACTTAAATAGCTACAAGTTGTCTTTCCTGAGCCCTCTTGGCATTCGTTATATTTACATAATATTCCCATCTGTTTCCCATGGCAGATTCTGTGTCTGGCAGTAGAATTATTTTATAGCCTTTTGCCAGACGAGTTCATTGCCTTTGCTTCCCACTTCAACTATAAATTTCTACCTCATTGTCTCAGGGACTAAATCAGCTTGGGTTGGTCTCTCAGGTCATCTATGACAGAGGGTGAAATAAAAGGGCTCTCACCATGCAAGGGAAAAATAGAATGTGTGCCGTGATTAAGGTAAAGATCAGGGTAAAAGACAAGCCACGACCTTCTTGACTGGAGACCACACCCTGGGTTTCACTGAGCAGAGTTATTCTGACCCAGGCAGGGAGCAAATGGACTCAACGCATCTAACTGATGGGGCAATGCATCCAGGATGGCTCCCATGGTCCTTGTCTCTTGTCCTTCTGTGGTCCCCTCACAGTGAGCGTAGATACACGGAAGCTTGAACTCTGAGATGAGAACATAAAAGGCATCAGGCTGCCCCCTCGTTCTCAGATCGCTCGGTCTGGGAGAAACCAGCCGCCACGTCGTGAGGACACCCAAGCATCTCTGTGGAGACTCCCACCTGGGGAGGAGCCAAGGCCTCCTGCCGACAGTCAGCATGAACTTGGCAGCCATGTGAGTGCACCACTTAGAAAAAGATCCACCAGCCCTAACTAAACCCTCAGATGACCGCAGCCTGGACCGACATCTGGACCACAGCTCTAAGAGAAACTCTGAGCCAGAGCCACCCAGCTGAGATGCCACCAAATCCTTGACTCAGAAAAACTACGTGAGATCATATGTATTTATTGTGACTTAAAGACACCTAGCTTGGGGATAATTTGCTGCACAGCAATAGGTCCCTAATAGCATCACTTATGAAGTGAGACTTCTTATGAAGCACATTTAAGTAAGATCACCCATAAATCTCAGTGGATATGAGGAACCTGTAAGGATCAGAGAAAAGAGGGGGTAAAACGAGAGAAAATAAATACTTCTGCTCTGCTTCTATCTTAATAATATAATGATTGTTAACAGCTAGCCTTTTTCAAACTTCCACTAGTGGTCCAGTGGTTAAGAATCTGCCTTGCCATGCAGGGGATGCTGGTTCAAGCCCTGGTCCAGGAAAATCCCACATGCCGCGGAGCAACTAAGCCCTCATGCCACAACTATTGAGCCCCACACTCTAGGACCCAGAAGCCCCAACTACTGAAACCCAAGTGCTCTAGGGCCTGTGCTCTGCAACCGGAGAATCCACCGCAGTGAGAAGCCCGTGCCCCGCAACTAGAGAGTAGCCCCCGCTTGCTGCAGCTAAAGAGAAGCCCGTGAAGCAACGAAGACCCAGTGCAGCCAACACTCAAAGAAGCCAATGACTGTCAATTAAAGAAGCAAACCCAACTTTTTTCAGTACTTTGGGATCCATCAGCTTCTTTGTTATTTCTTTCAGGCTGATCCCACTTCACTGACTTTGCTTTTGATGGTCCTCTGCCTGGAACAGTCTCCCCAGGTCTTCATACAGTCCCTTCACCCCCATCACTCAGGTTCAGTTCATACGACCCGTTCTTCCCTGACTGCCTTCGCTGAAGTGGCTGCCTCCTCCCACGCTGGCCACCCTCTGCCCCTGGGCTGTATTTGTTAGCTTAGCACACCTGTCCTCAACAAGGATGCAACCTCCTTGCGGGCAGGGTCCTCACCTCTGTCACTCGCGGTGGTGACAGTTATTTACCGTATGCTATGGGTGTGCCCCTCAGCCAGACATCAGCTCAGGCACTTTACATGTATTATCGCATTTAATCCACCAAGAGCCTGAGGGCCAGGCCCATAAAGATCTCATTTTACAGATTTAAAAAAAAAAAAACATCATCTTTCCTGGAAGTGATGCTTTTGGACATTTATCCAAACATCTCCCAGGAGAGCAGGAAAGCTGGCAAGGGGGAGGGTTGACTGCACAGGACTCGAGCTGGCAGCCCAGAGGCAGGCCACGGGGAATGTTAGAGATCATCCCACATCAGGGTGTCAAGCCAGGTGACTGGGCCCTGCTCACCCTCTGCATCGACCATGCTTGGCTGGAAGGGCGGCAGCCGGCAGGGATGCTCTCTAATGACCGTGGATACCAGTGCATCGGGAACCGTAATTACAGTGAACGCTGACCCTCCCCAGAGGCACCNGAGATCATCCCACATCAGGGTGTCAAGCCAGGTGACTGGGCCCTGCTCACCCTCTGCATCGACCATGCTTGGCTGGAAGGGCGGCAGCCGGCAGGGATGCTCTCTAATGACCGTGGATACCAGTGCATCGGGAACCGTAATTACAGTGAACGCTGACCCTCCCCAGAGGCACCTTGGGGTCACGGAGGGGCTCCGTGGAGCAGCACTAGCCGGGCTGGCAGCCTCCAGGACACACGTGCCGGGCTGCCCTCGGAAGGGGCTTTGGAGTGAAGCCAGACACTTGATGTGAACGGAGGCAGGTGCCCCTCCAGAAATGGGGGATGCTGAACCCCACACCGGTGCTCACATCATGCTCTGAGAAGGACTATTTCCCCCTAAGTGTTTAAAGACACATCTCTCAAAGACCCTGAGCTGTTTCTGTTTTATCTTTTCTTGATACATACGTCTGTTAACTGTATACATCTTGTGTTGTTGTTCAGTTGCTGTGTCCGACTCTTTGCGACCCCATCTCTATCCCCCAGATATCTCAGGCAAGAATACGAGAGCAGGTTGCCATTTCCTCCTCCAGGGGATCTTCCTGACCCAGGGATTGAACCTGAGTCTCCTGCATTGGCGGGCAAATTCTTTACCACTGAGCCACCAGGGAAGTCAATAGTATAGACACACACAGCAAAATCTCGAATGTCATGCAAAAGGTTGTGCAGAGAAATGGAAGCCTCTCTCCCACCCCTGAACCACCAATTTCTCTGCTCCTTTCCCCAGAGACAAACAAACACCTGTTATGAGTTCTTGGGTGACCATCTGGAGATCACGTATGTTCCTGATGAAACTGCACATTTGCCTTCCGTTTTCCTGGGCACGACAGACTGGGCATCATTCACACTGCTGTGCGTCTTGCTTTGCAACTTCACTATCTCAGCAGACTTTCTGAATCAGTACAGAGAGAACATCCCTGCTCTTTTCGGAGCAGTCCAGCATGCAGGCGTCCATCATTGGCGTGACCNGACAGACTGGGCATCATTCACACTGCTGTGCGTCTTGCTTTGCAACTTCACTATCTCAGCAGACTTTCTGAATCAGTACAGAGAGAACATCCCTGCTCTTTTCGGAGCAGTCCAGCATGCAGGCGTCCATCATTGGCGTGACCTTATTTAAGTGCATGGAAGGCCGTTTGTGTTGTACCCACAGCCTTGCTATCCAAAGTCATGCTGCTGTGAATAGCCTTGCACATAGAGCGCTGTCAGGCCTAAGTCCAAGGGCATCTGAAGGGCACTATTCCTGGGTCCAGGGAAGAGCATTCATTAGGCATCTACAGAGATCCGCAGGTACAGAAACACACAATGCCCAGTACACACCAGAGACGTTGACTGTTGCACTCACCAAACAACTGCAGGTGCCCCTTTAGAGGAGTTTTATTTGGGCAGCCATGCTAAGTAAGGCCTTGGCAGGATCCAGCAGAGAGCTGGACTGATATGGGGCAGGGGCTGTGTATCCGCAACATCAAACCCACTTCTCAAACTAGCTGCCTCGGCTCTGCCACATGCTGCTGATGCAACTTCAGTTCAGTTACTTAGCCTTTCTGGGCCTCAGTTTCCTCATCTGTAAAATGGGAAAGCGATACCACATGGAGAAGAGGAAATGAGCCAGTCCAGGTGACGCACTGAATTCCGGTGCTTGGCAGAGCTAGGGCTCCAATGCTGGGTGTTTATATGAATGTTGTTAGCTTCCCAGGTGGCTGAGTGGTAAAGAATCTGCCTGCCAGGGCAGGAGATGCAGGAGTCACAGGCTCGATCCCTGGGTCAGAAAGAACCCCCTGGAGGAGGGCATGGCAATCCACTTCAGTATTCTTGTCTGGGAAATCCCATGGACAGAGGAGCCTGGCACGCTATAGTCCATGGAGTTGCAGAGTCCGACATGATTGAGCAACTGAGCATGTATGCGTGCGCACATACATATGCAAGCACACGCACGAGCGCACACACACACGTGCACATGTACACACACACTTGCATATGCAGATGGGACTGACAGGAAGCCTCATGCTCCCATCCCTCGTTTTGGCATTCTGTACAGCCTTGATTTTTTTTTTTTTAATGTTTTAAGAAACCACTTAAATAGCTACAAGTTGTCTTTCCTGAGCCCTCTTGGCATTCGTTATATTTACATAATATTCCCATCTGTTTCCCATGGCAGATTCTGTGTCTGGCAGTAGAATTATTTTATAGCCTTTTGCCAGACGAGTTCATTGCCTTTGCTTCCCACTTCAACTATAAATTTCTACCTCATTGTCTCAGGGACTAAATCAGCTTGGGTTGGTCTCTCAGGTCATCTATGACAGAGGGTGAAATAAAAGGGCTCTCACCATGCAAGGGAAAAATAGAATGTGTGCCGTGATTAAGGTAAAGATCAGGGTAAAAGACAAGCCACGACCTTCTTGACTGGAGACCACACCCTGGGTTTCACTGAGCAGAGTTATTCTGACCCAGGCAGGGAGCAAATGGACTCAACGCATCTAACTGATGGGGCAATGCATCCAGGATGGCTCCCATGGTCCTTGTCTCTTGTCCTTCTGTGGTCCCCTCACAGTGAGCGTAGATACACGGAAGCTTGAACTCTGAGATGAGAACATAAAAGGCATCAGGCTGCCCCCTCGTTCTCAGATCGCTCGGTCTGGGAGAAACCAGCCGCCACGTCGTGAGGACACCCAAGCATCTCTGTGGAGACTCCCACCTGGGGAGGAGCCAAGGCCTCCTGCCGACAGTCAGCATGAACTTGGCAGCCATGTGAGTGCACCACTTAGAAAAAGATCCACCAGCCCTAACTAAACCCTCAGATGACCGCAGCCTGGACCGACATCTGGACCACAGCTCTAAGAGAAACTCTGAGCCAGAGCCACCCAGCTGAGATGCCACCAAATCCTTGACTCAGAAAAACTACGTGAGATCATATGTATTTATTGTGACTTAAAGACACCTAGCTTGGGGATAATTTGCTGCACAGCAATAGGTCCCTAATAGCATCACTTATGAAGTGAGACTTCTTATGAAGCACATTTAAGTAAGATCACCCATAAATCTCAGTGGATATGAGGAACCTGTAAGGATCAGAGAAAAGAGGGGGTAAAACGAGAGAAAATAAATACTTCTGCTCTGCTTCTATCTTAATAATATAATGATTGTTAACAGCTAGCCTTTTTCAAACTTCCACTAGTGGTCCAGTGGTTAAGAATCTGCCTTGCCATGCAGGGGATGCTGGTTCAAGCCCTGGTCCAGGAAAATCCCACATGCCGCGGAGCAACTAAGCCCTCATGCCACAACTATTGAGCCCCACACTCTAGGACCCAGAAGCCCCAACTACTGAAACCCAAGTGCTCTAGGGCCTGTGCTCTGCAACCGGAGAATCCACCGCAGTGAGAAGCCCGTGCCCCGCAACTAGAGAGTAGCCCCCGCTTGCTGCAGCTAAAGAGAAGCCCGTGAAGCAACGAAGACCCAGTGCAGCCAACACTCAAAGAAGCCAATGACTGTCAATTAAAGAAGCAAACCCAACTTTTTTCAGTACTTTGGGATCCATCAGCTTCTTTGTTATTTCTTTCAGGCTGATCCCACTTCACTGACTTTGCTTTTGATGGTCCTCTGCCTGGAACAGTCTCCCCAGGTCTTCATACAGTCCCTTCACCCCCATCACTCAGGTTCAGTTCATACGACCCGTTCTTCCCTGACTGCCTTCGCTGAAGTGGCTGCCTCCTCCCACGCTGGCCACCCTCTGCCCCTGGGCTGTATTTGTTAGCTTAGCACACCTGTCCTCAACAAGGATGCAACCTCCTTGCGGGCAGGGTCCTCACCTCTGTCACTCGCGGTGGTGACAGTTATTTACCGTATGCTATGGGTGTGCCCCTCAGCCAGACATCAGCTCAGGCACTTTACATGTATTATCGCATTTAATCCACCAAGAGCCTGAGGGCCAGGCCCATAAAGATCTCATTTTACAGATTTAAAAAAAAAAAAACCACTGAGGTTGGTTGTACAGCCAGCAAACAGAGTCAGGACTCCAACTCTGGCCTGTCTGCCTTGAAGGACTGATGCTTAACCTGCAGGCCAGGTGTCGGGGGGGACATGACAGCAGATGGGGTATGCAGAGGAAGTCATGGCACGGTGGGGAGGCTGTCACTAAAGTTCATGGGGCAGAGTGTGGGAGGAGGGGTCAAAATGGGCCAGAACGATGGAGATTCAGAATTTGTGCTTGTTCTGTTAGTCCTTCTAGAAATTTCATAAATCCTAACTCTGCACCTTAGAACACTGGCAGCTTAAAAGTGGTAAAATGGCTTTTATTCCTTACCCTGAAAATGAAAGTCTCTCAGTTATGTCCGACCCTTTGCAATCCCGTCGACCATAGCACACCAGGCTCCTCTATCCATGGAATTCTCCAGGCAAGAATACTGGAGTGGGTCGCCACCCCCCTCTCCAGGGGATCTTCCTGACCCAGGGATCAAACCCAGGTCTCCCACATTACAGATTTCTTATCCTGAACTCCAACAAATATAGTAGGTATCAGTAAATGCACAGACATTTATTGAATGCCTGCTGTATGCCAGACACAGCTGGAGGTATCAGTCGCCAAACAGACCAAACTCCCTTCCCTCATTTGTGTCTTCCGACTTACAGTTGAGGGAGGGAAGATGAGAACTAAGTAACCAAAAGAAATAAATAACCATAAAACAAAATAGCAGCAGCTTTCCAGAGCTACCAACAGTGAAGCAAGAAAGGCTCAGTGGTAGAAATTTCTAGCAGAAATCTCCTTAGTTGATGGGTATAGGGAGGTTTTTTGGCTTAAAGCTTTGACTTGGAAATGGAAGAAACCAGCAACAGGAGGAGACAGAAGATCCAGCATGTGCAAATGTCCTGAGGCCTGGTGGAGGGACTAATGCAGGTCAGTGTGACTAAAGAAAAGCCAGCAAGGATAACAGGGGGAGGAAGGGGTCAGATGGGTGGACAGGTACAGACCACATCAGCCTTTCCAGGGACAAGCAAGGACTGGGGACTTTATTCCAAACGTCAAGGCGTACCATTGATATACTTGGACATGCGTTTTAAAAATCATAAATTAATAGACTTTATTTTTAAAAATAGCAGTTTTAATTTTACAAAAAAAAAAAACTGAGCAAAAAGTACAGAGAGGTTCTATATACCCTCTCTTCCTCCAACTCTAGGTTAACCTGTTGTTAGCATCTTGTAATAATGTGGTGCATTTGTTTTTGATGAGCCAATGCTGATACCACATTATTGACTCAGTCACAGTTTACAATAGGGCTCACTATAGGTGTTATACAATATATATGTGTAATGTATAATGTACCATGTTCAATGACATGTACCCACTGTTACAATGTCATGCAGACTAGTTTCATCCTCCTAAACATTCCCTCTGCTCCACGCATGCATCCTTCTCTTCCTCCCCCTGCCCCTAAATTCCCGCAGCTGCTGATATTGGCTCTGTAGATTTGCCTTTTCCAAAATCTCCATAATTGGCATCACAGAGCACCTAACCTTTTTACACTGATTTCTTTCACTTTGCAAGACGCACGTCAGGTCACTCTTTTTGTGGCCTGGGAGCTCATTTCTTTGTATTGCTGAATCATATTCCATTGTCTGGCTATGTCATGGTTTGTTTACCCATTTGATTTTTTTAATAAAGAGCCCATGGTGCTGTGTGATCATCAGGTAATCGACCCAGTGGGTGACTGCAGTACTGTGAAGAAGGGAGGGAAGGGGGTTGAGCAGAGAAGTCTAGCAGTGAAGCCACGCTGTCCTCCTTTGAGCAGCTGGGCATCCTCTTCACCCCTCCCCCATCCCTCCCAAAGCTGTCCACTCGCTGGATGTGGCCACCAACAGACGATGGGAATCAGTCTGGAAGCCCCGGGGTCTCACAGCCTCAAGTGAGGATGCTGGAAGCCTGACTTCACATGGCCTCCCAGGGAATGACAAGACAATGAAAAATAAAAATACGACAGGGGCGCCTCTTGATGAAATCATCCTCAAAACCACTGCCACATTTGAAAACATCATCCAGTCAGTTCTTCCACGCTGGTTCCCAGGCCGCAGTCGTGTCTCGCTAGAAACCCAGCCGCCGGGACTTACAAGATGCTCCTGCAAATCCAGAGGCTGATTCAGAGCTGGGCTTATTGACTGTGTGTGAGCATGTTTCCAGACAGGCCACCAGAAGCCCGCATTGTCTGAGGATCCCTTCAAACGCAGGCAATAAATCAAACTTCTCCAGTGCACATTGGCCAGAGGCGCAGCGCGTTTTGCTCTTGGTGTTAAGTAGCTCTGTTTAGATCAAGGGCAGCTTAAAGAGGGCGGGAGTGGAGGCAGGCTTTTCTGTGGCTCAATCTATTTTTTTCAGCTCAGGGTTTGCCACCCAGGCTGGCAAGCAGGGCAGGAACCACTGATTTGCAGACGACAGGCAGACTCGGAAGACAGGAATCGGGGAGAAACAGGCCAGTTTGTCAGTGCTTCCATCTTGCAGACCTCACTCGGGGTGATAGCGCGTCACAGCTTACTGGGGGCTGACTCCAAGGCAGGAAGTAGATCCGGCTAGTGACGGCCCCTCTCCGAGCCTTGGTTCTCGAGTCTGTGAAGTGTGAAAGAGTCTTCAGGCAGGACCGCTCACACTGCAGCCTATAGGTCTGCACAGTGCACAGCCTGCACAACTGTCCAAGGCTCACTCATCTGTGTGTCTCACTCACCCTCAGTGACTTCTCCCTAAAAATCAGATTTCCTGGAGGTGAAATGGAACGGAAACTAAAAAATCTTCTGTGCGAGCATGCTAAGTCACCTCAGTTGTGTTCGATTCTTTGTGACCCCGTGGACCGTAGCCCAGCAGGCTCCTCTGGCCATGGTATTCTCCAAGCAAGAATACTGGAGTGGGTTGCCATGCCTTCCTCCCTGATCTTCCCGACTCAGGGATTGAACCTGTGTCTCTTATGTCTCCTGCACTGGCAGGCAGGTTCTTTACTGCAAGCGCCACCTGGGAAGCCCAGAAAAGTCTTAACTTATTTTAAAACGTATGTATACACAAGCACTGGAAAAATAAGACTGGAAGGAAAGATATCAATCTTTTTATAGTAATAATCTTGAAATGACAAATTTAGTTATGATATTGGATTTTTTTTTCATTTTTTTCAAAGTCACATCTTTGGGGTATAGCCAACGGACAACGGCAAAGGGACTCAACCATACATATATATCACCAGATTTTCTATAAGATAGATGCAGTATTTATAATGAAATAATATATTTGGTTGGAAAATGGAGGTAATACATTTGTCTCTTCTTGTTTCAAAACCAGTGGGTTGATCCCCATGGCATTTTTCAATACCAATGGGTTGAGAAAAACCCTTTAGGATCTTCACATTAATTTTGCTTCTCAAGCATAGTGCTCACGCTCAGTCACTTCAGTTGTGTCCACACAGTGAGAAGTAATAAAATAGCTCATGCCTCTGTTTTGCACATGTAAGAACACACACAAACACGCACGCACACACACACACACACACACACTCTGTACTAAATAAGCCTTCTTCACAAGATGATTTATTGAGCTTGGCCAAATGAAATTCTGCAGGACGAATCTTATTTGTCCAGTAGTATCAAACATCCTTTCATTTATGGATTCTCAAGGCAAATTTAAGAACAAAAAAAGCCTTCTGGTTCTTCAGAGGCGATCACCTCTCCATTTGCAGGAAATTAGAAATTCTCCTATTAAAAATTCCATGTACATGGTTCAACTTTCCTAAAATTCAATTTGCCATTGAATGAATAAAATACCCATTTTTGGACTGTCTCAAAAGCAGTTGCTATTTCCTGTAGGGTGTCCCCCGTCTGTAATATTCTGGGGCAATTCTTCTTAAAGAGCTATTTTCTGTTCATCAATAACCACTTTTCAAGTCTGTTGGAAAAGCTCTCTTTATATCTTATATGTAATAGTATCCTTCAGTCAGGAAGCTGGTCATTGGAGAAAAAAGAAAGAAAAAGCTTAAATTTCCCGAAAGCCCCCTTTTCTTGGTTAAGTGAAATTAGTAACGTAATAGTAAGTGTAATGTAACACTAATTGTAATTAAGTGTAATTGATATTAAAACGTTAAGTACTCACACACACAAATGCCAACCACATGGGATATAACATCAGCTATATTATTAGTGCTCATCCTCTTGCTTAATTAGCTGTTTTCTTAGGCAGGATCCCTTAAAAAGCATCATCACATATAGACCAATATCATAAAGTAAAGTCTCAGCTCTGTTTATGCTTGGGAGATGTAAGGACGCTTCTCCTGGAACTTTCTAGAATAGCAGCGATTTTGTCCCCCAAGGACATCTGTCTGCAGACGATTTGGGTTGTCATGGGTTTGCGGGTTGGGGGAGGTGAGGATTGGTTTTCGCTGGTATCTAGTAGCTAGTGGCCAGGGATGCGGCTAAACATCCAAAAATGCTCAAGACAGCCTCATAACAAAGAACTATCTGGTCCATATGTCAGTCATGCTGAGGCTGAGAAATCATGTCTTAGAACAAATGAAAATTAACATTGCAAAAACCATTAAAATATTCACAATTTGACTGCCAGCATGTCAAATTTCCGGCAAAAATAGTTAAATACTCTTGAAAAACATCAGAAATGACAACTAATCTGTTTTGTGGGCGGTCAAGGGTGCTTTGGGAACTGCTTTTAGCATTGCTCGTTTTGCGCTGAGTCACTCGGGCCTGTCCAACTCTTTGTAATCCCACGGACTGTAGCCCACCAAGCTCCTCTGTCCATAGGATTTCCCAGGCAAGAATACTGGAGAGGTTTACCTTTTCCTCCTCCAGAGGATCTTCCTGACCCAGGGATCGAACTGTGTCTCTTGCAGCTCCTCCACTGGAGGAGAATCCCATGGACCGAGGAGCCTGGCAGGCTACAGTCCAAGGGTTCACAGAGTCAGACAGGACTGAGCAACTGAGCACACTACAAGAACACTCTGTCAAGTCAGAGGATCTTGTGCAGCCCCGGCCCCAGAGGCACCACCTGAATCAGAGCCCCCGGGGTGGGCTGAAATCACACAGAACTTAACAAGCCCTGCAGGTGATTCCAACATAGACTAAAAGCCTGAGACCCCCTGGTCTACAATACCTCTAAGTGTCTTTTATTTTTCAGCCCAGATTTCATAGACTAGTGACATAGCTGTGCCTCAGTTTCCTTGCCTGTAAAGCAGAATTAACAGCATCCACCTGCTAGGGCTAAGTCGCTTCAGTCGTGTCCAACTCTGTGCGACCCCATAGACGGCAGCCCACCAGGCTCCCCCGTCCCTGGGATTCTCCAGGCAAGAACACTGGAGTGGGCTGCCATTTCCTTCTCCAGTGCATGAAAGTGAAAAGTGAAAGTGAAGTCGCTCAGTCGTGTCCGACTCTGTGCAACTCCATAGATGGCAGCCCACCAAGCTCCTCCATCCATGGGATTTTCCAGGCAAGAGTACTGGAATGGGGTGCCATTGCCTTCTCCAAGCATCCACCTAGGAGAGTTATTAAGAGAATACAGTAAATGTTCATGTATCAAGCTCTTCCACAGGGCATGGCTCATAGTAAGTGCTCAATCAACATGGAGGCTTTAATAAATATCATCCCAAGAGTCTCTGGCAGAAAATCAACTACCAGCTTCCGAAGGGGCTGATTTGCAAACAGTGCTCTCAGCCCCTCTCCTTTCATCGCGTCCCTCTCCTCTCCTCCAGCATGTGTTCATCCTCTCTTTATCTTTCAGCCAGGACTCAGGCCATCCCTCGCAGCCCAGCTCCCAGGATACATCCCACTCCTGTCATTTCCTTTCTATTCCTCCTTAAAGTAAATCTTCAAAACAAAACATCCTCACAGTGCAAACAACTCAAAGGCCCATGAAGGGATGAGTGGATAAATAGAATAGGGTCCATCCACACAATGGAATATTAGTCATTCCTTGAAAAGTAGGAAATTCCAACACCTGCTACAACAGGGATAAACCTTGAGGACATTATGCTACATGAGACAGGCCAGTCACCAAGAGACACTTGTTGTACAATTCCACTCATATGAGATTCCAAGAGCAGTCAAATTTACAGATACAGAAAATAGAACGGTAGGGTACCAGTGTCTGGGTTGGATGGGGTGAGGAAGGCAGAGTTTCGGTTCTGCAAGATGGAAAGAGTTTTGGAGATTGGTTGCACAATGTGACTGTATTTGACACTGCAGAACTCAACACTTAAAAATAGCTCAGACGGTCAATTTTATATGCTGTGTATTTAACCACAAATAAACATAAAGTTAAAAACAAAAACAACCTTCCCACCAAATGCAAACCCATGGCCATCAGCACACTGACCGGGTAGCTTTATGTGGGTGCAGGTGGGGTCCTGGGATGAATCCTGATTTTCCCACCAGTCTCTGGCCTCCTGTGGGCACCATGGGGCCCCCAAAGGGAAACAGGACACAGGTCTAGAGATGGGGCTGAAGCCTGCCCCCCAAAAGGAGAGAGGAGCTTGCAGGTGGAGACGGAGGACTTCAGGAAAAGGCAGGCACTTAGAGAGCAGCTCGGGGAAGGAGCTTCTCTGGGCTCCTTTGAGGGTTTTCCTGGGACTAATGGGGTTCCCAGGACACAGACTTTCAATCCAAAACCTGGCAGAAAAGTCCCAGGAACACTGCGACAGCATGTCACCCTACTTGCTCAAGGTCACACTTCTTTCTAAGGAAAGACTTGAGACCAGTCTCCACCCTGCCTCCCTCCACCCTCCACCCCATAGGACTTTCAGCCCCCACATGGAAGGCAGTTCCAATGAGAGGAACTGTGGTGGGGGCGGTTAACATGTGTTACCCAGTCTCCACTATCATTATCCTGAGAAACATCTCTGTGATCCTTGCTCAGCCTTGGGCCCTTGTTCCCTTCATTTGCTGATACAGTTCTTTTAAACCCACTTCTCAACATTAATAGGGGCTTCCCAGGCGGCACTGGTGATAAAGAACCCGCCCACCGATGCATGAAACACAGAGACACGTGTTCGACCCCTGGATTGGGGAGATCCCCTGGAGAAGGGCATGGCAACCCACCCCAGTATTCTTGTCTAGAGAATCCCATGGACAGAGGAGCCTGGTGGGCTGCAGTCCATGGGGTCTCAAAGAATCAGATATGACTGAAGTGACTTAGCACGCACACATGCACAACAATAAGAAATTCAGCCTTGCCTATTAAAATAGATGACTGATGAAAAAGTGAGCATCTGTGTAGACTCTCCCCAGGATGAGGATGGCCATCCCACATTGTGGGGAGACTAGTGACAGCTCCCATCACCATCAGCCCCCAGTGAAAGGTCCAGAGAAGGAGTAATGGGAAACTATGATCTCAGAAACATCCTGGAAATTGATCTGATAAGAGAGAGTCCTAGGGACGTCCCTGGTGGTCAGGAGGTTAAGAGTCCACGCTTCTGCTGCTGGGGGTGCAGTTTCGATCCCTGACAGGGGAACTAAGATCCAGCATACTGCATGGTGTGGATAAAAGAAAGAAAAAAAAAAATTGTTTTAAAAAAGGAACGCGTCCTAGAGGGTTCTGGGAGCAGTGATACTGGACAGGCAGAAGGAGGGTTGGATGGGATAAGTGGGAGAAGGAGCAGGGAAGCCTGGCCTCAGGGCAGAGGGCTGGGGGACACGAGGGAGCTGGGGAGGGTAACAGGAGGGAGCTGAGGGAGGAGGGCCCTGGGTAGTTGCTGAGCAATGGGGCTCCAAGAGTCAGGGGTGCACCCTGGTGGGGGCGGGGGACCTTTTCCTTGGGGATAAGTGGTGGGTTTCATTGCCAAGACAAGGACTTCTGTGTGTGTGTGCATGTGTGTATGTGCATGTGTATGTGTGGGTGTCATGCACTCAGCCTGCATCAGCAACAAGCACAACAGCCCCAGCTCTCCTGTCACACTGGGGGACCAACCAGGCAATTCCAAATAGTGCCAGAAGGGGAACGAGAAGGGAGGGGCGGCCCTGGGGGCGCCTTCATCTGAGATCCAGGACAGAAGAGAGCCCCAGAGGAGCTGACATTTGAGCTGAGTCCTGAAGGATGATGAATGGGTCCAATTAGAGCAAGAAGGGAGAGCAATGCTCCAGGCAAGGGTTCAGCAGCACAGAGGCTGAGCCAGGACCCTGGGGGCAGAGGCCTGACTTCGAGGAGGGAAGCGGCAGGGTCCTACAGAAGGCGAGGCTGCGGTTCAAGCAGGACGGGCGACAGGATTCAAGTCCTCCAGAGCAAAATGAAAATGCGGGCCCTTTGGGCAAAACTTATTAAGAATTTAAGTCAGAGGTGAGGAAGCATGAGAATTAGGCTCCATGTCCACGTGAGTGCTGGGCAGAGCACTGTCCAGGTTGCTTGTCCGTGAAGTCAGCTCTAGGTACAGATCCTCGGAGTCTTGCCCGCTCAGGAGTGTGGACTTGACCTGGGTTTTAAATCAGGAGGGCTTCCTGGAGGCTGCAGCTTTTGTAGGGTGAGAAGCGGTGGTAACCTTGACTTTGACCTCAAGACTGCTGCACAGGTGGTATCATTGGACAAGTCAGTGAGTCTCTAACCTCGCTCTTATCCACAGGGCATCCTGAGGACCAGGGTTCCATAGGGCCCACTTTGGGAAACCCGAGTTTGTCACATCAGTGCTATGAAATCCCTCAAAGATCAACACTCTCATGTCAGACAGGGGGAAACTGAGGTCCAGAGAGGTGCCAATGGTCCCCTGAGGGCACATAAGGTATGACAGAGGTGGGAGCAGAGGGATGGCCTTCTGGGCCTCCAGGTGGGGTTCTCCACTGAGTCCTAAGCCAGTGCCCATAGAGTATGGGCAGTCACAGGGCCCAGAAACCAGCCAGGTGGCCCCAAATGTCATCCTGGGTGGACCAAGAGCTCAGTGCGGGGGAAGAGAGGCAGTGGGCGAAGGTCTGAGCTTCGGGGCTTTTGAGAACAGACAGATGCATGCGTTCCACTCAGACAGCGGCTCCAGCCCGCTGCTTCCGAATGAGCCTGGGTGTGTAATTTAAATCTTATTAAATCATGAATCTGGGTCAGTGGTAATTTATAGATTACCTTCATTAACTGGATAAAAATAATCACCAACTCAACAGTGAGTCATAACAGCAATTAAAAAAAAAAAAAGGTACAGCTTAGCACCGGTTGGGATGCTGTCTCTTATACACATCTAGATGTGTATAAGAGACAGCCTCTGCTGATGTCTGAGGAGTCTCAGCTTTTGGCCATTAGGCCTGACTTGTCTTTGTTTTTCNTATGGGGTGGGAGGGGGGAGGGGGATTCAGGATTGGGAACTCATGTACACCTGTGGCTGATTTATGTCAATGTATGGCAAAACCAATACAGTATTGTAAAGCATAATAAAGTAAAAATTAAAATTAAAAAAACTCAATATTCAAAAAACTAAGATTATGGCATCCAGTCCCACCATTTCATGGCAAATAGATGGGGAAAAAGTGAAAATGGTGACATTTTATTTTCTTGCTTTCCAAAATTATTGCAGATGGTGACTGCAGCCATGAAATTAAGACAGTCGCTCCTTGGAAGAAAAGTTATGACAAACTTAGACAGTATATTAAAAAGCAGAGTCATCACTTTGCTGACTAAAGTCTATATAGTGAAAGCTATGATTTTTCCAGTAGTCATGTACAGATGTGAGAGTTGGACCAATTCGAAAGCATCAGTTCTCAGCATTGAAGAACTGATGCTTTTGAATTGTGGTGCTGGAGAAGACTCTTGATAGTCCCTTGGACAGCTAGGAGATCAAACCAGTCAATCCTAAAGGAAATCAACCTTGAATATTCATTAGAAGGACTTATGCTGAAGCTGAAGCTCCAATAATTTGGCCACCTGATGTGAAGAACTGATTCATTGAAAAAGACCCTGATGCCGAGAAAGACTGAGGGCAGGAGGAGAAGGGAGCAGCAGAGAGATAGTTGGATGGCATCACAACCGTCTCAATGAACATAAATTTGAGCAAACTCTAGGAGATGGTGAAGGACAGGGAAGCTTGGCATGCTGCAGTCCCTGGGGTTGCAAAGAGTTGGACACATGACTTAGCAACTGAACAACAAGTCATATCTGGGTGCAGCCAGACATTCTTCTTTTTTTTTTTTCCCCTACAAACCTATGTATTAATAATAGCTTGACTAAAACCAGCTCTTTCCACGAGACAGCATATATTAACCAGACTCTGGAATCAGCTAGATGTGGGTACCAACCCTACATCACCACCCATTTGTTAGCTGTGTGGATTTAGTGAATGATTTGGTCTCTGGAAGCTTCAGTTTCTCTAACTGCAAAATGGAGCAGAGAAGAACATGAAGATGCAACAAGCTGAAGGTATAATTTAGCCCAGCGCCTAATGTCGGAAGTGGCTGATGAATGTTTGCTGGCAGTCTTTTAATGCTGGTCATGGTTTCTCCCTGGCCACCCCCTTTCATAAGCTAAGAAGCCCCTGGCAGTGTTCATGCTCAATTATAAGAAATGCCTGTTATCCTGAAGATGGGTGTTTTCCATTTCCCACTCCTACATCTTTCCTCCAGATCTGGAGATTTTGCCAAGCTCAATGTCATATCTTTTTAGTGAGCATTGAAAACTAGAGTTTAAGTATTAAAAAAAAAAAAAAAATCTGAACTTGGAAAAGGGAGGGATTTTTTTTCCCTGAAAGAGAGAATTGTGCAGAGAAAATCTGGAAGCCTAGTTTTATTGCTAATTGAAGCAGAGTTTTCTCAGCCACCTAGATATGTATCAAATAATTACAGCTCAACTGTTGCAATTCAGCACCTGGGCTATGGTGAAATTATTTTTTAATGTATCACCGGGCTGTTTGATGTTTGATTTATGCCTGGATGTCAAGGTATTAGACAAACACCCAACACTGTGTTCCTAGGGCAGCTGCCATTGTTGAACTGTGGAAGGTAGGTGTGTCAGAGACTGGAGGTTTCTTACCAATATGGGGACAAATCATCTTGTTGGTGACATCGAGGGCTTCCTGGAATGTAGGACTTTCAGTACTGAAACTGAGAAAGTTCTGGGCAAAGCTGGGAGCTGGCCAACTCAGTTATCAAAGACATATTCTTACTTTCTTCCAAACAAGCAAAACCACATTTTATTAGGGCAACAAGGCACACACTAAAAAGCTATATTTCCCTTGCAGTTAGGGATGGTCATGTGGTACAGTTCTGGCCAATGAAATGTGAATAGAAGTCCCAAATAGGGCTTCTGTGGGAAGCTCTTTAAAGGGGGCTAATTCAATAAGCACTTGCCCTTTTAAATCTTCTACCTTCCTGCATCTCCATGTCTGGGATGTAGATGCAATGACTGAAGATGCAACTGCCATCTTGGGATCATGAGGCAACCTGGAGGCTAAAAGCTAGGCTTTTAGGATGGCAGGACAGAGAGCAAGGAGCTTAAGTCCCTGATGACCTTATGGAGCCATCATCCAGCCCTGGGCTTTTTCTTTTATATAAGAGATAAATAAACCCTGTGTTTCTTTAAGTCCCTCTAACAGGCTTCTTTTTGTAGCAGCCAAATCAGTAAAGGGACCGAGTGCCCTGGTTTCCCTGAAGTTGTCCTGCTTTAGCTCTGAAACCCCTCAGAGCCTAGCAAACCAGGATAGCTGGTCACTCCAGAACGAGAATCCTAATGGAGATGACTGGGGACTTTGGAGTAGGGAGGGCTCAAGAGGCTTCATTTAGGGGAAGGTGGCTGAAAAAAAGATGATCCTGGATGAGATCCATGGGTGTAACAAGCATCCTCTGCTCTTAGCAAAGGGACTGAGGGATATACCAGAGAGAACACACCTCAGCCTGTGCTGGCGTGAAAACAGTAATTATAAATGAGGGCTTCCCTCGTGGCTCAATGGTAAAGAATCCACGTACTAATGCAGGAGGCATGGGTTCGATCCCAGGGTTGGGAAGATCCCCTGGAATAGGAAATAGCAATTTGCACCAGTATTCTTGCCTGGGAAATCCCATGGACATAGGAGCCTGGCAGGCTACAGTTCATGGGGTCACAAAAGAGCCAGACACGACAGAGCATGCACGCAGACAACACACGATTAATGTCCAAGCCCAAGAGGGAACAGTTTCCGCAGATGATCGTGACTGAATCAGTGATGCAGATGAATAAAAAGACCTGGTTCTGAACGCAACCGGAGCAAGGGTGCTGCACAGAAACCTCCACAAACATTGAGCTCATCTTTTCAGTGCTGAAAAGTCTCCCCTGCTCCTTCCACCCCGCTGTGCCCAAGTCGTGGGAGGCAACACCTGAAAAGGTAATTATAGCTCTGAAGACAAAGGAAGGACTTTGTCTTGTTCCTGGAGTATTTCCCCCACCCCCTCATCACTCACCTCTGGGGCAGCAAATGAGTGGATTCTCCATCAGTCACTAAACAGACACAGGGCAAGGCTGGGATGTCATCCATCGAAAGCTCTGACACCGCTTATGCCCAGCCCAGCACTGTCCCCACACAGGACCCTCTGGTTTTCCTGGATAAAACCGGGGGCCACCCCTCCTCCCTGCAGGAGCAGGAAGTCACAGCTGTGTCCCGGTGGCTTCCCTGTCATATCTGCTGGGCTGTGTGCAGCCAAGAGAAATCTCTGATGTACATTATAAGCCAAAAGCCTCTATAGGAAACTCTATTAACTTTCTCCTTAGCAGGAGAGATTATAAATATCTCAAACAGGGCCCATTCGCTTCAGCATCTCACTTGGTTTCTGGAGGAGGGGAAGTTTCTGAGTGTCCTAGAGGGAGACCTTCTAGAAAGTTACTCCTCGGGCTCTCAGAATTTAACTACAGTAGTCCCCTTCATAGAAACCCAGTTCCAAACCTAGAGTGCATTCCTAAGTCAAATTTGTTGGTTAAGTCCAAAAATTAGCCTAGGTACCATTTCCTTCTTCAGTGCATGAAAGTGAAAAGTGAAAGTGAAGTCATGAAGTCGCTCAGTCGTGTCTGACTCTTAGCAACCCCATGGACTGCAGCCCACCAGGCTCCTCCATCCATGGGATTTTCCAGGCAAGAGTACTGGAGTGGGGTGCCATTGCCTTCTCCAACTTAACTAACACAATCGGCTATATAGTACTGTACTGATTATACATTTCACATAAATAACACATTTAGAAAAAACAAACAGAAAAATGAAATAATTTTTTAATCTTGCCGTACCTCAAAAAGTATGCCAGACACAAGAAGTAACTTACGTGACTGGACACATGAACACACATTCTGCATCTTTGAAAGTCTGAAACTTGAAGGTTTGTATGTAGGGGACTTACTGTATTCTGACTCTAGATGCCTTCAAGCTCTGTCTATAGGCACATGGACTTGGTCACAAACCCTGCACTTGCTTCACATCCCTCTTGGAATTTCAGAAAATGACATGTGTCTTAGGTCAGCTATCCCAGAGGTAGAGCCTGATTCCAGGATTCATGGACATGCGATTCATTATTAAGAGGAGACCAAGGACTTGGGGCAGCTGCCTAGGACAGGTGGAGCCAAGGAAGGTGTGATTGCAAGGGAGACCGGAAGGGTGGTTTCACCTGGTCCTGTGAGGACCTCTGGAGGCTAAGTTACTCCCTGAGTTTTCCTGGCCTGGAGGTAAGATGCCAGACTTTCATAACCCCCACCTGTCTGCCTCTGGTGGGATGTTACCTGGACTTGCAAACTCCAAGTATCTCTGGATCTCTGGGCCTGCCCGGTGCCACGCCACTAGTCCCCAGGCAAGTTTCCAAAGACTTGTCACTGGAAACAGATGCCCCAAGGAGAGCAGCACACAGATCCTAGGAGACTCGGAAGGACCACCTCTGTCAATCATAGACTCTCCTTCTGCTTGGATGTTTCATGAGTGGATATATCTCGAGTCAATCGCAGGCCTGGAATGCAGAGCTTACATCAGACATTGACTCTCTGTGTCCTAGAACCTAGCTGGCCTTCAGTCTCCAGTGACTGAGTAAATGAATTAATCATCAGGAGACTGACTCTGTGATGGTCTGGGTTCAGGGACACCACCTGCCAGCTGGCCCAGACAGGCCCTGCTGTAGGATGCCCTCATCCCCAGCCTCCCTTTCCCCATTGTTCCTCAGCTGGATGGTGACGGCCTTGGGTGACAGCAGGTCTTATAACCAACCCCCTTGCACCATGACTGCTAGGTGGGGTCCCCAGTCCAGGAGCATCACATCACTCAGGAACTTGTTACAAATGGAAAATCTCAGTCCAGAAACTATGGGTATGAGCCCTGAAGTCAAGCCCACAACCCGCCCCTCAAGAATAATAAGGATTTGTCGGAGCCCCGCACAGGACCAAGGACTCAGAGGGCACTATTGAGCCTCTTATGGTGGAGGCATTATTGCTACAGCGGTTGTTTATGTGGGAGCCTCTCTTTTCCCCGGCTGACTTCTTGACCTCTTATCTTATCTGCCTCAAAAGCTGGAGTCAGTCAGCCTCAGGCCTCTGGGTAGCTTTGTTCATGGGTGCGGAGCAAAGATGCTTCCTGACAGGTGTGCCCAGACCTGTGTTTGCATCTTGGTTCATCTACGAGCCTGGTTGAGATGCTCAGTCTGGAAGGCTGGTTGGGTCCAGCTTCTCCACACCTCTGGGCTATTTGTTCCCCTTACATGATCATCTCTGGATGTCCTTTACCCAGGGTCTGGCCCCCAGGCCTGTTCAGCCAGGTGACAATTGCAGACTCTGAAATTCACTACCCGTAGCAACCAGGTAGGACCAGTTTCTATGAAGCAACACGGGGCAAAGGTGAGAACTCCTCTCGGCAGAGCAAAGGGCAGCTGGGTAGTCCTGACTGTGGTCCACCTTTCACAAGAAGACAGGAATTGCCCATCTCAGGGTCTTCCCAAGATGAGGCAATGGCTTTCGTTCCTCACTTCTTTCTCTGCTGCTCAAACTTGGAAATTGACAAAGGACAGACACTGTACTGCCTCCAGAGACCTGGCCTGAATAGGAAGATGCAAGACTTCTAAACATGGTCCCAAGCCCCAGGGGCACCTGGTGGAGGTCCCTCTGACCTCAGTGTCCAAGCCCACACTGAGAGTATTTCCATGTGTTTAGAATAGAAGTGAAATGGGATGAGGAGGCGTGGGTGACTCAGGATTGAACCAGAGCAAAGCCCAGGGCTTCGGCTCTATGAGACCATGGGCTCATGGCCTCGACTTCTGGGTCTGTTTTCTTAACTGCAAGGGCTGGATCAGAGTAGAGACGGTAGACAGAGTCCACCTCTCCAGGTAGTTCAGCCTGAGCCATAGTGCCCGTCTGCTGTGCTGGGTGGAGAAAGACTCCTGCAGCTGAATCGCCCTGGCCATGTTGCTGCTACTGCTGCCAGCTAGCATTCAGGGAGCATTATGATACCCCAGACAAAGTTAAGTGCTTTGGATAAACCTCATTTTATTTTCACAGCAACTCTGTGAAGTGGTACTATTTATGTCTATTTTGCAGATAAGGAAATAGAAGCTCAGTGAGGTTACATCACTTGCCCCAGGACACACAGCTAGAAAGTGAAAGATCCTGGATTCAAAGCCAGCCAGTCTGGTTTTGGAGCAGAAGCTTCTTAACCTCTGTACCTTTCGGAGTGCTACGATCGATTAGTGAAGTCTGCCTCGGGTGCCTACGTGGCAATGATGGTACATAGAGTAGGAATCCAACTCAAATTCCTCAAAAAGAAAACAAAAAGGTGGGGGGAGGGGGCGGCGGGCAGAAATGAAGGGAGCCAACAAGTTAGTTAGTGTTGACTCAAATAGCTGAAATGTCCAGTGGTTGTTGCTCTGACTTAAGCTAAAGCACAGTCCCAGGGTTCTTCTCCCCTCTTGAGACATGGTCTCTCCCCATGGCTTGCCTGCACCCCCCTGAGTCACTTTATTCATCCTCGGTTTTCCCCCTGTGGAGGCCAATGGCAATTCCAGGCTTAATTTGTATTATTTCCCAAATACCCATTTCCCCAACTTCCCTGTAAACAGATCTCCGATTTTATGTTTGGGTTAGCATTCCCCCGACTAAAAATACTCAGCTTCTCAGTTAGGTCACCCGGTTCTGACCATTAAGATATAGGGCATGATTATAAAGTGGAGCCAGAAGAAAGCTCTCC
Source organism: Oreotragus oreotragus (assembly GCA_006410675.1). Lineage (NCBI taxonomy): Eukaryota > Metazoa > Chordata > Mammalia > Artiodactyla > Bovidae > Oreotragus > Oreotragus oreotragus. The sequence goes on from SJYX01000477.1 coordinate 225,270, forward strand.
TCTGGTTTTTGACTGTGAGGCGTGTGGAACCTTAGCTGCACTGCATGCGGGGTCCTAGTTCCCCAGCCAGGCATCAAACCCATGTCCCTTGCTTTGGAAGCACAAAGTGTTAAGCACTGGGCCACCAGGGACGTCCCTGAAAAGCTCTCCTCTTGCCATGGACGAGACGGGACAGCACAGTGGCCAAAGTGGAAGCATGAGAACCAGATGTTGTTGTTACTGTTGTTGTTCTGCCACTAAGTCCTGTACGACTCTGCAGCCCCACAGACTGCAGCACTCCAGGCTTCTCTGTCCTTCGCTATCTCCCGAAGTTTGCTCAAATTCATGTCCTTTGGTTCGATGATGCTAGCAAACCATCTCATCTGCTGCCGCCCTCTTCTCCTTTTGCCTTCGATCTTTCCAGCATCAGGGTCTTTTCCAATGTGTCAGCTCTTCACATCAAAGAGCTGGGTGATCTCAGGCTTAATTCTGACGCCCTCCATGATCTTGGAAGGGTTGCCAGGTGTGGCGAACAAGAACACAGAACATCCAGTTAAATGTGAGTTTCAGATAAACAATGAATGATTTTTTAATATAAGTTTGCCCCCCAAAAACAGGTGTCCTATATTTCACTGGGCAACCCTAGCAGGTGTCTCGGCTTCACTCAGCCTCTTTCCCTGGATCTGGAAAAGTAACCTGACTGAGGGAATTCCTAATCTGGCCAAGAGTAAGTGACAGGATGTCACGGTCCTAGGCACATAGTCAGCACCCATACATTATTTACTTTGATTATGTTGCCACACCCAGAATAAGTCTTGGAGGTTATGAGTAAGTTTTAGCTCCCTTCCAGGTACAGGAAAATGTTTACTCAGCATTTATTGACTGACTCACTGAGTGATTTTTCAGAGAATGGAGACGAGACCGTAGCCTCTGCTCAACTAGACCTCAGGAGATAATAACGAAAGTGTGGTTGAAGGGTTACCAGCCCATTTTTCTAGCTACCAGTGTAGAAAAACCAGACCTTATCTGACCTTGCCAATGGCAACAGAACTCAGATTATTGCTTCACTGGGCAGGAGGAGGCAGGAGAGGAGGTTGTGGGAACAAGCAGAGCTGAGATACAAGTCCACTGATAATTAGCTCCCTGGCCTTGAGTAAATCATTTTAACTTCTGTGAGCTTCAATTTTCTCATCTGTCAAATGGGGATAAATGAGGGTTGCTCAGCATGCCACAAAGCTCAGACAGACATCATGAAGGCAGCGCCAGAGGGAGGAAGTGAAAGCATTTTGGAAAACAAATGTGCCAACAAATATCCTTTATTATTGGTCATCTCTGAAAGAGGTGAGCAAAACCACGTGACTGCACAGGATTTATCACTCTCATCGGCTTTGTGAATATCTGTCCTTCTACGTATAAGACACAAGAACTTAATGAGGGTCTTGGCTATTTTTTCCAAAGCCCAGCACAGTGCCTGGCATCACTGAAAGAATCGAATGAAATATAATAGTAAAGATTCGGAGTCAAAGCAGTGAAACCACCCAGAGTCTTCAAAGTCCTCCGTCCAGATTCTCTGATTCCTCTCTGGGAGAAACTGAAGCCTGGAGCAGGTTACATGCTTACTCAGGATGATCCAACCTGATAACAGAGCTCTGTTGCCAGCAGCATTCTGGCATCCAGTAGGGGTACAGTTTTAGAATCAGAATAATAGTAATGATGAGAGCAACAGCCAGCTTTGATCTAGGGTGGATCAGGTGACCAGCGTGTTGTGCAGAGTTTTAACAGTTTTCAATCCTCAAATTCCATGAAGAGGCAAGAACTCTTGTCCTCACTTTACAGGGGAGGAAACTGAGGCACAGAGAGGTGAAGTCATTTGCCCGAGGTCATCCTGCTGGAAAGCAGCATCAGAGGCTGGTGACCGGATGGCCCAGAGCACACGTTCTCCACCATCCTTGGCACCTCCTTCTTCCTGGAGCGAGAGGCCACTATGTGTCAGGGCCCTGCCCCTTTTCTCAGGGCAACCTCCTGCTAGGATGGAGCCCCCTGAGCCTCAGTGCCCTCACCTGTACAGCTGGGCAGTGATCATGCTCTTGCAGTCAGACTGGCCAGCACTGCAGCCCAAAGTATGAGCAGCGGAGCTCAAAGTGCTGGGATCCAGTCCTGGGACCACCAGTTCCCTGCTATGTGATGTTGGGCATAGGACTTAACCTCTCAGAACCTCTCCTTCCTCCTCCACAGAGTTGGAAACAACGATAAGAGTGCCCACCTCAGGGTCTACTGTGAGGATTCCATAAGGTACTCCCACACCTGGCACAGTAGCCTCGCAGCTAAACACAGACTGAGTTGTGCAACCAGTGCGTAGTAGGCTTTCAAGATAGCAAGGTACGGGGCAGCCCACTCTCACCTTTCCAGGCTTCTCAGGTAAAGCGCTCTCATTCTGGCACCTGCCCTCCTCAAAAGGGAGAAACCGCACCCACCTCTTGTATTCAATCTGTTGACATAGATTGTGCATTTCTGCTGATCAAAAACACACTGGCCCACATGGCAAACTCGATCAGCATCTTCATTATAAATGCTACAGAAAAAGCTAATACTCAGAATATGGAAAAAATTTTGACGTGTCAGTGCTGTTCGATTGACTGGGTAATTTTGATTTATTTAAGAGCAAAACAAAATATTTTGCTTGAAATAAAATGTCTGGGAATCAGAAGACGTTTAATCTGAATTCGTTTTCATTCCAATGGAAACAATAAGGGCCTCGTGGGGAACTGTTTCCCATCCCAGCACTCGGCTTTCTTCTAATTAGCACCGAATAACAAAAGTATAACAGTAGCACCTCTCCTCCCAACTTTTCTAACAGCCTGTCAGAGACAGAACAGTGTGAAAAACAGCTCGGGTTTCTGAGCGACTTTGTCATTTTTCTTTTTCTCTTTTTTTTCTATTGAGAATAAAAGGCGCCCACCCAAGGAAAAGACCCTGAGGATCTCATTGCAGGAAAAGGGGCCCAGGGTGGAAGCTGGGAGGTATGGGGGTGAGAAGGGAGGCAAGAGCCTAGATGGAGCAGGTAGGAGGAGGGTTGCACTTCACAATTCAATAGAAAACTCTGACTTGCTGTGTGATCTTGGAGGCAAGTTCCCTCTGGAGTGATGATGGATGTAGGATACTCAGACCAATAGAAACAAATATATCAATACTCTGTGCTAGCACGACTGGATACCTCTAGGTCACATGCTCAGCCTCAGTCAATACTCAGACTTGTATGGTGACTGAGATGCTGGTGTTCTCCCCACTTTACAGACGAGTGTCTGATGCCCAGGATCTCGGCATCAGGAGACAGCAGATCCAAGGCCCCAGTTCTGCCTTCTCCGGCTTCATAGTGTCTCCACCCCTCGAGTCCTGCTGGGGAGGCTGAGAGTTTGAGCCCACAGAGAGCTTTCAAGTGCCCCGGCTCCCTCATAAACTAGCATGGTATTAGAAATCCTTCATTCATTCAATACTCATGCACTCAGGTCTCATTAATGGACCCTGGGGGTTCAGAATGAATAAGATATGGGACTTCCCTGGTGGGCCAGTGGTTAGGACTCTGATGCACTACAGGGAGCATGAGATTGATCCCTGGTTGGGGAACTAAGACCCCATATGCCGCTCCACATAACCCCCAAAACAAACAAAAATAAATAAATTAAATTAAATTAATAAAACAGGTTCACACTCTGCAGAGAAAGCCAGACATATAAATAGCTCATTTATTCATTCAACAGCTATTTATTGAGCATCTATTATGTGTCCCATCACTTCATGGCAAGTAGATGGGGAAAAAATGGAAATAGTGGCAGTTTTATTTTCTTGGGCTCCAAAATCACTGTGGACAGTGACGGCAGCCATGAAATTAAAAGACATGTGCTCCTTGGAAGAAAAACTATGACAGACCTAGACAGTGTATTAAAAAGCAGAGACATCACTTTTCTGACAAAGGTCCATAAGTCAAAGCTATGGTTTTTCCAGTAGACACATACAGATGTGAGAGCTGGACCATAAAGAAAGCTGAGAGCCAAAGAATTGATGCTTTTAAATTGTGTTACTGGAGAAGACTCTTGAGAGTCCCTTGGACAGATGAACAGGGAGGCCTGGAGTCCTGCGATTCAAGGGGTTGCAAAGAGTCGGACACGACTGAGTGACTGAACTGAATTGAACTGAGACAGCATATTAAAAAGCAGAGACATTGCTTTGCCGACAAAGGTCCGTCTAGTCAAAGCTATGGTTTTTCCAGTAGTCAGGTATGGATGAGAGAGTTGGACTATAAAGAAAGCTGAGTGGTGAAGAATTGATGGTTTTGAACTGTGGTGTTGGAGAAGACTCTTGAAAGTCCCTTGGACTGCAAGCAGATCAATCCAGTCCATCCTACAGGAAATCAGTCCTGAATATTCATTGGAAGGACTGATGCTGAAGCTGAAACTCCAATCCTTTGGACACTTGATGTGAAGAACTGACTCATTGGAAAAGCCCCTGATGCTGGGAAAGATTGAAGGTGGGAGAAGAAGGGGACAACAGAGGATGAGATGGTTGGATGGCATCACCGACTCGATGGACATAAGGTTGAGCAAGCTCCAGGAGTTGGTGATGGACAGGGAGGCCTGGCATGCTGCAGTCCATGAGGTCTCAAAGAGTCGGACATGGCTGAGCAACTGAACTGAACTGAACTGAAAGGGGTTTTTCTCAGGCTTCCCACATGGTGCTAGTGGTAAAGAATTTGCCTGCCAATGCAGGAGACATAAGAGACGTGGGTTTGATCCCTGGGTCTCTAAGATCCCCTGGAGGAGGGCATGGCAACCCACTTCGGTATTCTTGCCTGGAGAATCCCATGGACAGAGGAGCCTGGCAGGCTATATTTACAGGGCCGCAAAAAGCCGAGCATGACTGAACACACATGCACCTGTCTCTTATACACATCTAGATGTGTATAAGAGACAGAGCCAGCGGTGCACACGNATCCCCTGGAGGAGGGCATGGCAACCCACTTCGGTATTCTTGCCTGGAGAATCCCATGGACAGAGGAGCCTGGCAGGCTATATTTACAGGGCCGCAAAAAGCCGAGCATGACTGAACACACATGCACAAAGAGGTTTTTCAAAAACACATGAAACTGTCCAGACAAGTGGGAGAGGAGAGAAAAACACAACCTGGGATACCAGCAAACGGGATGAGTGATGACAGTCACTTAGGAGACTTAGGACTTAGTCACTTAGGAGACTAAGCTGGTGGTGGAGAAGCAGAGTCCCCTGCCTCCAGCCTAGACCTCAGTAACGGGCAACCTGGGGCCTCAGGAAGAGGGTGGAGAACAATGAAACATGAGGACTGGCTGAATGTCTGAGAAGCTGCTAGACACTCCAGATACCATCTATACTCCCTGTAGCCAAGTGATTGCCCTCCGGACAGCCCACCAAAGGGGGCAGATCAGTTCTCTGGAGAGGGAGAAATAGAAGGTGTCTGTCTTGGGAACGGCAAGAAGACAACATGCAAGTTTCATCCCACAGTTTGAAACGCTCAGCCTCTTCTCAACCAGATCCTTAAAATCATGGTTGTTCTTGTTTAGTCGTTAAGTTGTGTCTGACCCTTTTGCGATGCAGTGGACTGTAGCCTGCCAGGCTCCTCTGTCCATGGGATTTTCCAGGCAAGAATACTGGACTGAGTTGTCATTTCCTCCTCCAGGGGATCTTCCTGACCCAGGGATCGAACCCATGTCTCCTGTGTCTCCTGCATTGGCAGGCAGGTTTTTACTGCTGAGCCACCAGGGAAGAAGCCCCAAAATGATAGTAAACAGATCTCTACCCTTCAAGCAGGAGACTGTACAAGACTTCTCTGAAGAATTTCACTAGCCCAAGAAAAAAGACTGAAAGATACACTGGGGGTCACTCGATGGAGCAGCCCAGCCTCACCAGCAAGCTCCACCTGCAGACACGAAATTGCCATCAGTTTTTTGGTGCCCATGCATTAGAGCATCCCAGATGAATAGACAATGAACCAGCAGGCGTTGGAAGAAAGTCACTAACAAGACAAACATAAATTAAAACAAATAAGTAAGGAATATTCCTATTGGAGGTAATAGGGGCCTATATATGGAGAAGTACCCTCTAAGAAAAGGAATGTGCATGGAAAAAGAATGTGATAAGAAAGAAATATTCAGGAAACAAAACAAGTTCTTGGAAAGTTTTTTTGGAATGATAGTAGTAATTGAAAACTCAGTGAGTGAGTGAAGTCGCTCAGTCGTGTCCGACTCTTTGCGACCCCATGGACTGTAGCCTACCAGGCTCCTCCCTCCATGGGATTCTCCAGGCAAGAGTACTAGAGTGGGTTGCCATTTCCTGCTCCAGGGGATCTTCCCAACCCAGGGATCGNGTGAAGTCGCTCAGTCGTGTCCGACTCTTTGCGACCCCATGGACTGTAGCCTACCAGGCTCCTCCCTCCATGGGATTCTCCAGGCAAGAGTACTAGAGTGGGTTGCCATTTCCTGCTCCAGGGGATCTTCCCAACCCAGGGATCGAACCCGGGTCTCCAGCACTCCAGGCAGATGCTTTAACCTCTGAGCCACCAGGGAAGCCCATGAAAACTCAATGGAGGATTTATAAGATAAAGTTGAGATAACTGTCTAAAAAATAAAAAAGACAAAGAGATGAAAATTATTAAAAACAAAAACAAAAACAACCCGAGAATTCTGGTATAGAAATAAGAAAACATCTAGAAAAAACAGATCAGAGAATACAAAGAAAAAGAAATCATTAAGGACATAATTCAAAAAGATTTCCCAGAATGTAAGGATAGGAATTTATAGACTATGAGGATCCACTCAAGTCTCCAGCACAATGAGTAAAAACAGACCCACACCAAATCCAATCATGAACAGGGAGATAAAGATTAAAAAAAAAAAAAAAACTTCCAGAGAAGGAGGAAGGAAGAAATTTAAAAAAAAGGTCACATACAAAGGATCAAGAATAAGAACAACTTTTATCTTCCCCAAAATGAAACTGAATCTCAAAGTTAATGAAGCAATGCCTTAAAAATTTGGAAAGAAAATTATTTCTTGCTTAAAAATGTAAACCCACATACTTTGGCTCAGATGGTAAAGAATCTGTCTGTGATACAGGGGACCTGGATTCGATCCCTGGGTTGGGAAGATCTCCTGGAGAAGGAAATGGCAACCCCCTCCAGTATTCTTGCCTGGAGAATTTTCCATGGACAGAGGAGCCTGAGGTTGCCAAGAGTTGGACATGACTGAGTGACTAACACTTTCACTTCATTTTCACAGTGAGTGAGTGAAGTCGCTCAGTCGTGTCCGATTCTTTGCAAGCTGTAGCCTAACCAGGTTCCTCCATCATCCATAGGATTCTATTTCCATGGACAGAGGAGCCTGAGGTTGCCAAGAGTTGGACATGACTGAGTGACTAACACTTTCACTTCATTTTCACAGTGAGTGAGTGAAGTCGCTCAGTCGTGTCCGATTCTTTGCAAGCTGTAGCCTAACCAGGTTCCTCCATCATCCATAGGATTCTCCAGGCAAGAATACTGGAGAATACTGCCATTTCCTTCTCCAGGAGATCTTCCCGACCCAGGGATTGAACTCAGGTCTCCCGCATTGTAGGCAGACGCTTTACCGTCTGAGCCACCAGGGAAGATCCAAGGGCAGGACTTAGGAAGGGAGAGCCCTGAGGTGAGGTGGAGCTGAGGGTGTGTCAGCTACTGGTCACCAGAGGGGATCCAGGGCAGGTCAAAAGACTCCGTAGCAATCACTTCCAAAAAGAAGCTATAAATAGGATCTTGAACACATATCTTATTTATAAGACACATTATAAGAAGATTAACACATTTAGAAGGAGAATTTGTGGTAGAATTAGTGATTAAGTACATAGATACCCAAGTTGGGGGGTGGGGAAAAAGGCAATTACTAACGCCAGGGAAAGAATAATTTGTACAGGAAAAGGCATCACAAGACAGTGCAGAGCGCAGCTGTGAATGGCATCTACACAGTCATGATAACGTAAACTCCAAACATAGTTTTCATCAAAGTTAATATGAAACTACATTGGGAGCTTATGTGATGGGGCATGGTTGTGTGTGTGCTGGGAGGAGGCCGGAGGACAAAGCAAGGGGGTGATTGAGTGAAATGCTCATGTTCCATGATGAAAAGTCAGTAAGTAATGCCTAAAACTGAGGGAGAAATTTAAAATATGAGTAATATTCAGGTCTCTTGGAGATTACAGTGTTAAACATCCAAAATTCAGTTAAGAGTTGATAATGGTTATCCCTGGAGAAGGGGAAATTAGAGAAGCAACCAAGGAGTGATGTTTTTCTTAACAAGCCTTGAGGAATTGTCTAAATCATCTTCATGTACACTTTCAATAAAGATGAAAGCTAAAAGTGTGAAAAAGGAGTAAGGAATCCTTTTAGTAGTATGGTATTCTAGCAGCATGCAGAACAGTGCATACGGAATGTTGCTATTTGTGGGGAAAACTTGGGAAGAGAGAAATGGATACATATCTTCAGAAATGTGCAGAAAATATCTCTAGGAGAGTATCTAAGAATATCTAATAAACTAGAATAATAACCCCACGGTTATCTCTGGGGAGGCAGACTAGGAGTCTTGGGCATAAGGGTTGAAAGGGAGAATGGTCAGCTTTTGAATTTGAATCTATCATCTCTCCAAAAACAAACAAACATTGGGAAATGTAAAAAGTAAATACGATACCATTTACACATACACATATATAAGACGTATTTTAATTGCTGACTTCTCTCACTGTCTCCTCTCCACTGGGGCCTGGCCTCCTTTGGGGAGGGGCTTGTGAATGAATTATGTCTTAGAAATCCCCTCCCGTATTCCCAACTCCCCTGTTACTATTCTCAGCCAGAATGCGCCCCCCTCCCTTTTCCCCTCTTAGTGAGTCATCAAGGCTTTGGTAACTCCCCACCCCTCTTGGACAACCCACCCCTCCCATCCTGACCCTTGTCAGTGCTTTTCTTTTTTTAAAACGTTTTTAATTTTAAGATGGTTGGATGGCATCACCGACTCAATGGACATGAATTTGAGCAAGCTCTGGGAGATGGTGAAGGACCAGGAAGCCTGGCGTGCAGCAGTCCATTGGGTTCCGAAGAATCGGACACAACTGAATGACCAGTGGCCATGGATGAGATAAAGCTGACAGGAAGCAGGGCTGCCAGGGATGATGAGGGAAGTTTTCCCAGAGGAGGCAGCACTGGAGTGAAGATATTGAGTTGTAAGGAGTGAGCCACGAGAAGATATTAGAAAGGACAATCCAGGCAGAGGGACCAGCAAGGCTAACGACCTGAGCTGCTGGGGACTGCACTTGGTGGGAACTGTATTAATCAGAAAGCACCCAAGGGTTCAGTGCTGAGGGGCAGGGCAGGAAAGTGGAGGCAGGAAAGGGGGAACTTGCGGTGATCATCCAGTAAAAGCTTCTCTGGTGGAGTTAGGACAGTGTTTATTTCCCTTGCTTCCCACCATGAACCCTGCCTGTTCATTTATACACCTTCATCTATCCTTCACTTCTTTCCATTCTGATTCAAGGCCCCCAGGGCCTGGTACACCCACCAGAAAGCCAATGGGAGAGAAGAGATGGCCTCTAAACTTGAGGACACACTATAGGCTAGTTGAGGAAACCCACAGCAACAACAACAGCATTCTACTGGATGCTTAGAATGAAGGCGAGGCTGGAGAAGCCCTTCATGCAGGAGTCAGCTGGTCCTCTTTTGCTGGGTTAGACAGAAACTTCAACTCTAATTCAGGTGAAGAGGGGATTTATTTAGGTTTAAGCTCAGATTTCCCTGATGGCTCAGCAGGTAAAGAATCCGCCTGCAGTACAGGAGACACAGAATATGCCACTTTGATCCATGAGTCAGGAATATCCCCTGGAGAAGGGAATGGCAACCCACTCCAGTATTCTTGTCTGGAGAACCCCATGGGCAGAGGAGCCTGATGGGCTACAATCCATTGGGTCACAAAGTATCGGACACAACTGTGCAATTAACACTTTCTTTTCAAAGAAAAGTCCAGAGGCTTTGGGGGTGGCTCCATCAGGCATCATCTTTTTCTTCCCATCCCTCAGCTATGCCTTGCTCTGCATCAGCTCTTCCTCAGGAAAGCCCCCCAGCATCTTACAGCTTCCAAGACCAGGGTCACAGATAAGAGCATCTCTCGCTGAAATCCCCCAGCAAAACCACCTTATTTCCCATTGGCTCTGCTCCGGTCACATGGTGTCCCATGAACCAATCGCTGCGCCTGGATAAATATGAACATCTGATTGGTCAAGACTGGAATCAGGGATAGCTCAGCCCCACTCCTGGGAAACTCAGTGTTGTTCCCTGGGAAAGGAGGGGTTTCGTAATAAGACAGCACTAGGTGAGGCTTGTTTCTCACTGTGAAGTTTTGTCCCTTGAACTCTCTCAACATGAGACGGGAGCAGACATCATGACCCCTTTTTATACCGAAGAGAGAAAGGCTCCAGGAATTTAAGTGGCTTTTCTGAGATAATATGGCCAAGAATGGGGCAAACCAGGGACTAGAAGCAGTTATGCTCACTTGCTTTTTTCCTCTCAGTCAGTGGGTCTCAAAATAGGGTAGAGGGCAGGGACTGGTGGAGAATATATTGCCTTCCAGGTAGGATGGCCATATTTAGCAAACAAAACTATAGGCTGCTCAGTTGACTTTGAATTTCAGGTAAACAAAAAATAATTCCTAAGCACATTCCAAATACTGCTTAAGATATGCTGTAGATAAAAGCATTCATTGTTTATCTGAAATTCAAATTTAATCCTGCATTTTATGGAACAACTCAACCCCTAGGGGATATTTGGCAGTGTCTGGAAATACTTTCTATTGTCCTGCCTTGGGAGGAGGGGTTCTGTGCTCTGACATCTGCTGGATAAAAGCCAGAGATGCGGGCTACTCATCCTGCAAGGCCCAGGACGGCCCTCACAGCAAAGACTTATCCTGCCCGCATTGTTGATGATGCTGAGGCTGAGACCCGGCGCTCTGTGTGGCTGCCCTCCATCTCCAGTGATGGAGATATCAGGGACGCAAAGCAGCCATTCTTGGACCGCCTCCGCAGATCCACTTGGGCATTAGTGCGAACACTCTGCCTACGGTCAGCAGTTAATGAGGCTGAGGAATGAAGGAGTCACCGCCACAGCCATTAGCCTCCTCCTAAATGGAGACCTTCAGTTTCACTATTTGGGATCCAATTTGGAAATGAATGGAGGAAATTAAGAGAATCTTGGAACTGGGTTTTGGCATCCTTACCCAGGCAGGCGGAGATAAATATGATCTGCTGATACTCACTGGAGAAAGGAGAACATGAAGAGGAAGTAAAAAAGTTGTGCTTTTCTATTTGTTGTCAGAATCTCCAAGAGACGGCTCTGAAAATGAATCACCGTTTGCTAAGAAACGTGCCCCGGCCGCTCCCTCCTGAGTTCATCACAAGCCCCTGTCAGGATGCATGTGCTGTGCCTTGTTCCAGGGCTGGGCTGGACGGGGGAGGCGGCGGATGAGGACAGTCGGTCCTCCCTTTCTACCCAACCCACCTGGCCAGCTCTGTTTGGGGAGGAACAAGGGAGCCGACCTTTTAGGTTGGATTGGCGTCACACTCTCTCAGGGACTGGAGAAATATTTATCACGCCTCCAATCAGACCTACTAATTTTGCCCCATGTTTCACAACAGCACAAAAGCCTGGTGTTGTAACTCTGCCTGCGACATTGGTGGAGTGTGGCCACAATGTTTCAAATCTGTGTCCAGAGCCATCCCAGGGTTGCTAAATGAGCTTGTATCACTTGGGTTTTGTTCTGTTTCCTGTTGTGTGTTGTGTTGTGTTTGAGGAAGGAGGAGATGGAGGGACATATTGGTTTTGTATGTGTATGTGCTGGATGGATGTAGCTTTTGTCTTTGAAGTTTAAGACCAGTTGTAAATTCCTTGAAGTTCGTCCTATTTCCTTTTATATTAGCATGTTAACAAGCTTTGGAAAACTGACAGAGCTTACAGGAAAGCACAGCTGGGTTGATCCTTCAGCCTGGGCTTTAATTCAAACCAGAACCATGCCATAGCGCCCTGGTCGGGCTGGTGTTTACAAATGCAGCAGGAAGAGCCCTCTGCACGGTGATGAAGCCATCAACCGCGGATGCTTGCTCTAGACGAAGCCCCAGTTGGGATTAATTAAGAAAGGAAATGCCACGATGCTCTAAATTACTTCTCTAGAGGAAACCTTAGCACCAGATGAAGTTCAACAATAAAAATGGAATAAGAAAGAAAAAAGAAACACCTCCCAGAATCGTGCTTAATATGAATTTCAGTCTTCATCAGTGAGGGCGACCAAGGGGGTAAGCTTCCGATTCCTTGTGTGGAATCATAGGACACACATCCCCAGAAAGAAGGCACTAAATACGTGGCAAAGCTTTTCACTAGGAGTTTGAAGCTGACCTCTTTGTCCATGAATATTATACATATTGAGGTCTACTCCTCAAAGGCACTTTGGTGGGAGGGCATCAAGGTAAGACATCTTCTCCCCTGGTAACAAGAACAAAGGAAGTATCTTCTCCCCTAAAGACCACAGTGCCCTCTGAAGTAGCAGGGGGACTCTCAAGAAAAACATGGCCCTATTTGCTATTTGTCTATCTGTATATGACAAGTCTGATGGGGTTTGAGGAGAGATGTGTAAAAATGAAGTAGGTCCCATGGCTGCAGAAGTTAAAGGTCAAATTTTAAGTGATACTGGAAACACATTTTTCAAAAGAATTAGTCCAGCCCTGTTTGACGTTAAGTTGGCTCTTATCAGCCATCCTGTATAGATGCTCTCCTTTCCCAAGGGCATGCATGCATGCCTGCTCAGTTGCTCAGCAGTGTCCAATTCTTTGTGACCCCAAGGATTGCAGCCCGCCAGGCTCCTCTGTCCATGGAATTCTCCAGGCAAGAATACTGGAGTGGATTGCCACGTACTCCTCCAGGGAATCTTCCAGACCCAGGAATCGAACCCATGTCTCCTGTGTCTCCTGCATTGGCAGAAGGATTCTTTANTTTGTGACCCCAAGGATTGCAGCCCGCCAGGCTCCTCTGTCCATGGAATTCTCCAGGCAAGAATACTGGAGTGGATTGCCACGTACTCCTCCAGGGAATCTTCCAGACCCAGGAATCGAACCCATGTCTCCTGTGTCTCCTGCATTGGCAGAAGGATTCTTTACCACTCAGCCATCTGGGAAGCCGTCTTCAAAGGGCATCTGAGTTAAGAGAAAAGATCTCTCTTCCAGCACTGGCCTGTGCACACCATCCACCCTGCTTCGTATCTCCATTTTGCTGCTTTCTGTCCCCCTAACAGAAAATTATATCCAGGGCACCTCCCACACATCAGAAAGGGCTTCAGAGCAACATGGCTGAATTTTATTTTGATGAGATATCAGGAAAAATAAATAAGTAAAACATAAACACTGAAGATGAACATACACTTTCCATACAGCCCAAGCTTAGTAAACATGTGCTGGGTTTTCATGCACCCTTGGACTTTCTGATTGTTACCAAACTCCATGTGTACCTGGTTATGGGACCAAAATATTCCGCCAGAAAGATAAACAATGGCTTTGGAGACTCAAGCTCATTGGAACCATCTTGCTGAACAGACACCTCCTCATACAAGGGGACCAAGAGGGGCATTCATGTTTAGGGGAGTAGCCTCCTTTCTCACAGCCTCTGTCTTCAAGGAATTGGGGGCGAGTGGTTAAGCTGGGGGTCCCGAATCAGAGAGCTCTGAAATAGACTTGCACCTTCTTTTACTGGTTGGGTGACAAGTGACTTTCTCTGTCCCAGCCCCATATTTAAAAGGGTGACATCACTGACCTCGAAGGGTTATTTTCAGGACCAAATGAGGGCATGTGTGGAAGTCCTTCCCAGGGCCAGCTCCAGGGGCAGAGTCCATGGGCCCTGGAGATAAGATCAGACTCTGGGAACAAGGCCGTTTCAGTATGCCCAGAAACCTCGATGGAGTTCTAATTTTTCCATACTGTTGAGACTAAATTATGAATCAAGGGGGGTTGATTTGGAATCTGTTTGTGTGAAATGAGATCGGAGCAGGCTATTCACACTGCCCTTGCCTTTTCCTGCCTATCATGGAGTTATTTTTCACTGTGTGTGTTTCAAGTATCCTTACTTGACTTTGCTTATGAAAGTCTCACGAGTGCATAATAATTTCAAAGCATTGTAGAAATGTAAAAGATTCGCTCCCACTAAGCAGTTTAACCCTAAAGCCTCAAGATAACCGCTCAGACTCTATTGGTACTTCCAATAAACACACACACGTGACTGTGCTTTTAAAATATGGAATCACTGTTTTCACTCAGTCATACGTCTTAAACAACTTTCGTATCCATCTATAACGTTCTGTTTTTCAATATTTGGCTGCACTGGGTCTTAGTTGCAGCTCGTGGGCTCTTCCACCTTCACTGCAGCATGCAAACTCTTAATTGCAGCATGTGGGATCTAGTTCCCTGGTTGGGATCGAACCTAGGCCCTCTTCATTGGGAACACGGAGTCTTACCCCCTGAACCACCAGGAAAATCCCTACCCATAAATTTCTGTCTCTCTCTCTCTCTCTTTTTTTTTTTTTTTTTTGCAGTAGATTTTGTTTTTTAGAACAGTTTTAGATTTACAGGAAAATTGTAGGGATAGTACAAATTGTCCCCACATACCCCACACTGTATTAATAACAGTTTCTTCTATTATTAGTAACTTAGGTTAGTATTGTACATTTGCCATAATCAATGGACCAACATTGATAACATTATTATTGACTAAAGTCATACCTGATTCAGATTTCCCTAGTTGTTCCCTAATATCCATTTCCTGGTCCAGGATCCCACCAGGACACCATATGTCATTTACTTGTCATGTTTCCTTAGGTTCTCCTTGGCTGCGGCCATTTCTCAGACTTTCCTTATTTTTGGTGACCTGGGCAGTTTGGAGGAATGCTGGTCAGGTATTCTGTAAAATGCCCTGGTGTTAGAGTTTGGTGTTTTTCTTGTCGTTAGACTGGCATGATGAGTTTGGGGACGATGAACCACAGAGATGGTGTGCTTTTTTCATCACATTCTATCAAGGATGCAAGTTATCAACGTGACCTATCACCATCACTATTGACCTTGATCACCTAGCTGAGGCTGACTTCATTTTTCAGTTCAGTTCAGTCACTCAGTCGTGTCCGACTCTTTGCAACCCCATGAATCACAGCGTGGCAGGCCACCTTGTCCATCACCAACTCCCAGAGTTCACTCAAACTCACATCCATCCAGTCGGTGATGCCATCCAGCCATCGCATCCTCTGTCATCCCCTTCTCCTCCTGCCCCCAATCCCTCCCAGCATCATTTTTAGGCAGCTGTAAAATGTTCTGTTGTTGGGAAGTATAATCATGATTTTAAACCAGTTGGGGGTTAATGATAATGTGTGTGTATCTCACNTGATGCCATCCAGCCATCGCATCCTCTGTCATCCCCTTCTCCTCCTGCCCCCAATCCCTCCCAGCATCATTTTTAGGCAGCTGTAAAATGTTCTGTTGTTGGGAAGTATAATCATGATTTTAAACCAGTTGGGGGTTAATGATAATGTGTGTGTATCTCACACATACACCTATGTGAAACCATGCCACAGGGCCAATCCTTGTTACCATCATATTGGCTAGTATTTCAGGTGTTTCCACGATATGCTTCCTGGAAATCAGTTGCTTGGTTCTGAAAGATAAGCTACTTTAAAAATTTTGTTATCCTGCCAAACTGCCAACAGAAAACACGGTTCCCATGTATCCACCCACCAACAGGTGTGAGTTCCCATCATCTTCCCCAGGAACAATCCCTTCATCTCTTTTTTCTTCGCTAGTGTCAAGAGGCAGCTGGGGATAAATACCTGACATGCTGAGTCTGTTGGCTTCCCAGGAATCTGACTACATAGGTTGGTACCCAAAAATCTAATTTCGGAACGAGTTGAGTTGTTGGAGCCTATCCTCAAAGAAAACCCCCTTAATGCTAAATATCTGAAAACATAGGAGAAACATAAGAAATAACATCAAATTGTAGAGGCTTCCCTGGTGACTCAGTGGTAAAGAATTTGCCTGCCAGTGCAGGAGATACGAGTTCAACCCCTGATCCCAGAAGATCCCACACCACGTGGAGCAACTGATCCCATGTGCCACAACTACTGAGCCTGTGCTCCAGAGCCCGAGAGCCACAGCTACTGAGGCCTGAGTGCCCAAGAACCCCATGTCCCACATATGAGAAGCCACCACAGTGAGAAGCCTGCACACCACAGCTGGAGGAAAGCCCACGTGGCAGCGCAGGCCCAGCATAACCACAAGCAAATAAAATTAGTTTTAAAAAATCAAATTGTATTTATAAGCTGAAAGTCATCACATTTCTAAGCATTCCTACTTTTCTAAATGGAAGCTGTGCCTGTCAGGTGCGGGACACATTTGAATCTTTGTTATCCTCCTTCTTAACTCTAGCCCATCTCCATCTCTAAAATGAGTTCATATCTGAAAGGTTTGCATCTTTGAAACTCAGGACGTGTCCCTGGTGTAGAGAGACCTGGTTTTCCGTGTGTGCGGCCTCTACTCTGGTCCAAAATTTATACAAATCTCAGGGAAGCAGTCCTTTCAAAACTGAAGATTTGACAACTATTTACATGCTGAATGAGAGCCAAGCTACATCCACTTTTAAGTGTTTATATCGGCTCGACAGCTGCTCCAAAGCAAAGGCAATGTGGGCACCCTGGAGGTGGGGGGAGCCCAGAGATGGCCAGCCCGACACCCTCCATCCGCTGTGTGACACGTGCCACACAGGGCACACAGCATGGAGGTCCCTATGCACCCCCCACCCCCATCCCAGGCCTCCCTCGTCTCTCTCCTGGATTATGACTTAGGCTAAAAAAGCACTCTGTTTATAGGGCATATATTAACTTTAAAAATGTATTCCAACATACAGTGTGTGCTAAGTTGCTCCAGTCGCGTCCTACTCTTGGTGATCCTGTGCCCATGGGATTCCCCAGGCAAGAATACCGGAGTGGGGTGCCATTTCCTTCTCCAGGGGATCTTCCTGCCCCAGGGATTAAACCTGCGACTCCTGCATCTCCTGCGTTAGCAGGCGGGTTCTTCACCAGCAGCACCATCTGAGAAGCCCCTAATAGACAGTAGCACACACAAGTGCCATTTGAGTCCATTTATACAAGGTATCTAGAATAGTCAAATTCATAGAGTCAGAAAGACTCATCGAGAGATGCCAGGGGGACGCAGTGTTGAGGAGAGGAAATGGGGAGTTAGTGGTTAATGGGGACAGCGTTTCAGTTTAGGAAGGTGAGAAATTCGGGAAATGGATGATGGTGAGAGTTGCACAACCAGGTGAATGTACTTAGTGCCTCTGAACCTTACAGTTAAATATGGTTAAAATAGTATGTTTTATATGATGTGACTTTCACCACAATTAAGACCAAAAAAATTTTTTAAGAAGGAAAGAAAAAACACCCGTCACCATCAGCCTCTCTGACCCCCAGGACATTTTTCTTTATAGCCCTAACTGAATGAGGGGCATTATGCTGAGCATATTTACATGTTGATTTGATTTCTGTCTATGTCCTTACTGGACTCTTGGGGGAACTGGGACTTCATCTTGTGCACTTTTGATTCCCCCTCACCTGGCACACTGTCAGTGCTCACTAGACACACACCCACCTGCAAACCATTCCACATTCGGCCACCAGCAACATCTTCCTGAAATGCAAGTGGACCCAGAAGCTCTCCCATTCAGCTCACATCCTCCGTGTCCCTCTCTTGCTTGGAGGGTTAAATCCTGGCCCCTGAGAGTCTCTGGGTCCCCAGGGGTCTCACCCTCACTATTTCATTCCTCCTTCCTGTGTCATCTTCATCCTTAAAATAGGCAATAATGTTAAATTCTAAATGTGATTCTGCAAAAGTTCCTAGACAGGTTCTGGGAATACACTGTACCCTGTCTACATGGATTCACTTAAAACTGGTATTAATTTATTATTTTTTATGATGAGATTTTTTTTTTTTAATGCTGCTGCTGCTAAAAGTTGTGTCCAACTCTGTGCAACCCCATAGACGGCAGCCCACCAGGCTCTCCAGGCAAGAACACTGGAGTGGGTTGCCATTTCCTTCTCCAATGCATGAAAGTGAAGTGGCTCAGGCTTGTCCGACCCTTAGTGACCCCATTGGACTATAACCCACCAGGCTCCGCCATCCATGGCATTTTCCAGGCAAGAGTCCTGGGGTGGGTTGCCATTGCCTTCAATGATGAGATCTTAAAAAGCCTGGAGTGTGATTTTCAAGACCTGTTTTGTTGAATCAAGGGGGAACAAAAGACAGTCATATTTTTCTTCCTCACGAACAATTTAATGGCACTGGGATGCTTTGGAAACCTCTGTTTCTTAAGTTCACCTGTAACATGGGCTGCCTTTTCATTTGTACCCCCAAAATACCTTTGACTGGAAGTCCTTAAGAAGATAAGAGCTCCCTCATGGCTGCCACCTGATAGAAGAATAATTTACTGAAAGTCGGGGAAAAGTCGGGGGACACTTGGCTAGCTTCACCCACAGCCACATCCCAACTCCTTAACACAGAGAGTTTTAAATTACATCAAACAGTGCTTCTCAATCAGGACAATTTTGTCCCCCAGGAGACATCCCACAGTGTCCGGAAACACTTTTGGTTGTCATACCAGAAGCATACTACTAGCATCTAGCTGATGGAGGCCAGGGATGCTGCTAAACATGCTCCAGCACACAGGACTGCCTCCACCACAAAGAATAATCCAGTCCCAACTATCATCAGTGTCATGATTGAGAAACCCGAGTGTAGGCTAGTTATCCTGGCAGCCAAATGTTCTACTTAGCCTTAAGACACTGGCCATCAGTCAATGAATCACAACAGAAAGGATCAGAATAATTCCTGTAGGTGTAGTGGTAAGTAGGGAAAAGTTCTTGTCCTAAGACATCCTTGGATCTGAAAGCAAGTATAAACTACAGGCAGAAAAATCAAGCCAAACAAAGAATAAAGTCTTGGGCATCTGACAGTTCCAATATGGCAGATTTTCTCATTCAGCAAAGCTCCCTTACTAAGTTTAATGGTACCAGCAAAGCCTAGACCTTGAGGGACTCCCCTGGTGGTCCAGCGGTTAAGACTCTGCCATTCCAGTGCAGAGGGTGCAGGTTCGATCCCTGGTTGAGGAGATAAGATCATACATGCCTCATGCCCCCAAAACAAAAAAACAGAAGCAATATTGTAACAAATTTAATAAAGACTTAAAAAAAAATGATCTACATCAAAAGACTAGACTTTCAAAACTTGGGGTTCATTTCAACAGATATAAATGAGAACCTGCTGCGAGCCAAGCTCAGTTTCAGGAATTGAGAGTCTTGCAGTGAAAATACAAAGAAAAGTTTCCCAGCCCTCATTCTTGTTGGTGGTAGGCATTTGGGGGAGGGGGTCATTGGAGGAGTAAAATGAATAGTGGGAGTGGAGAGGGTGGTCCGCAAAGTCTTCTCTGGGGAGGTAACAGGAACAGAGACTTGAAGACAGACCAGATGCAAGCCATGAAGATGTTTGGAGGAAGAGTTTTTGCAGGCAACTAGAGCAGCCAGTGCAAAGGCCCTGAGCCAGGGCTATGACTGAAGACTCACAAGAGACAGTGAGCCTGCAGTGAAGGCGGCAATGGGTGGAGAAGAGGGAGGCAGAGGATGAGATGGTTAGAGAGCATCGCCAACTGAATGGACATGAATTTGAGCAAACTTCAGGAGAAGAGTGGAGGACAGAGGATCTGGCGTGCTGCAGTCCTTCGGGGTCTCAAAGAGCCAGACTCGACTTAGTGACTCAACAACAAAAGAAGAGAGAGTGCCCATGCTGGGAGCGGAGAGGTGCTGCAGGAGACGCGGGGCTGCTCGGAGGTTTTGGCTTTCCCTCTCATGAGATGGGAGAGACGGGAGGGCTGTAGAAACAACATGCCAGAGGTAACTTGCACTGTTTTTAAAAGGCCTCTCTGGGGACTTCCCTGGGGGTCCAGTGGCTAAGACTCAGCTTCCCAAGGCAGGGGGGCCCAGGTTTGATCCCTGGTCAGGCAACCAGATCCCATACACCACAACTAAGATTCTACATGCCACAGCGAAAGACCCCACGTGTGTGCGTGCTGAATCGCTTCAGTCATGTCAGACTCCTTGCAACCCCATGGACTGTAGCCCATCATGCTCCTCTGTCCAGGGGATTCTCCAGGCAAGAATACTAGGGTAGGTTGCATGCCCTCCTTCAGGGGATCTTCCCAACCCAGGGATTGAACCTGCATCTCTTTACATCTCCTGCACCGGGTTCTTAACCACTAGCATCACCTGGGAAGCCCCTAGAGCTCCCACATGCCACAACAAAGACCCGAGGCAGTCAAATAAATAAATAAAAAGACCTCTCTGGCTGCTGTGTGGAAAACAGCCCAGGGCATGGCTGGGTGAGGGTACAGCTGGGAGACTAGCTGGAAGTGCTGTGGTGGCCCGGCTGAGGGGAGAGTGGCTTTGACCAGGCACGGGAGCTGGTGACAAGGAGTGGGGGTCTGGAATGGATCTCAATAGAGCTGGCAGGATTTGCCAGATGATCAGAAGAGGGATAGGGAGAAACTGAAAGGCAGAAAGACTTCTGCCAAAACTGAAGACTAGAAAGACTGTATGTTATTGACGACTAAAGGAACAAGTAGTGTCTATTTTGTTCACTCTTGTACTCCTAACTCTTAGCATATTTAACACATTGAAATGAATAAAATGTTTTATGAAAGCCCCTTTACTGCATCTTCTCTCTCTTCTCTGTTTCCTGGAATGTGGATGTGATGGCTGGAGCTCCAGCATCTACATTGGATCATCAGGTGATGTAGTGTAGTTGTCGCAACGGACGATTAGGGGAGTGCAGCTGGCATCTGGTGGGTAGAAGTCAGGAATACCTCTAAACATCTATAATGTGCAAATTAGCCCTCATGACAAGGAAGCACCAGAGTCAGAAGTCAATAGTGCCAAGGTTGAAAAACCCTGAGGGGGACAAGTGAAAGCATAAACACAATAAAATGATATATCTGTAATCAGAAAACCCCAGAATACTTGAGGAGCACAGAGGAGAGGCTCTTAGCCCAGTGATGTCTATGTTGAAATCGAAAGAATCCACAGTATTGGTGGGCAAAAACGGAACAAAAAGCATTCATCAGGCAGATGGGATACTGCATGCAAGACCGAGAGACAGGAGAGGGTTGGTCTCCTTGAAGGAACCAGAAATGACTCAGTGCTGCTAGAGCAGAGAGTGCAAGGGCAATGGTGAGCCATCGAAGGTTCTGAAGCAAGGAGGTGATACAGTCAGATTTCCCTTCTGGAGAAACAGGCAAGGAGACCTTTGGGTAGACAGCTGTGGCCATTCAGCAGTATTTAAAGATTTCAGAGTAAGCTGTGGGGATCACAAACCCACAGTCTCTGACCCACTTCTGTGTGTTCTGCTGCTGCTCTTGTTTTGGGTCTAGGCACTGTTTTGTTTTTGTGTTTTGATGTCTATTTTATCCATCTGACAAGGTGTTAGGCCTCACTTCCCTAAGCCTCCTAGCATCTGATGATCATGGCCCCTGAGGCTTCTTGGTTGGCCTCAGGAAGCAGGTTTGCCTCCTGGACGCAGGAACCCAGCCTGCCCCCTGCCCTCTGTGCCCCTCTGCTGTCTGGCTGGGCTTGCCACTAAGCCCATCCCTCACGAGGCCCCAGCCTCAAGAACAAAAGCCCCAAACCATTTCCAGTAATGCAATTTCATGCTCAGAAGTCTTTCACCACCCTCAGAGCCTTTTGATTCCAAAAAGAGCATGTTCTTGAGAAAGACAAAACAAAGTTCAGCATTTCTGTTTAGTTCCAGTAAGCGCTTTGAAAAGTCCCAGCCCTCCTTTTGACAACTGTGCTTCCTTTGTAAGTGCTGCCACCAGACCTAATTGGGTTTTTTTCCTCTTAAAAATGAGTTTCTGTTGCTGAAAAAACTTAAGAAAAAAAAAAAACCTATTAATTCTCTCTCCTTCTCTTTTTCTTTATCACTTCTATTCTTATGTGACCCTGCTCTTGCTACTTTCTGAAGCCAAATAACTGGGGTTGGGAAGGACAGGAGAGGACAAACGGACTACCGGCTTGGGTGTCACATTGCCTATAAAACTGAAAGTGGGCACACTCTTGGCTTAAAGGGCATTTACCCTGGAAACAAGCCAAGTGTCCATCAACAGGTGCCTAAGCAAAATATGGTATATATGTAACAAAGGAATATTCTTCAGGCTTTGTTGTTGTTCCCTTGCTAAGTCATGTCTGACTCTTTGCAACCCCATGAACTGCAGCATGCCAGTCTTCGTTGTCCTTTACTATCTCCCGTAGTTTGCTAAAAATCATGTCCATTGAGTCAGCGGTGCCATCTAACCATCTCATCCTCTGTTGCCCACTTCTCCTGCCCTCAGAAGGAGGGTCTTTTCCAGTGAGTTGACTCTTCACATCAGGTAGCCAAAATGTTCAGCCTTAAAAGGAATGAAATTCCTTTTAAACTGGTGGTGCCAGTGCAGAGGACATGGGTTTGATTCCTGCCCCGGGAAGATCTCAAGTGCCATGGAGCAACAAAAGCCCATGTACCACGACGACTGTAGCCCATGTGCCTAGAACTGTGCTCCTCAACCAGAGGCGCCATCGCAACGAGAAGCCTGTACGCTGCAATGAAGAGTAGCCCCCACTCACTGCAACTAGAGAAAATCTGAGCAATACAATGAAGAACCACCACAGCCACACACACACACACACAAATAAATAATAGATTTTTTTTAAAAGAATGAAATTTTGACACATGTTGCAACATAGATAGAACTTGAGGACGTTAAGTGAAATAAGCCAGACACAAGAAAGACCAATACTGTATGGTTCCACCTGTACGAGGGACATGGGATAGACAGGTTCATAGAGAAAAGAAAGTAGAAGAGTGCCCAGGGCTGGGGGAAGGGGGGTGGCGAGATGTTGTTCAATGAGGGCACAGTTTCAGCGTGGGAAGATGAACAAGTTCTGGCAATGGATGGTGGTGATGGTTGTACAACAGTGTGAAAGTACTTAATGCCACGGAAATGTACCTGTAAAAGGGGGTCAAGGGGTAAATTTAATGTTATGTGTATTTTACTGAAAATCACATTATTTAAAACGTCATTTGCCCTTGACACATTCTCACCGTGGAGTCAAGTGTGTCTCAGGGCTTGTCTTCTGTGTAATTGCTTCTCCTAGGGGTAAGCACAGGGCAGTGAAGGTGAGGGCCGTCCAGGTCCTTATTGCAGACACTGCTGCGTAGTCTGCCCAGGAGTCACCCTCTTTCCTTCCAGTGGCTGCTGCTGCTGCTAAGTCGTGTCCGACTCTGTGCGACCCCATCGACGGCAGCCCACAAGGCTCCCCCGTCCCTGGGATTCTCCAGGCTAGAACACTGGAGTGGGTTGCCATTTCCTTCTCCAAAGCATGAAAGTGAAAAGTGAAAGGGAAGTCGCTCAGTCGTGTCCGACTCTTCGTGACCCCATGGACTGCAGCCCATCAGGCTTCTCTGTCCATGGGATTTTCCAGGCAATAGTAAAATTGGCAGCCCCAATTTAACTCCCAGCCGCTCCCACTCGACCCCGCCCCACACATATGCCCTACGCCAGCCCACAGGGGAGGAGAGCTGGCCCTGTCTCCAAGTCCAGAGTTGATGACACCTGACTCAGGGCTGGCCAATTAGCATAATCCATCTCCCTGGTTATATCAGAGGTGCAGGAACCCTGGTTATATCAGAGGTGCAGGAATAGGTACAGCAGACCCACCAGGCCGGCTGATCAGACCAGCAACAAAGTACTGACTCCTTCGAGCCTGCATAGAAAATGCAGACATAAAGAGAAAATTTAGTTGAATGCAATGCCAATGGGAGAGAAAGAGACAGAAGATATATACAGATCAAATCCTGATGATGTCGTTTGAGCCTCTGGATCAAGCCATGCCTGAAGCCTATCACTTCTTCATCTATGAGGGACAGGTGCCAAAGGAATCGCGCTTTTGCTTAAGCTAGTCTGAACTGAGCTTCGGAACTGACAACTAGTAGAGTCCTGTCTAAATTCCTTTTAGCAACCCTTTGAGATGGGTTTTATTATCATATTTATTCCACAAATTAGGAAACAGTTTCAATTTGCTTGGGCTTCCCTGGTAGCTCAGCTGGTGAAGAATCCACCTGCAATGCAGGAGACCTGGGTTCGATCCCTGGGTTGGGAAGATCCCCTGGAGAAGGAAACGGCTACCCACTCCAGTATTCTGGCCTGGAGAATCCCATGGACTGTACAGCCCGTGGACTTGCAAAGAGTCAGACACAACTGAGCAAATTTCACTTTCACTTTTTGATTTGCTTAAGTAATTTGCCCAGTATCACCCACTAGAGAGTAGTGGGTCAGAATTCTCAGTCCAGAGCTTGTGTGTTTAATCCCTGTTCTTTGTGGCTTTGTAGGATGAATCCCAGGGATGGAGGAGCCTGGTGGGCTGCCGTCTATGGGGTCACACAGAGTTGGACACGACTGAAGCGACTTAGCAGCAGCAGCAGCAGGAGGATGTGAGGAAGATGGTTCTAGAATCAAAGAGTGGTACAGAAGTAGTCTTGTAGCCTTGAACTCTACCACTTCCTCCCAGGTCTTCTTTGCCCTGTTTCTTTTTTCCCAGTTCCCTTGTTCTTATGGCGTAATCTTTCTTTCTTCCCTCTCTGGTCTTTCCTCTTGCTTGGTGTTCTTCCTTTCTTGACTTCTTTCCTCCATCATCAGATTCCTTCGGAATTCCCATTCTGAGTCTCTCTTTCTCTGGGTTTAGAGGATAAACTGGCAAAAATCCTTCTCTGTGTATCAGAGCTCCTTAAGCTTTCTCTGCTCCAAACTCAGAGATGAACTAGGACAGGGGAAAGGAGAGTTGTGAAGGCAAAGAAGGCATATCACTTAGAAAGTGACAGTCATACACAAAATGCTTCCAACAATAGGGGGGCTATTATCTCACAAAAATAGGGTGGGGTTAAGACTGGATAAGCAGCATCTCATAACTTACAGACCAAGGATCTGTCTCTCTTTCCATTCTGCCATCACTGGACCACTCCCTCACAGTCACAAAATGGCTGCAGTTACCCAGGCATTGTTTCCTCACAAAGCTTCATCTGGAGGTAGGAAAAAAACTGCATCTTCTTGATAATTTTCTTTCAAAATCAGGAAACCTTCTCCAGAAATTCTCTCAGTAGACATCTTTTCTTATCGCATTAGCCTGGGCTGGATCCCAAACCAACCCCCAAACCAATCCCTGGAGAAAGGAATGAGCTATCAAATAAGACATGACTTACCGTAGAAACCAGACCCCAAAATTTGGTGGTACAAAGATATTTATCATAATCTAATAGATTTTGCATCAAGAATTTGGACAGAGTACAGGAGACTGAATGTCTCAAAAACTGGGGGCTGGAATCAGCTGAAGTCTCATTTACTCTCGTGTGTGGTGGAGAGGCTGGCTGTTGGCTCAAGGCCTCAGTTTTTCTCCATGTGTAACCTACCCTCACAGGCTTGGTTGGGCTTCCTCACAGCATGGTGGCTGGGTTCCAAGGGTAAGTGCCCTACCTGAGAGAGGCTGCTCACCAGCCATGTCACCTTTTCTGAGCCAGCCTCACAAATCATACAGCATCACTTTCACTCTATAGTCTTCATTGCAGCAATCACAAAATCACCCAGATTCAAAGGACTGAGAAATAGACTCTCCCTCTTCACGGATCAGCGGGGCGAGATTCTGGATGAGCATGTGGGATATAGTCACAGCCATTCTGAGAGAGTGTCCGAGTTGGAGCCTGCTTCGCATGAAGCACAGCCTCACCTGGGGTGCTGCGGGTCAGGTGGACGCCGGGTGGATGATTGTCCAGGAAGTAACCACATCTGGTATAAGAAGAGAGCCGACTCGTGTGCTGGGCTCCAGCCGTAGGGACCTTCTTGCACTCCTCCAGCCCACCACGTCCCGGCTGCCTCAGGGCTCTGGCACCTGCAGATCTGCTTCCCATTCTTTGCACGTCTAATACCTCACCATCTTCCCAAGTGCAGCATCAAGGGCACCTCCTCAGAGGTGTTTTTGTTGTTTTTTTTTTTTTTTTATCTAGGACTTCCCTGGTGGTCGAGTGGTCAAAACTCCACACTTTCACTGCAAGGGGCACAGGTTCCATCCTGATCAGGGAACTAAGATCCCACATGCTCTACAGTGTGGCCAAAGGTAAATTAATCATTTGAAATATATTTGATTTGCAATGTCAGTTTCTTCTGTACAGCAAAGTCACTCAGTTATATATATAGATGAAACTGTTAGTTATCTATATGAAACTGAGTTATATATATGAAAGTGAATCGCTCAGTCGTGTCCAACTCTGTGACCCCATAGATTATAGTCCACTAGGCTTCTCTCTCCATGGGATTCTTCAGGCAAGGATACTGGAGTTTGTATTCATTCCCTTCTCCAGGGGACCTTTCCGACCCAGGGATCGAACCCAGGTCTCCTGCAAAGCAGGCAGATTCTTTACCATCTAAGCCACCAGGGAAGCTCAGTTATATATATATATTCTTTTTCGTATTCTTTTCCATCATGGCTTGTCACGGAATACTGACTATAGTTCTCTGTACTGTACAGTATTGCCTTGTTGTTTATCTATCCTATATATAATAGTTTGCCTCTGCTAAATTCCTTCCCTCCCCTAACCTCCTTCCCCTTGGCAACCACAAGTCTGTTTTCCTTAGACACTCTGGTGACCTCCAGACTTAATCAGGTCCCTTTCTAGAATTACCCAGAATGACCTAGATTACCCAGCCCTTCTCATGGTGAGTAAGACTTTATCTTTGGGGTGTACAAGGTCACGGTTACAGGTGTGGCTTCTGGAATTGGGAAACCTGGGTTCAAATCCAGGTCCTGCCACTCACCAGCCATGTGATCTCAGGCAAGTCCATCTACCCCTCCAAGCCTCAGTTTCCTGAATGGGGATGAGAGTAACCAAGCTACCCACTGGGTTTCTATGAAGCTTGAAGGTGGAGCCAGAGGTAAAACACTCAATGCCTGACAGGCAGTGGGTGCCCCATTCACTCCTGCCCTGTGTCATGTAAAATTTCCCATCTATAAGCTGAGTGAGTGTCTGATCTATTCACTTCCTTCTTTTTGATCTTAGGCTTGACCCAGTGGCCCACACACTATGGGCAGTAAATCAATATTCATGGAATGAATTAATAAGTAAGTGATTCTACAGCAAGAGTGTATCTTCTTCACCAGAAATCATCTTGGACTTGACTTTAAGGAGCAGCCCAGGTGAATGTATATGGTCAGACGATGCATTTTTGCCCATGAACACATGAGAATACGTGAAGCTGGTGGGGAGGGACAGGTATATGTAGGGGAGCAGGGACTGGAGCAGAGGTACCCCACTTTTCTTGCAGAAGGGACAGTAGTGGGTGGAGCCCAGTCTGAAACGTGACCTCACTTCAAAAGGCAGAAGCTGACAGTGGCAGGTGAAGACACGTCCTGCTCCTTCACCTGGTGGCCTTCCCAGCTCCCAGCTCTCATCTCAGACTTGCTAAAGTGGGGGGCAGTGGAGGCACCTGGGGACCCCAGGGTGAGGGGATCTTGGTAACCCACCCCTGCCGCAGATCACCACTCAGAAGCAATTGTCCAATACACCTCCAAGTCATAAAATTAGGAAAGGAAGCCTTTTTCACTAAACAAATTATTCCACAGAAGGAAGGTTTGTGAAATGGGCAGATAAACATCTGAAGAGAACCACAGGCTCTTACTCATACCGGGTTCTCACCTCCCATCCTCCCCACATCCCTCCCCGTGCCAGCCTGTGATGCATGCAGATCCCAGGAGATAAAGATTCCAAGAAGAAGCTCCAAGAACACTAGGGGGTCCTGGGAGGCAGGTTAACCTGGTGCAGGCCTGGGAGGCTGCAGTCCCCAACAATGGGGTGGGGACCACGTGTTCCTTCTCTGATTCAGTGACTATGTGCCGGTACCAGGGACAGACAGGACCGGTACACGACGTGGGAGAGAATGAAAGGTCCCACTCCCACGGCCTGTGAAATCTCAGCAGGTGGGCAGGTAAGAATTAGGAGAGATAAACACCAGCCTGTTATCAGCACCCCAAGAGCCCGGCCAGGAAGAGCTGTCCTCTCCTCACCTTCACCTCAGCCCCTGCCTGCCCCAGACTCCTCTCCCACCGTCCTGGACAAAACCACTTGGGGATCTGAACCCTTCAAGCTGAAACTTCCCTCCTCCCCAGTCACCCCTCTGAACGGTATGATAATCCTTTCCCAAGGATTAGGATGCATGCTACGTTGCTTCAGTCATGTCCAACTGTTTGTGACCCTATGGACTGTAGCCCACCAGGCTCCTCAGTCCATGGGATTCCCCAGGCAAGAATACTGGAGTGGGTTGCCATGCCCTCCTCCAGGGGATCTTCCTGACCCAGGGATCGAACCCACGTCTCTTAAGTCTCCTGCATTGGCAGGTGGGTTATTATTATTTGTTCATCAGTACCACTACCTGGGAAGTCCAATACTTTCCGAAGAAGTACAGAGAGACTTAAGAGCACAGTTTTGGTTTTGCTTTTTAGAAGCGACTGAAAAAAGAAACAGAAGCCCAGAAAGGCTGCTGCAGACAAATCAGTGCCACCTTGGCCACCCCTTTTCCAGCCCCTTATCCCCAAGGAGGATCCCACCCATTAGCACGGGTCAGGGGAGGTGTCCTGTGGGCAGGCGAATCAGTGGAAGGGGTTTGCCTAAAGGTGCAGGACGGTTTTGTGACCAGAGGTGGAAGAAGAGATAGCCGCCAGGCGGGAGTTGGTCCAGCGGGGTCTGTGAGTCCCTAGGGGCACTGGCCTGTTATCAGCACCCCAAGAGCCCGGCCAGGGCTGGAGAGGCTCTCGAAAGTCCTTGGACTGCAAGGAGATCCAACCAGTCAATTCTAAAGGAAATCAGTCTTGAATATTCATTGGAAGGATTGATGCTGAAGCTGAAACTCCAATACTTTGGCCACCTGATGTGAAGAGCTGACTCATTTGAAAATACCCTGATGCTGGGAAAGACTGAAGGCAGGAGAGAAGGGGACGACAGAGGATGAGATGGTTGGATGGCATCACCAACTCAGTGGACGTGAGTCTGAGCAAGCTCCAGGAGATAGTGGAGGACAGGGGAGCCTGGCGTGCTTCAGTCCTAGGTTTGCAAAGAGGCAGACACGATTGAGTGAACAGCGAGGGAACTGGCAAGTGAGCAAGAGGGATGGAGGAGAGTCAGGGCTCCTGAGGGCCAGTCTAGCCAAAGGGAGTTCAGAATTTCTTCAGAGGAGTGGCTCAGGGAGAAATCAGATGGAAGCGGGGCTGGATTGTCTCGGCATCACAAAATGGAAAGAGGTGAAGGGATGGCGTCATTACAAATGCGGAAACAGAGGCTCAAAGAACATGGGGAGATGTGGCTCCTGGTCCACCTGTCAGTCTGTGTCCCCTGGCCTCACAGGCTGCTCCTCTCCCGCTTTGGTCCCCTCAGGGCTCCATGCAGGGCCTAGTACCTGGTAGCAGCTTCCGGACAACTTCAGCCGGACTCAGGTGGGCCAAGGACTGACTGCTGCTGAAACACAGCCCTGCTCCACCTGCAGCCCCTCGAGGGATTCCTCGGCTTTGACCCTGAGTTCCAAGAGCACATATGTGGTCACCATTTTGAGTGCATCCGTGTGAGTCCATGAGTGTGTGTGTGCATGGGTGGGCGAGTGTGTCAAAGATCACAAGTGAGTGTAAGAGTGGGTGGTGCATGCGTGTGCCCATGTGCATGAGGGTGTTGTGAGAAAGAGGGTAAATGTGTGTGTGATGTGAGAACATGTGTGAGGATTGTGTGTGTGTGTGTGTTACACCGCCTGTTTTCCAGGGCTACTCCACAGGTCTTCGGTGTGATTGGGCCAATTGCCAATTCCAAAGGAAGAGGAGGCTTCCCTGGTGGCTCAGATGGTAAAGAACCCACCTGCAATGCAGGAGACCCAGATTCAATCCCTGGGTTGGGAAGATCCCCCGGAGAAGAAATGGCAACCCACTCCAGTATTTTTGCCTAGAGAACTCCATGGACAGAGGAATCTGGTGAGCTACAGTCCATGGAGTGACAAAGAGTCGGACATGACAGAGAGAATAACACACACACACACACACACACACACACACACACACACACGAAGGAAGAGGAAGAGAAGAGCCTTCTGTCCAGTAGAGAGTCTGAGCACTGGGAGCTGAGACACCAAGCATTTGGACCGAAGGGACTCCATTTCTCACTGCACATGCCTTGTCTGAGGTTTCATACCTTCGTGAGAGTGTGGTGGCTTTACCCCACCAAACGTAAAGTGTTGTTTTCTCAACCACGATTGATCAAACTATCTGTATTTTACCTTCATCATTATTTCCTAAATGTAGAAAAGCAGGCTTTTCTGGAGAGGGACTGTGAGCTCGGCTCTAGCGTAGAAACCAGGACAGCTTTGATGAGCAGGGTTTAAATAAGCAAAATCATAGAACGGGTCCAAGAAAAGGGACTGAGAAACACAAGAGTCATGAGTTGACAGAGTGATTAATCAACAGGTGTCCTCTAAGCACCTCCAGGGATGATATTTCTGGGAGAAAGAAGCAGGGCTTGTTATCACTGGGTTACAAAAATCAACCACTGGGCTGAGGACAATTGAGTAACAGGTTTAAGCTCTTTGGCATTGGTTTCCTCATCTGTAACATGGGGATGCTGATAAACTTTCACAGGGCTTTTTCGAGTCTTAAAAGGAATATATAGAGATAGATGTGTGAGTGTGTGTTGTTTAAGTCTCTCGTGTCTGACTCTTTTGTGACCCCGTGGACTGTAGCCCACCAGGCTCCACTGTCCATGGGATTTCCCATGCAAGAATACTACACCTGGTTGCCATCTCCTTCTCCAGGGGATCTTCTCAACCCAGGGATGAAACCCACATCTCCTGCATTGGCAGGCAGGTTCTTTACCACTGAGCTACTGTGTGTGGACATAAATCCA
This sequence comes from Oreotragus oreotragus, assembly GCA_006410675.1. Taxonomy (NCBI): domain Eukaryota; kingdom Metazoa; phylum Chordata; class Mammalia; order Artiodactyla; family Bovidae; genus Oreotragus; species Oreotragus oreotragus. The sequence continues at coordinate 256,415 of SJYX01000477.1, forward strand.
TACAAGCATACATGCTAACAATCACTTAGCAACATGCCTGTCTTGCGGCAAAGCCTTCACAACTAGAGATCATGATTTTCTTTTAAAATTTTTTATTGCAGTAAAAGTCACATAACATAAAACATACTGTTTTAACCATTTTAATTATAGCTTAGTGGCACTACGTACATTCACACTGTCATGCAACTTTCACCGTCATCCATCTCTGAATTTTTCAGCTTCCTAAACTGAAACTCTATCCCCGTTAAACACTAAGTCCCCATCTCCCCTCCCATACCCTGCCCCCACCCCGGCCCCTGACATCTCCCTAGGTACTTTCTGAATCAATGAAAACATATCACCAGCACCTGAAATCATGAGTTCAGAGTGTTAGCAGTGTTTTCACTAATATGCATTTTTCTAAATGAAAAATGTTCAGGGGAGGACCACCCAGATTATACTGCAGTTACCAGCCTCAGTTGAAAGCCCACCCCCAACTCCCGGGGTCATGCCTCTCTTAGGACCAGGGAGCCTGGGGAGGCAGATGCTGGCTCCCAGGAAGATGCACCACCCTCTCGGGTCTCACCTGAATCCACCTGACGTGCCCTCATCAGACCCTGTCCTGTCGGTGCTCCCCCATCCTGTGCAGCAGCCCCGGCCCAGAGCTGTCTGTTCCCATTAGCTTTCCTGCTTTCCTGCTGTGATTCCAGCATGGGCTGAGAGCCCTGTCAGGCCCTTTCCCGTTACACTGAGCAAGCGGATGGATCATTTCTGATCTCTCCCCACCTCGATGGCAAATCGGAGCTGTCAGCACTCAACCTGAAAAGCTGCCAAGGGGACCGTCCATGGGGAGGCAGACTCTGTCAGGGTAAAGGGCACCCCAGTCCCCAAACTCACCTACCGGTGGGGTCCAACCCCAGCCCCCAGCAAAAGGTCTGGCCAGTGGGGTCTTTTCCTTTGGGGAAAAAATGATGGAAATATGAAGTTTTCAGGCAAAACGTGTTGCAGGTGGATGAGCCTCATCCTGGCAGAAAATTCTTCCCCATCGTTGGAGTTGAGTTTTCTAAACCACTCCTCCTTCGTCAAACAAATCTCTTCATGTGCCTTTATGTCTAAAAATCACATTTAAATATTTGATCCGCTGCCATGAGCTGAGGAGAAAAACTCCAACTGATGGATCCTATTCTGATGAGCTATTCGGAGAATGTGTCCTCGCTATTCACCCGGCACAATTACGGACCTGCCTCTCCCCACTCGCGCACTTTCAAGAAAGCAAAACAAATAAATGCCAAAGAGCTCAGAGTGCACGGCCTGCTGGCAGGGATTAAGGGGCACAGTTCGCAAGGAAGTCGCTGAATGATCTATTTTATCCAGATTGTGTCTGTTGATTTTACTCGGGGATTTTTTTCTCAGTAAACATCATTACGTGGCACTGTGTGTTTTCATTGCTTTCAGGAGAAATGAAAGACGTTTGTAACCAAAGAGATAAAATGACCAGGCTTTAAAAAAAAAAAAAAATTGCTTTTGGTGCCAGGAACACAAGCAGAAAGAAACAAAACCCATAGCTCCTGACCTCTCCCTACCCCCAGACCCCCAGTGTCCCATCCACCATGGCAAAAAGAAAACTCTCAAGTGGCAGCCACATAATCAGCTTGACCACACTAAGACCACGGGATGAGGTTCCGCACTGGGACGTCCGTTGGCTTCTCTTCATTTAATTCTGGTGGCCAAATGTGAACTTTTCCTCCCGCTCCTAAAGGGTCAGCCCAAAATATTCGGCAATACTAAAATTCACAGCTGATCAGAACATCCAAAGAGAAAGCAAATGTTTATTTTTCCTATATTGGATGTGGCTGAAAGTATTTGTCCTTTTCCTTTTTTTTTTTCTAATTTGATCCTTTAGATGTTGAATAAACTTAGAACTCACCCTCCCTGGGAATCTGTTGGCCTGCTCCTGGTCGGAAGAGCCCCAGGGTGCATCAGTTAAGTTCTTTGCCTACAGTCAACACCCGAGGTACCCAGAAGACTGAGCTGTCTGCCTAGAAACAGCTTTAAGTCTGGAAAAGGGCAGCCTTCCTTATTGTCATCAGTCAGGCACACCCATCTCTTCTGACCATTTGAGAGCCTGCTCCTGGTCGGAAGAGCCCCAGGGTGCATCAGTTAAGTTCTTTGCCTACAGTCAACACCCGAGGTACCCAGAAGACTGAGCTGTCTGCCTAGAAACAGCTTTAAGTCTGGAAAAGGGCAGCCTTCCTTATTGTCATCAGTCAGGCACACCCATCTCTTCTGACCATTTGAGTCAAGTTATGGATGGGAGGAATATTTTGCTCATTTGGGGACCCCTGTGCACAGCACCAGGGCGGGGGCATAGTAGCTTCCCCAAACACAATGAGCAAGTGAGCCCATGTATTTATGTGTCTGCCGGTATCCAACCCTGGATGTTTACTGTAAAGGGCAACCCATATGTATGTCTCTGGCTGATTCATGTTCTTGTTTGACAGAAAACAACAAAATTCTGTAAAGCAATGATCCTTCAATTAAAAAAAAAAAAAAAGAAAGAAAGAAACAACCACTCAGCCTGCTGTGTTGCCCCTCAGGGCTGTTGCCATGAGCTCCTGCTGCCCAGAACGCATCCTCCCAGCCCCCTCCCCTGCTGGAGTCCTTTTGTTCTTCCTCCCTGAACTTGGTCATCAGAACTTCAGAGAGAAGCTTCTTCTAACCTTCCTGGGGGATTTTCTGCTGGTGCTCCAGCACCATTGCCTCTCTCTAGCAAGACTTGCGGTAACTGTGGTTTTACATTTATGTAAGTCTTTGACTAATGCCTGTCTCCCAAACCAGACTGCAGCCCCTACAGGAGCAAGGACTGTCTCCATTTTTTTGTCTCCCCACCCACCCGTATTTGCAGCATCACAGGTTACCAGGCATTCAACACAGATGCACAGTGTGAATATATGATGCTACTCTGTCTTATAGAAAAAACTATAAAACCCACGGTAAAGCAACCAAATCCAATAAAAAGAGCGACATAAGGAATCCCAGGAGTCCCACCTGGCAGGTAGGCACAAGGGGATGAGGAGGTGGGGCCCAGACCTCCGTCCCAGGAAACCCAGAACCTCGGTCCTCCCAGAGCTCAGGGGCTGCCCCACCAGGAGCAGCCTCGTGGTATCTAAGAACTGATCTGCATACAAGCATCCTCTGCTGATCAGCAGTGGCTGACAGAGGGGCAAGTGAAACTCAGGGGGACCCATTCCAGAAACTGAGGCTGATAGAAAACGTGCCAAAACAGAGGTTGGCCACTGCTGGGAAGGCAGATGACTAAAGAAGGCTGTTCCCCGCTCAGAGGCAAGAAAAGTCCTGGGCCGGACAGGGTCATGAATTATTTGGCAGCCAGAAGTCAAGAAATAGTCACTGAAGTTCTACTGTGTACCAGCCACTGTGTTTGGGCTAGAGAAACAGGAATGAACTTCACTAAACTCACAGCCCAAGGGGGGGAAAAACAGACATCCATTAATCAAATAGACAAGTAAATGAATAAATTATAGTTGTGATTAGGGTATGAGGAGAGGTACAGGGTGCTAGGAGAGCATATAATAGGAGTAGCTGAACTTGTTTGGGCAATCAGGAGAGGCTTCTAGGAGAAAGTGAAATTTAAGCCAACACTTGGATAGTGGATAGTTTTAGTTGCTCATTCACATCCAACTCTTTGCAACCCCATGGACTATAGCCCACCAGTCTCCTCTGTCCATGGGATTTCCCAGACAAGAATACTGGAGTGAGTTGCCATTCCCCTTCTCCAGGGTATCTTCCCAACCCAGCGATTGAACCTGCATTTCCTGCATTTCAGGCAGATTCTTTACCATGTGAGGCACCAGGAAAGTCCTCTGTTTAAATGTTGGTATTGAAGAAAAAAGTTGGACCTACACTGGAAAGGTGGGAGACCAAAGAGAAAAGACCCAGGACCAGGCCTGGGGGTGCTTTAATCCTGGTAAGAACCCATATGAGGCTGAAACCCAGGGCTGAGGTCACAAGGACTGAATCGTTCTCCTGGAGACTGAGGATTCAGATGTCCAGCTAGAAGGCACCCGTGGCTGGGATTGCAGAGGACGGAACTCAGCTGGGAGTATTCTAGGCCATGCTGGAGCATATGTGCAGCCCCTGAGCCTCACAGAGGGACCCCCACCACCATATTTGTAGCCTGTGACCTTGCCCCTGGCCAGAGCTGACTCAGGGGGAGGGGTCAAGTCACTCCTAGTGCGGCCTCTGGTTTTACTTCAGGGAACTTCCATTCTAGTCAGGTGGTCAGTTAAGCTGACCCAAACTCAGTCAGACCCGTGAATTTTGAGCAGCCTTAAGCAAGGATGGGCAATGCTGATTTTATCCCAGTTCAGGTGCCTGAGGGACCATCCCTTAGATTTGCATCTAAAATCCTAGAGTTCTCTCTCACGACGGTCTGTCCTGAGTGTCTAGTCTCAGTTGCAGTTGTTGTTCAGCTGCTAAGTCATGTCCAACTCTGTGACCCCATGGACTGCAGCACACCAAACTCCTCCCAGAGTTTGCTCAGATTCATGTCCATTGAGTCAGTGATGCTATCTAACCACCTCATCCTCTGCCACCCCCTTTTATTCCTGGCCTCAATCTTTCCCAGCATCAGCCCCTTTTCCAGTGAGTTGGCTGTTCATATCAGGTGGCCAGAGTATTGGAGTTTCAGCTTCAGCATCAGTCCTTCCAGGGCTTCCCACATGGGTCAGTGGTAGAGAATCCACCTGTCAATGCGGGAGACGTGAGTTCGATCCCTGGGTCATGAATATCCCCTGGAGAAAGAAATGGCAACCAGCTCCAGTATTCTTGCCTGGAACATCCCATGGACAGAAGAGCCTGGTGGGCAGGGTCCCAAAGAGTCGGATACAACTGAGCACAGCACCTGGGAGCTGGAGGCTACTAAAAGCCCTTTCGATAACTGTTTGTTTGTTTGTTTGTTTGTTTTAATAGTGGATGAGTTTCCTGTAGCTGCTGTAATAAATTGCTATCAACTCCATGACTTAAAACAACCCACGTTTATGATCTTTCAGTTCTGAAGCTCTGAAACCCAAAATCAGTCACTGAACTAAAATCAAATGATGGCAGGGCTGCATTTCTGTCTGGAGGTGGAGAGGAGAATCTTTTTCCTAGCCTTTTCCAGCTTGTAGAGGAGAAGACAGTGGCAACCCACTCCAGTACTCTTGCCTGGAGAATCCCATGGATGGAGGAGCCTGGTGGGCTGCAGTCCATGGGGTCGCACAGAGTTGGACACGACTGAGGCAACTTAGCAGCAGCAGCAGCAGCAGCAGCAGAGGTTGTTTTCATTCCTTGGTTAATGGCTGCTTCCCTGCATCACCCAGCCTCTGCTTCCATCTTCAGGTCTCTGACTACTGACTCTGACCTCCCTGCCTCCCTTGCGATGACATGAGCCTCACCTGGGTAATCCAGGATAATCATCCTATCTCAAAATTCTTAATCACATCTGTAAAGTCCCCTTTACCATGTCCATATTCACAAACTCTGGGAATTAGGGCATGGACATCTTCAGAGACCATTATTCAGCCTACTAGAAGAGTCAGTTTCTGTTGCTTGCAACCAAAGAATTCTGGCTGAAACAGCAAAAGCCACAAATCCAAGGTCTAAAGATATTCTATTTTGTTTTTAATTTGAATGAAAATGCTTTAGGAATGGCTAGAACCCCACAGTTCACTGAAGCCCTGGGACGGTTTTTTTTTTTTTTTTTTTTTGCTTTTAATTATTTAAGTTACTTGCCTAACCCTTGAAAGCACCAAGTTTGCCACCCCTGTAGTGGATTTAAGGCTATGGGTTCCAAAGACTTAACTCCATCTCATTATTTGAATACGTTTGGAGTTGGAAGATGGATACGATGGGATTAGTCCCTCTTGGCAACACCAGCCAAGGACAGAAGGATGTATCAAGACAAAAGAATGGGTGAATGGGTGGATGATTGGGTGGATGGATGAATGGATAGTGGGATGTATGGATGGATGAATGGATAGAGGGATGGAGGCATGGATGGATAGATCAATGGATAGATAGTGGGATGGGTGAATGGACAGACAAGTAGAAAAATTAAGATTATCAGGCATTTACCAGGATGAAGCCCCAGAAGTAAGAAAGATGTAGAAGAAAATACAAATAGAATACACTTATGGTATACATACAAAGAAAAGGAGATGGCAACTTTGCCGTTTTGGAAATTTGGAAAACTCAGCAGTGGCCACAGGATTGGAAAAGGTCAGTTTTCATTCCAATCCTAAAGAAAGGCAATACCAAAGAATGCTCAAACTATCACACAATTGCACTCATCTCACTTGCTAGTAAAGTAAGGCTCAAAATTCTCCAAGCCAGGCTACAGCAATACGTGAGCCGTAAACTCCCTGATGTTCAAGCTGGTTTTCAAAACGGCAGAGGAACCAGAGATCAAATTGCTGGATCGTGGAAAAAGCAAGAGAGTTCCAGAAAAACATTTATTTCTGCTTTATTGACTATGCCAAAGCCTTTGACTGTGTGGATCACAATAAACTGTGGAAAATTCTGAAAGAGATGGGCATACCAGACCACCTAACCAGCCTCTTGAGATATCTGTTTGCAGGCCAGGAAGCAACAGTTAGAACTGGACATGGAACAACAGACTGGTTCCAAATAGGAAAAG
>SJYX01000477.1:269789-292871 GCA_006410675.1 Oreotragus oreotragus
GCAGCACTGTTTATAATAGCCAGGACATGGAAACAACCTAGATGTCCATCAGCGGATGAATGGATAAGAAAGCTGTGGTATATATACACAATGGAGTATTACTCAGCCATTAAAAAGAATACATTTGAATCAGTTCTAATAAGATGGATGAAACTGGAACCAATTATACAGAGTGAAGTAAGCCAGAAAGAAAAACACCAATACAGTATACTAACACATATATATGGAATTTAGAAAGATGGTAATGAGGACCCTGTATGCAAGACAGCAAAAGAGATACAGATGTGTAGAGCGGACTTATGGACTCTGAGGGAGAAGGAGAGGGAGAGGGAGAGGGAGGGATGATTTGGGAGAATAGCATTGAAATATGTATACTATCATGTAAGAAATGAATTGCCAGTCTATGTTCAATGCAGGATGCAGGATGCTTGGGGCTGGTGTATGGGGATGATCTGGAGGGAAGATGTGGGGTGGGAGGTGGGAGGGGGGTTCATGTTTGGGAGTTCGTGTAAAAAAATAAATAAATACAAAAAAAAATTTTTTTTTTAAATAATAATAATTCTGTGTTCCTGTCCTCGTTTGCCAGTCATCTGTCTCACTCACTGGTACACCCCTAGTGCTCAAAACGGTCCCGGCATGCGGAGGTCCTTGGTAAATGTTGATTGCATGGTCCTGCCTTGGTTTCTCCACCTGTGAAATGAGAAGGAGGTACTGCATTTTTTCTCAGGATCCTCCAGCAGGGCTGTGCTTTGTCTCCATTGCTGCTTTCCAGAGTTCTGGGAACGTGGGGAGAGGGTCTCACCTGCAGGTACTGCCTCTGAGCCTCCTATTCATGAGGAAGAAAGTGGTGACTTCCCTCCTTCACTCCTTCCTTGACCTACACACCTCGTCGACAAGGAAGTCCCTCTTGACATCTGACCCAATCTTTCATGCTGCAACTCAAGTCCTTTCTCAGGCCTGGAGTTCACAGATTTTCCAGGCCACACAAGAGCATTAAAGAACCAGTTGAAAAGAAACCTTGTGAAAAAAATAAAAGCTCCTTTGCCTCAAAGATGCCCCGTTTTCTTCCCACAACCAGTTTCTGACTTTGCAGAAAGTTCCCTTCTTGTCTATACCTATGAACAAAGCCCTTCTGGAGATGTGGGTGCAAAAGATGAGAATAAAATAAATAAACTATCTGTTTAATCGTTCCTATTGTCAAAACAATGACTGAGCCAAAATACCTTTGCTCTGATTCATCCAACTGACATCCCTTGGGAGGGAGGAGGCTGGCCTGAGAGAGTAAACAGTTCTAAACCCATTTTCCAGATGAGCTCAGAGGTTCTGCAGTGAACCCTGCAGTAAACAATAGGAGAGAAACCACTTCCTTCCCCAGCTCAGGCAGTCCATCTCCCTTTAATTTAAAGGAAGGCACACACTCCACCAAGGATGCTGGTTTCATCACTGATTCAGTCATTCCTTAGGGAGAATAAAAGGCCTGCGCTGAGCCCTTCCTCTGTGCTGGGTTCCTTCACCCTCCCCCACCCTCCAAAGGAGGAGCAGGAATTATCTGTCCATTACAAGTCTAACGACTTAATGGTTGAAAATATTTTTCCTAGCTGTTCTTTGTCTTTTCACTGTATTTGTGGTCTTTCTTGACGTCCAGGAATTTTGAATGTTTATATGATGGGATCTTTCTGCCTTTCTTTGGGTGGTCTGGCTTTCTGTGCCTAGAACAGGCTTCACTGGGGAGTGACTTTTAGGACCCTGTTTAAGGTCACCCTGTGATCAGTTATGGGGAGGAAAGGAAAAGATCCTGATCATTGCTTCTTTCTACAAATGAGGGGATGGAGGCTCCACAGTGAGTAGGCAGCATGGCCCAAGGTCCTTGGCCTTGACTGTCTCTGCTCAGGGCTTTTTCTGCTATGTAATTAGTTAGGAACAAATTCTTAATAAAAAATTAAGAATAGACAGAGGGTTCTTGACTATCTGGGCTGCATTGCCAACCGATCATATCAGCTCCTCCAAAGTCAAAGGTCATTTTATTCACACATGTGACATCACATAGTTCCCCTGAGTATCTGTCCAATGGTCCCCTGTGGCAATGAGCCCTACACATCATTCCCCTGGCAGACTTTTCCAGTCTCCTGATGGCAGACACCACAAAGGAAAAGACAAAATGAATCAACACAAACATTAAAAATCCCAAGACATCAAGCGCCACCACTAATAAAATTTTAAAAACACATAACATCTAAGAAAAATAGTTACAACATATATGCCAAAGTATTAAGCCTCTCAAAATATACAAAGCTCTGACAGATAAATCAAAATGGCTAAAGACAAATTAGAGACAAATCTCAAAAGCAGAAATGTACACGGAGGATACATTTATGAAAAACGTTTAAATTCATTAGCAACCAAAGCAATTGAAATGAAAACTATAATGAGATAAATGTGCATGCTATTCGGATAGCAATATTAAAAAAGAAAATAAAAACACACAGTGATGCAAGGCTCAGACTACTGGAGGGAAGATGTCCTTGGTCTTTCCGAGTTTTGTTATGCATATTAAAATCTTTACAATGTGTGTTCTTTTTTGTTCTATTTTTTTCTTTCCTTGGCTGGGCCATCCAGCATGTCAGATCTTAGCTCCCTGACTAGGGATCAAACCTGGTTTCCCTGCCTTGGAAACACAGTTTTAATCCCTGGACCACAGAGAAGTCTCTGTTCTAGCATTTTCTGTTTGTAAGGAATTATTTAGAAACCACAGATAAGAAAGGAAATTTATTTCCATACCATATAAAGGGAAAAGTCAAAAGCAGCCTGCCTATATGACCAGCATTAAGAGCTTGGTGACATATGCTGCAACAGTACAGATGCCCAGTGTAATATAGTGGAATCAAGGAAAAGGAGGATGCTTCAGAAAAGATAAAGATGGTATACTGGATTCAAAAATCAGAGTACAAATGGGACTTCTCTAATAGTCCAGTGGCTAAGACTCTACTCTTCCAATGTAGAGAGGCCAAGTTTGATCCCTGCTCAGGGAACTAGATCCCACATGCCACAATTAAAAGGTCCCACATGCCTCTACAATGTGGTAGATCCTGCATGCTGCAACTAAGGCGGTGCAGCCAAATAAATAAATAATTCTAAAACCAAAAATAGAACACAAATCGGGGTATAAAACACTATGCACACATCATTCCAGATCTGAAAAATACACACATGTATGCACAGAAAATAGTCTGGAAAAAGTACTCACCAAATTGTTAACACTGGTTTTCTCAAGAAGGCAGAATTACTTCTTTACATTTTTTTCTCTGTTTCAATTGATATCATATCCACCAGGACAAGCAAGGGTGAAGAAAGAGCATGAGAGAAATACTCTATTGCTACTGGAAACGTGATTTATCATAACCTTTCTCGACTAACATGACAGTACTTAATAAAAGGTCTTACTAAGTATGAACCATTCCACCAGTAACTCTACTTCTAGGAATTTACCCTAAGGAAATAATCAGAGATGTGTGCAAAGATTTATGTACAAGGATGTGCACTGTAGAGTTATTTACAATAGCAAAAAGTTGGAATCCGCCTAAATATCCAACAATGGGGAATTGTTTAAATCAGTGTTGATTTCCTTTCATAGTAAAGGGCTGTGCAGTCACTCAGATTGATGTCAACTATTGCATGAGATGATGAAATGTTCTTGATACGAAGCAAAAAAAAGTTTAAACTGGCACAAGATGTATAATAGCAATATTATAACACACTATACACAATCAATTATAAATATTTATGTACAAGTGAAAGTCGCTTAGTTGAGTCCAACTCTTTGCAACCCCTGTTCTATGTGAGAGTTGGATTGTGAAGAAGGCTGAGTGCCAAAGAATTGATGCTTTTGAAGTGTGGTGTTGGAGAAGACTCTTGAGAGTCCCTTGGACTGCAAGGAGATCCAACCAGTCCATTCTGGAGGAGATCAACCCTGGGATTTCTTTGGAAGAAATGATGCTAAAGCTGAAACTCCAGTACTTTGGCCACCTCATGAGAAGAGTTGACTCATTAGAAAAGTCTCTGATGCTGGGAGGGATTGGGGGCAGGAGAGAAGGGGACGACCGAGGATGAGATGGCTGGATGGCATCACGGACTCAAAGGATGTGAGTCTGAGTGAACTCCAGGAGATGGTGATGAACAGGGAGGCCTGGCGTGCTGCGATTCATGAGGTCACAAAGAGTCGGACACGACTGAGCGACTAAACTGTATTGTAACTGTTCTATACAGTCCATGGGATTCTCCAGGTTAGAATACTGGAGTGAGTAGCCATTCCTTTCTCCAGGGGATCATCCCAACCCAGGGATCAAACCCAGGTCTTGCACATTGCAGGCGGATTCTTTACCAGCTGAGCCACCAGGGAAACTCAAGAATATTGGAGTAGGTAGCCTATCCCTTCTCCAGTGGATCTTCCTGACCCAGGAATTGAACTGGAGTCTTCTACATTGCAGGCAGATTCTTTACCAGCTGAGCTAATAAGAGAAGGCTGAAAGATATCATGTTTCAGTGATAATCACTGGGTGATAGAGTTTTGGGTACGTTTTATTTTTTCTTTTTCTTACATTTTGCCATTTCATGTGCATGTTATCTCTCATAGTCAGATTTTTTAAGAGTAATATATGTATAATACATATTATATTTATATATATTGCACATACATGTATATTTATATTTATATCTATAACCTATGATTTTATTATATTTATAATTATGTAGTATATTATAATATTTATATACATTTTTTTTACATATACACATATCCATTCTCCCCCAAACTCACCTCTCATCCAGGCAGCCACATAGCATTTAGAGTTCCCTGGGATACATAGTAGATCCTTGTTGGTTATCTATTCTAACTATAGCAGTGTGTACATGTCCATTCCAAGCTCCCTAACTATCCCTTCCCCCACCCTTTCTCCCTGGAGCCATAAGTTCGTTCTCTAAGTCTGTGAGTCTCTTTCTGTTTTATAAGTTCATTTGTATCATTTCTTTTTAGATTCTGCATATAAGGGATGTCATATGATATTTCCCTTTATCTGACTTACACTCCTCAATATGGCAATCTCTAGGTCCATCCACGTTGCTGCAGATGGCATTATTTCATTCTTCTTAATGACTGAGTAATAATCCACTGTATATATGTACCACATCTTCGTTATCCATTCTTCCATTGATGGACATTTAGGTTGATTCCATGTCTTGGCTATTGTAAACCAGTGCTGCAACAAACTTTGAGGGGCATATACATTTCAGACAGACTCTTTTTTTAAGGGAAAAAAAATCCTAGGAACATTTAGATGAAAATAGATGTCACTTTTGTCTGTAAATTCCAATTTCCAGGCCAGGCTACTAGGTGTTGAGAATGGCAAAGCTTCTTAGGGAATCAAAAGGCCAGGTTCATGATTAAAAGAGCTCCCTTCTAGACATCCTGTCTTTATGTCACTTAGAGTCAGTCCTCTCCTCCAAGCCATGCCCAGCCCATCTGTTAATCTTTAGAGCTCTGAGAAGAAAACGGACCTGTTTTTAATATTCAGGGACAGAATCTGGTCAAGTCCAGCTGTGGGTCACTGTGGCTGACACTTGCTCAATCACCTCTGTGTTGTGAAATGATGAAGAATTAGCCATACTCTCAGAGAGCCCATTGTCGGGACAGGGCAGACATTTCCAAATACGTGTTGTGGGGTTCATCTCTTCTTCCTGAAGGGACAATCAACCCATTTGCTAAAGACAAAGTCACAGAAAGCCTGCAATGGCACCCCCATTGTCTGGATGTCTAACCCAGATGATCCAAGCTCAGACAGATCTAAAAATATAAGTCAACCTCACGCTGATAGGGACCAGAAGGAGGGCAGGTTACAAGCTCTAGCATGCTGCAACTAAGTCCTGGTGAAATCAAATAAACAAAAATAAATATTCTTTAGAATAAAATTTTTAAAAAGTAACAGAGCAGGGAGGTTCTCCTGCCCTTGGTGTCTCTCCCAAAGCAGGCAGAGCCTTTGATTTCCAGACGTGTGCAAGCTGGCGGTGGATGAGGCGGGCATTCCAGACCCTCCCTCCATAATTCCTTGCACCTGAGCTGGCTGCCTGGCAGAGGTCACACCCAGGTGACTGACTGCACAGCACCACACCCTCAAGGCTGACAGAATGAAGACAAAAAGAAAGAATCTGTGTCTGCAACCAGGCTTGAGAACCCAGGATCTTCAGCCTCTGTATTCTAAAAGGCAAGTGCGTTGGAGTCAGCCAGCTGGGTCCTGACCCCAGAACAGAAAATCAGGGTCAAGAAAACCAATGAGACTTCTGACCTGGCCTTTGAAAGCCTGAGTCCTAGGGGATTCCCTGGTGGTCCAGTGGTTAACAATCCACCTTGCAATGCAGGGTTCCACAGGTTCAATCCCTGGCTCTAGAGACAAAATGCCTGGACTCTGGTCTTAGCCTTGCTGCTCTCTAGCTGTGTGATCTTGGCCAAGTTAAACAACCTCTCCTGACTTTCTCCAAAAAGTGGAGGGAATCCCAATACATCCCTCAAAAGTTGTCATCGAATTGTTGACATTGTTGTTCAGTCGTGGTCATCTCTTTTGCAGGCCCATAGACTGTAGCCTGCCAGGCTCCTCTAGCCATGCCATTTCCCAGGCAAGAATACAACCACTGGAGTGGTTGCCATACCTTCCTCCAAGGGATCTTCCTGGACTAGGGACCAAACTCGCGTCCTTGCATTGGCAGGCAGATTCTTTACTACTGACTCACCAGGGGAAAAAAAGAAGCTAAACCAAGAACAGCAGCAGTGGTACCTGGTTGTAGTAACTGCTCAATAAAAGATCCTGCTAGATCAGTACCAACACGAGTCCACGTTTCAGCACTAGGTCCAGGGGTCCCTAGAGGTGTTCTTACTTAAGGAACAAATGGGTAACTTGGCTGATTAATCAATGTTTTCTGAATGAAGGAGCTTCTTCAATCTATTCAAAAGCATGTTCAATGCCAGGGCTTGGTTAGATACAAGAAATCTTCCTTTCCAAGATCTAAATCATTGAGAACAGCTTAAGATTCTCTAGTTTGCCCTCAAACTAAAACACAGGGTGTCAGAACGACCTTAGGATTACTAATTGTGATCGGCAAAATTCTAAGCTGGCCCCGAGGTTTGCTTCCCTTGAGGTAAGTTTTGTGTAAACACCTTGTCTTGAATGTGGGCAGGACCTGTGAATATGATGGGATGTGACCTCCTCCTCCCCCCTCCCCCAGATTATGTTATAAGGCAAAGATGAGGGAATTTTGCAGATGTAAGTAAGGTCCTGGGACACTGGACTTTGAGTTCATCAAAAGGAGATTATCTTGAGTAGTAGCAGCTGTTCCGGGGAAAGCAATGGCACCCCACCCCAGTACTCTTGCCTGGAAAATCCAATGGACGGAGTAGCCTGGTGGGCTGCAGTCCATGGGGTCGCTAACAGTCGGACAGACTGAGCGACTTCACTTTCACTTTTCTCTTTCATGCATTGGAGAAGGAAATGGCAACCCACTCCAGTATTCTTGCCTGGAGAATCCCAGGGATGGGGGAGCCTGGTGGGATGCCGTCTATGGGGTCACACAGAGTCGGACACGACTGAAGCGACTTAGCAGCAGCAGCTGTTCAGCTGCAAAGTCGTGTCCAACTCTTTGTGACCCCATGGACTGCAGCACACCAGGCTTCCCTGTCCTTCATCATCTCCCGGAATTTGATTAAACTCATGCCCATTGAGTCAGTGATGCCATCCAACCATCTCATCTTATGTTGCCCCCTTCTCCTGCCCTCAATCTTTCCCAGCATCAGGGTCTTTACTAATGAGTCTTATCCTGATGGGCCTGACCTAATTAGGTGAGCCTTTTAAAAGAGGGTCAAGAGTTGAGAGATGAAGAAGACAGACTCTTAGTAGCCCCAGGTACTCCTACTGCCCTGGAAAAAGCCAGACACCATGAGTTCTATGGCTGCCAGGAAATGAATTTTGCCAACATGACCTTAGGACAGGACCCCAGGTGCTGAAAGAAACCCCAGCCCCGGGCAACATGTTGACAGCAGCCTTGAGAGACCCTGGGCAGAGGACCCAGCTACACTGTGCCTAGAATCCTGATCCTCAAAAAACAGTGAGATAATAAGTGGGTGTTGTTTTAAGTCACCAGGTCTGTGGGGTAATCTGTCCTGCACTGGAGATGCACATATTAATCATTGTTGCCATTTTTCAGGCTGTGGTTGCTAAGAGCCTTCTGTAGTGGGTCTCCTGGGATGTTCTCAACTGGAGTAAGTTCCAAGGATCTCCGCATTTTGTAAATAGTGAAACTGAGGACCAGAGTAGTTCTACAAATTGGCCACAGCTAGTTGGCAGTGGAGGCAAAGTTTAAATTTAAAATTTAAATCCAGGTCTGCCCCCAGCACCTGCTGTCAGTTACTAAGTTTTGCACTATTTTAACATATGTTTGAAAATATAAGTGTTTAAAGTTCTGAAAGGGTGGACATTCACGTTGGTGATCTGGATGGTGAGATGAGAAGGGATGGTTTACTCTTGTATTCTTTCTACAATTTCTAGTTTCTTTTATGGTGAATATTATTTTTAACAGAAAATATCAGTAAGACTTTTTTTAATAGAAAAAGAAAGACAAAAGTGCTCAGCCTCCACAGTGACCATCTCTTGAGTAGTGGGGTTAGAGATCACTTTTTAAATGTCCTTTTTTTTATTATCTCAATTCTATACAACAGTTTCAACCATCCACAAGAAATGTGTGATTGGTGCAGCTTTGAAAAGGCACCAACCAGAAAGGACAAGTGAACACACCACAGGATGTAAAAAAAAAAAAAAAAAAAAGGCAGAAAAGGGGACAGACACTGCTGGTGCCTGGCCCTAGACACTCGGCAAGGAGAAGGCCAGAGTCTGAAGCCTGAGCGAAAACAGGGTTTGTTCTAACAAGAGCAAATTCTCCGACCAACTGGAAACAAGGCTTCAGGTCTTCCGAAAGAGGTAGCTGTCTTGCTCTCCCAGCAACTGGGTTTTTATTAAACATTTGCAGCTTTTTCTGCAAATGCTGTCACCCGAAACTTTGTTATTTTAATTGGTAGCTATTCCTGTGGGCTCCTGAGGGGAGAACAAAAGCTGCTAAGAAATCAGGGCTCCTGGCAACTTTTCTTCAACATGGGGAAAGGTAAGGAAGGTGTGCTCACCAGCCCTCAGCACACAGGCTTTGGGAGCTAACATTTTAGTTTGACACTAACCATTTATTCATTACTAGCTCTGTGCCGAACCTTCTCAGTGCCATCTGTCATTTTACCCTTTCACATCTGAGTGAGGTGAGTGATAGAATTGTTCCCATTTTATGGACGGGGAAGTAGAGATTTAGGAGGTCAAGTAATAATACAAATACCACATTTCCTAAAATCGAAGACATTCTGTAATTTTATGTTCCACTAATCTGCCGTCTATGGGGTCGCACAGAGTCCGACACAACTGAAGCGACTTAGCAGCAGCAGCAGCAAGAAAACAAACACCCAGCTATCATTGTCGGACAATATTGATGAAAAGTTGAATCTTGATTCTAGAGACATCAAAACATGCCTCTAGAAACCCGCAGCTGGGTCTTCCCTGGCGGTCCAGTGGTTATGACTCAGGCTTCCTGGAGGGTGAGGGTTCAGTCCTGGTCAGGGAACTCAGATGCTGCAAGTCACGTGGTATGGTGAAAGAAAGAAAACCCATGGCCATATGCAGTGTTGGTACCCTGGGTTGGATCCCAGAACAGGAAGAAAGAAAATTAATGGAAAAACTGGTGAGATCCAAGTCATTTAGTTAATAGTATTGTACCAACATTAATGTGTTCATTTATGACAAATGTTCAAATGGGGATGTAAAAGATGTTTGTATTAGGAGAAGCTGGGTGAAAGGTAGAGGGGGATTCCCTCTGCTGTCTTTGCAACTACACTGTAAATCTAACATTATTCTAAAATAACTTTTATTTTTAAAAAGTTAGTAAAATATGGTAAATGCTAACTCTGATGCAAGACTCTTGCCTGGGTACTAGTGTGGCATTGATAAAATGACAACACACACACACACACACACACATACAAAATGACAATACACAGACCAATGGAAAAGAATACAGACTCCAGAAAGAGGTTCACACATACAGAGTCAACTGACTTTCAACAACACAGTCAAAGCAATTCAAAAAAGAGGGGAAAGTCTTTCAATAAATGGTGCTGGAACAATCACATATTCATGTACAGAAAATGAACCTCATACCTCACACTATACACAAAAATAAGTTGAATGGACCATAGGAATCCCACTACTGGGCATATGCCCTGAGAAAACCATAACTGAAAAAGACACATGTACTTGAACATTTATTGCAGCACTATTTACAATAGCCAGGACATGGAAGCAACCTAGATATCCACTGATAAATGAATGGATAAAGAAGTTCGATACATATATGCAATGGAATATGACTCAGCCATAAAAGGGAATGAATTTGAGTCACTTCTAATGAGGTAGATGAATCTAGAGCCTGTTACACAGAGTGAAGTAAGTCAGAAAGGGAAAAACAAATATTGTATATTAAGCATATGTATGGAATCTAGAAAAATGGTACTGATGAACCTATTTTTAGGGCAGGAATAGAGACTCAGACATAGAAACAGATTTATTGACACAGTGGGGGCAGGAGAGAGTGGGACAAACTGTGAGAGTCCACTGAAATATATACATTATCATATTTAAAATAGATAGCTAGTGGGAAGCTGTTATATAGCATAGGGAGTGCAGCCTAATGCTCTGTGATGACCTAGAGGGGTGGGGTGGACTGGGAGGTGGCGGGAGATTCTAGAGGGAGGGGACATATGTATACCTATGGCTGATTCATGTTGATGTATGGCAGAAACCAACACAATACTGTAAAGCAATTATCCTCCAATTAAAAGTAAACAAATTTAAAAATTAAAAAAAAAAGTCCCAGAACTTCTTGCCTGGTATATAAGCTTTAATAAATAGAATTCAAGTTTGAAATAAATAAATGGATCATATGTCTAAATGTAAAACCTAAAACCATAAATCCTCTAGAAGAAAACCCTGGAAGAAAACCTCTGTGACTTTGGAGTATGCACAGGTTTTTTAGACAGAACACAAAAGCCATAAACCTTAAATGATAAAATTGATAAACTGGATTTTAATCAAAATTTAAAGCTTCTGATCCTCAAAAGGCACTGTTACAAAAATAAAAAGACAAGCCACAGGCTGGGAGACTACAGTTGCAAAAGATACATCTTATGAAGGACGGGCATCCAGAATATATAAATAAGTCTCATGATAGAACACTGAGAAAACAAGTGACTCTATTAAAAATGGGCAACTCATGTGAACTGACACTTCACCAAAGGATGTATGTGAACACTAAAATTAGCAAATGAAAAGATGCTCCATATCACTAGGTGGCTAAACAAAATGAAACAACCCACTTAACAATACCGAGTGCTGGTGAGGTTGAGCAACAGCCAGGACCTATTCACAGTGTTGGAGGGAGAGCAAAACTGTACAGCCGCCTTAGAAACCATCCTAGGACTCCTCTGGTGGCCCATTGGATAGGAATCCACCTGTCAGTGCAGGAGACGCGGTTCAGTCCCTGGTCAGGGAAGATCCCACATGCCGCGGAGCAACTTAGCCCATGAGCCACAACCACTGAGCTCAAACTCTGGAGCCTGGGAGCTGCAAACACTGAGCCCATGAGTTGCAGCTACTGAAGCCCTGGCACCCTAGAGCCTGGGCTGCAACAGTAGAAATCACAGAGATGAGAAGCCTGTGCAACGAAGAGCAGCCCCTGCTCGCCGCAACTAGAGAAAACCCAGGCACAGCAGCCAAGACACAGAGCAGCCAGAAATAAAAATAAGTAAATAAGTAAATTTTAAAAAAGAAACCACCCTAGATCTATCTCTATATAAATAAAAACATACACTTACACAAAACTCTGTACATGAATGTTTATAATGGCTTAACTCATAATCACCCCAACCTGGAAACAAACCAAATGTCCATCGAAAGGTGAAAGCATGAACTAACTTGTATACCTATACAATGGGAAACTGACCACTGTACACACAGCAGCATGGACGAATTTCAGCTGCATTGTGCTAAGTAAAAGAAGCCAGACTCAGAAGCTAGGTGCCATATGATTCCATTTCTATGACCTGCTGGAGAAGGCAAAACTATGGAAAAGATTTCTCTAAGATTAGTAGTTGCCACGGGCTGAGGGTAGGGGTGTGTTAGTGGTAGTCACTCAGTCATGTCCAACTCTCTGAAACCCTATGGACAGTAGTCTGCCAGGCTCCTCTGTCCATGGAATTCTCTAGGCAAGAATACTGGAGTGAATTGCCATTCCCTTCTCCAGGGGATCTTCCTTACCCAGGGATTCAATCCGGGTCTTCTGCACAGAGAGCAGATCCTTTACCATCTGAGCAACAAGGGAAGGATAGAGGCAGTGGTTGACTAAAAAGTGACACAAGGAAATTTTAGGGACAATGGAAATGTCGTATAGTTGGGTCGCGATGATGGTTACACGTCTGCAATATGCTACCAATTAATTCGTAGGCCTGTATACCTGAAAAGGGTGGGCATTATTGTTTGTAAATTATGCCTCAATAAACCTGACTTAAAAAAAAAAAAAAAGTAAGATCCAGCTCATAACTGTGTGTTATTTAACCCATGTAACTGGGAGACAGAGGGGAGCCAGGGAGAGAGAGGGTAAAATTGAACTTATTATTATAATTTAAGAACCAGCAGATTTCAACTTCCTTGCTGGTCCAGGAGGTTAAGACTTCACACTTCCAATGTAGGGGGGGTTTGATCCCTGGTCAAGAAACTAAGATCTTAAGATCCCACATGCCTCGTGATAAGGGATAGCCCCAAAATTGAAAAAAAAAAAAAAAAACAACTCACAAAAATCGGCAGATTTCATCTAAAACTGTGTATATCCACTTTTTCTTTGATAAAGTTGAGGCTCTAGCAACACTGAGCCCCTCTTTCTCACACAACAAGTACCAGCTAGATCCACTGGAGACAGAACATGAGTTCTTCCATTTGCCCCAATTCCCACCACCCCCTATTACCTCTCTGCCTCTGAAGCCTACTGCATTCATTTAAGGACACTTGCTCATGGGCATGTCAGTGTGTGACTCTTGCTGTAAACCCCATATGCATGATGGCTTCAGAAAAAGAAAAACAAGGGACTTCCCTGGTGGTTCAGCCAGGACTCGATGCTTTCACTGCCAGGGCCTGGGTTCAATCCATGGTTGGGGAACTAAGACTTGCAAGTCTCGTAGCACAGCCTTAAAAAAAAAAAAAAAGGCATAAGAAAAACTCTCTAGCATAGACTGCTGGATGTCTTCCCATTATCCAGTCTCCTTCCTCCTCTCTAAGAGAAATCCTGAATCATCAAAGCCCGAGATGAGTTTGGCTAAAGGACCACATTTTGATGCCTCCTTTGCAAAGTGTGTGGCCAATGTTATATAAGCAGAAGTCAGTAGGTGTGGCATCCATGAGAGTTCTTTAAAGGGCTGACTCAGTTGGAAGAGAGCCCTTTTGCCACTCCTCATTCTTCATTATTCCTGACTGGAAAATGGATATGATGGTTGGAGCACCAGCAGCCATCTTGGGACTAAAAGGAGAAGCCAAAGGAAGCACAGCCACCTCGGCTCTGGCACCAGAAAGCCTGTAACTGAATGCCAGCAACTACCCATCCCTGGGCGTTAAGTGGGAAAATAAGCCCTAGCTACAGTTGACTCTAATTGCTACTTGATACAATAGTAAACGTTAATGATATTTTCTGTGTCCTCAGGGTAATTCTAAGACTATTCATATAGCAACTCACTTAAGTGCTGCTGCTGCTGGTGGTGGTGCTGCTGCTGCTGCTAAGTCGATTCAGTCGTGTCCGACTCTGTGTGACCCCATAGACGGCAGCCCACCAGGCTCCCCTGTCCCTGGGATTCTCCAGGCAAGAACACTGGAGTGGGGTGCCATTTCCTTCTCCACACTTAAGCTCTACCACAGTCTTAGTAGGTAGGTGCCATTGCTTACCCATTTTACACATGAGGCAACCAAGGTGCAGAACTCAAGTTCAGACAGCTAATAAGTGGCTTGAGCCAGTAGCCCTCTGACTCTAGAACTCACGTTCAGGACACCTAAGTCCGTGGTGAAATAGGAGAAGCTGGTACAGTTAATGGTCGGAGACCAGGTGCCCATCTGGGCACCCTAATAACCTACATGGTCACCATGCTGTGTGCTGGCTCAGTGTCTGCCCGTGACAACGGGGCTGATTGCCCAGGCTTTTCCGGGGCTGTTACGTGGTTCTTCTGAGTTCCCAGATTTCAACAGTTTCAGAAATACCATGTGCTGTGCAACTAGGAAGCATTATTCTCTTTAAAGGTCATTCATCACCGCAGAAATGCAAAGCCCTTTTCCCGCCACACCTTTGCCAGTGTCCTTAGAGGGACCGTCCACACTCCTTTTCAAGCAATTTGCTCCTAGAAATCCCAGTTCCACCAAACCCACGAGAAGACTGGTCATGTAGAATTTTCTGCCTAAGGCTCCTGTTGGACACTTGGTGAATCACTGTGCCCGACAGTGTAAGGGTCCTGACTGCCAACCTGCATCTCCCCTAACCCCAGCTGTCAGGCACATCACAGCTTCCCTGGCTCCTAAAGGAAAGATCAGGGCCTGGCCAGTTGTGTGCTTCCCTCCCTTGAGCGACATCTATGGTCAGGTGATCGGTGTCCCCCCTCTTCATGCCCTGCCGCACATCTACCCAGGTGGGAATCACCCCCTGCTCCAGGGCTGGCCAATCAGCTTAGCTCCCAGCAAACCACAGGCTTGATCAGGGAGGGGCATAGGACACAAGTCAGTCCAATGAGCATCAGCCCTGTGATTTTTTTTTTTTTTTTTTTTCTATTTAGAAATAGATAGTTTTCTTTCCACAGAGGTTGCTAAGCCATTAGTTGTAAATCTGGAGTTGCTGAAGAACACCATGAGAAAAAGCCTGCCTGAGACGTCCCTGGTGGGTCAGTGGTTTAGAATTCTCCTTCCAATGCAGGGGATGTGGGTTCCATCCCTGGTTGGGGAACTAAGACTCCACATGCGGTAGAGCAACTAAATCAGCTACAGAAGCCTGGGAGCCCCAGCTGCTGAGTCCAGGTGCCCTAGAATCCATGCTCCACAAGAGAAGTCCGTGCTGCAACTAGAGGGAGCCACATATGCAGCAACTAGGGCCCGAGCACCCCAACTAGGGCCGAGCACCCCAACTAGAGCCCGAGCACCCCAACTAGAGCCCGAGCACCCCAACTAGGGCCGAGCACCCCAACTAGAGCCCGAGCACCCCAACTAGGGCCGAGCACCCCAACTAGAGCCCGAGCACCCCAACTAGGGCCGAGCACCCCAACTAGAGCCCGAGCACCCCAACTAGGGCCGAGCACCCCAACTAGAGCCCGAGCACCCCAACTAGGGCCGAGCACCCCAACTAGAGCCCGAGCACCCCAACTAGGGCCGAGCACCCCAACTAGAGCCCGAGCACCCCAACTAGGGCCGAGCACCCCAACTAGAGCCCGAGCACCCCAACTAGGGCCGAGCACCCCAACTAGAGCCCGAGCACCCCAACTAGGGCCGAGCACCCCAACTAGAGCCCGAGCACCCCAACTAGGGCCGAGCACCCCAACTAGAGCCCGAGCACCCCAACTAGGGCCGAGCACCCCAACTAGAGCCCGAGCACCCCAACTAGGGCCGAGCACCCCAACTAGAGCCCGAGCACCCCAACTAGGGCCGAGCACCCCAACTAGAGCCCGAGCACCCCAACTAGGGCCGAGCACCCCAACTAGAGCCCGAGCACCCCAACTAGGGCCGAGCACCCCAACTAGAGCCCGAGCACCCCAACTAGGGCCGAGCACCCCAACTAGAGCCCGAGCACCCCAACTAGGGCCGAGCACCCCAACTAGAGCCCGAGCACCCCAACTAGGGCCGAGCACCCCAACTAGAGCCCGAGCACCCCAACTAGGGCCGAGCACCCCAACTAGAGCCCGAGCACCCCAACTAGGGCCGAGCACCCCAACTAGAGCCCGAGCACCCCAACTAGGGCCGAGCACCCCAACTAGAGCCCGAGCACCCCAACTAGGGCCGAGCACCCCAACTAGAGCCCGAGCACCCCAACTAGGGCCCGAGCACCCCAACTAGGGCCCGAGCACCCCAACTAGGGCCCGAGCACCCCAACTAGAGCCCGAGCACCCCAACTAGGGCCCGAGCACCCCAACTAGGGCCCGAGCACCCCAACTAGGGCCCGAGCACCCCAACTAGAGCCCGAGCACCCCAACTAGGGCCGGGCACCCCAACTAGAGCCCGAGCACCCCAACTAGGGCCCGAGCACCCCAACTAGGGCCCGAGCACCCCAACTAGGGCCCGAGCACCCCAACTAGAGCCCGAGCACCCCAACTAGGGCCCGAGCACCCCAACTAGGGCCCGAGCACCCCAACTAGGGCCCGAGCACCCCAACTAGAGCCCGAGCACCCCAACTAGGGCCCGAGCACCCCAACTAGGGCCCGAGCACCCCAACTAGGGCCCGAGCACCCCAACTAGAGCCCGAGCACCCCAACTAGGGCCCGAGCACCCCAACTAGGGCCCGAGCACCCCAACTAGGGCCCGAGCACCCCAACTAGAGCCCGAGCACCCCAACTAGGGCCCGAGCACCCCAACTAGGGCCCGAGCACCCCAACTAGGGCCCGAGCACCCCAACTAGAGCCCGAGCACCCCAACTAGGGCCCGAGCACCCCAACTAGGGCCCGAGCACCCCAACTAGGGCCCGAGCACCCCAACTAGAGCCCGAGCACCCCAACTAGGGCCCGAGCACCCCAACTAGGGCCCGAGCACCCCAACTAGAGCCCGAGCACCCCAACTAGGGCCCGAGCACCCCAACTAGGGCCCGAGCACCCCAACTAGAGCCCGAGCACCCCAACTAGGGCCCGAGCACCCCAACTAGGGCCCGAGCACCCCAACTAGAGCCCGAGCACCCCAACTAGGGCCGAGCACCCCAACTAGGGCCCGAGCACCCCAACTAGGGCCCGAGCACCCCAACTAGGGCCCGAGCACCCCAACTAGAGCCCGAGCACCCCAACTAGGGCCGAGCACCCCAACTAGGGCCCGAGCACCCCAACTAGGGCCCGAGCACCCCAACTAGGGCCCGAGCACCCCAACTAGAGCCCGAGCACCCCAACTAGGGCCGAGCACCCCAACTAGGGCCCGAGCACCCCAACTAGGGCCCGAGCACCCCAACTAGGGCCCGAGCACCCCAACTAGAGCCCGAGCACCCCAACTAGGGCCGAGCACCCCAACTAGGGCCCGAGCACCCCAACTAGGGCCCGAGCACCCCAACTAGGGCCCGAGCACCCCAACTAGAGCCCGAGCACCCCAACTAGGGCCGAGCACCCCAACTAGGGCCCGAGCACCCCAACTAGGGCCCGAGCACCCCAACTAGGGCCCGAGCACCCCAACTAGAGCCCGAGCACCCCAACTAGGGCCGAGCACCCCAACTAGGGCCCGAGCACCCCAACTAGGGCCCGAGCACCCCAACTAGGGCCCGAGCACCCCAACTAGAGCCCGAGCACCCCAACTAGGGCCGAGCACCCCAACTAGGGCCCGAGCACCCCAACTAGGGCCCGAGCACCCCAACTAGGGCCCGAGCACCCCAACTAGAGCCCGAGCACCCCAACTAGGGCCGAGCACCCCAACTAGGGCCCGAGCACCCCAACTAGGGCCCGAGCACCCCAACTAGGGCCGAGCACCCCAACTAGGGCCCGAGCACCCCAACTAGGGCCGAGCACCCCAACTAGAGCCGAGCACCCCAACTAGGGCCGAGCACCCCAACTAGAGCCGAGCACCCCAACTAGAGCCCGAGCACCCCAGCAAAGACCAACAGCAGCCAAAAGAAAAGAAAGGAAAAAGCCTGCCTTAGAAAGAAACCGACGAATGGAAAGCATAGGGGAGAAGGCAGAGTCCGGGGAAAACCAAGTGCTACTGACTTTTTTTTTGCCTCCCTAGATCCATCCATTTCTAAACCCCCAGATTAAAAACATGGGTCCCAAATTAGACCTAGACTCAAAACCAGTACCTGCTACTTATCAGCTGTGTTCTGAGGTGTGATGGTCTTTTGCTTTTTCCTGCCCAACAGCCATTCCCTTCTTTTGTAATAATAGTGTCTGACTTGCTTTGGAAAACTTATTCCTCTTCTATATTTGGTCCTCGTGGACTACAGATTTGACCTTATCCCCTGGAACCAGGGCAGGCCAATGAGTCACAACGGCTGGGTCACAGATGGGGACTTGACCAAGCTGGACCAATAGGAGTCAGCCCTAGGTTCTGCTTTCACACTCTGTCTGCTAAACTTGCCAGGCTAGAAATTGCATCAAGAGCCACAGGTGGCTAAGCAGGGAGCATCCTGGAAATCAGGGTCAACGGACAGAGAGATTCTTTCCATGTCCCAGAGGCTGACCTTTCAGTGTCATAAGCCAATTTATTCCTTCTTTTTTTTTCCCCTTTCTGTTTAATTGAAATACAATTGACATACCGTTGATTAAGGTGTACAACATAACGATTTGACATATGTAAACACTGCAAAATGATTACCACAATAAGTTTATAAGTTTAGTTAACGTCCATCCTCTCATTAGTTACAATTTTTTTCCCCTTTGTGATGAGAACTTTTAGGATCTACTCTCTTTGTTGTAACTGTCATGCTCAGTCACTAAGTTGTGTCCAACTTTTTTGTGATCCCATGGACTGTAGCCTGCCAGGCTCCTCTGTCTATGGGATTTCCCAGGCAAAAATACTGGAGTGGGTTGCAATTTCCTCCTCCAGGGGATCTTCCTGACCCAGGGATCAAATCCATGTCTCCTGTGTCTCCTGCATTGGCAGGAGAGTCCCATTTACCACTGTGCCTCTTTTGCTCCCTTAGCAACTTTGAAATACACCATCCAGCAGTGTTAACTAAAGTCAACCCACTGAACATGACATCCCAGGGTTTATTTATCTTACAGCTGGAATTTTGTACCTTTTGTCCACCTCCATCCATTTTATCCACCCACCACCCCACCCCTCCTCATCTCTGGCAACTACCGATCTGATCTCGTCTTCTATGAGCTTGGGTTTTTTGGGTTTTGGTTTTGTTGTTTTTTGGTTTTTTTTTTTTTTTTTTTGATTCATATACAGGTGAGAGCATACAATATTTGTCTTCTTCTGTCTGACTTATCTCATTTAGCACAATGCTCTCCAGGTCCACCAAGTTGTCACCTTCTTTGTTTATTTAACCCAGTGAGAGTTCACTTTCTGTCACTTAAACTTGGGTGAGTTTCCAAGTTTGTTTAACCCAGTGAGAGTGCACTTTCTGTCACCTAGACTTGGGTGACTTTCTACAACTCTGCTACGCACCAGCCACCTCCTCAGTGCCATGTGACTTCACAAGCTTACTGACACATTGGCTGCAGACTCTCCTTGGGAGCTGAGTGCCAGCTCTCCTCACTGGAGGCAAGGATGACCCAACTGTGCCCAGGAGGTCCCTTCTCATAATCCCCAGAAGAAGGTTAAGGACCTGGGTCTCCAGCATCAAAGCGGAGACTGCAGGTAAATGTGTCAGATGTTGCCCGAGGAGATTCCTCCGTGGGCAGAGACACCGAAGTTTCATGAAGCAAACCTCCTTTCTGGAAGAGGTCACCGCGCACGCAGACCTGCCTGAACAGGCTGCCACTCACTGAAAACATGGGTCTTTTCAGGTGCTGAATAGGAGTCCTTTATTCAAGGCCTTTTAAGGAAGACACACCCTTTTCCTCCTGGCCGTGCCCCCACTTGGTTTAAGTCCCTCGGCCAGCTGCATAGACAGCGAAGCAAAGGACTGTTCCTGTGACTTGGGGACAGACAAGAGGTAACAATGGGTGTGCCCCAGAATAGTCCGTGATGACCAAATCCAGCACTGGAACCGGTGGCCCCAGCCCACATTCCCTGTCCAGTCTGCAAATTCTTCAGTCTCTACATTTGAAGCCAGCATCATTCACATCACAATCTGTATTCCGGCTCTCTCTCATAGAGTGAAGACTTGGCATTATCGAGCCCGCGTGCGCATGTGGCCGCCAGCCTTCCAGTGAGTGGATATACCCCAGATGGCCACGTCCCCCCTCAGCCTGCCTCGTCTTCCTGCTGGGCGCCCGTAGGAATTTGGACCTGTGGTCTGGATATTGCCAATGGCAAACTCATCTCATCCTTTTCATTCAGACCCAAACCCACCAGGCTCAGTCATGGCTCTCTTGTCTGTTCCTTAAACAGCTCCAGGCCTTTGCACATGCTCCCCGACTGCACAACTCAGCCCCTGAAGCCTCCTGGGGCCCAAAAAAGTTTCTGCTTAAATGTCACCTCCTTAGAGAACTCTCCGGCGCCCTGCTCTTTCCTTCTGTCTCTTCTTTTTCTCATTATCTTTTGGTCTTTTTTATTCCTCCCTTCTTTCTCTCCCTCTTTTTTCTCCCTCCTTCCCACACTTCCATCCTTCCTTCTTCTGTTTTTTCTCCTCCTTATCATTATTGGAGGCACTAAAAAGTATACATCCCCATTCATGTTAGCCCACTAAGGAAACACTCAATTCTCCCTACCCACATTCATCTAATAAAACAACGAATTCCACGTTTGTAAGGAAAATCGAATTTCAAAGAAATCCCCAGCTTTTCTCTGAACCCTCCTCCAGCTTCCAAGGGTACCCAGAGCCTCTGCGCTCCCCAGATCCTAGGGTCAGGACCCCGATGGAGGGGAGACATCCCAAAGACTCCCAACTCCACAAACAAGATGAAGAACATCAGTATGTACAGTCACCCTCATGCCACCCCCTCCTACAAAACACACCCCAAACAGCCCCCTCCTGAACCAAACACACTTGAGATAAATGGCCTCAAGCACCACCACTCCCCTCCCCCAAACCTGTATTGCTTTCTCTCAAAAAAAAAAAATAAAAAAAGAGGGGTTCTCAGGTGTTTTCTTGCCAACTCAGGGATGTAGGCATGGTTGAAGGGCACCCCAAATTGAAACGGTGGGGAACAGGGGCCCCCTTCTAACAGAGCTCTGTTAATATCACTCTTAAGAAAGGCAAGCTGTGCCCTCATGATCTAACCTCTCTCCCCCTTCTCTCTCGGCCACACTGTCCCCTCCTGACACACAGAATAAACGTTAGAGGCCACATCCACCTCAGAGCAGTCTTGCTGGTCCAGGGGACATCACTGCACCCAGCTGAATCCTCCCAGCATGGCCAGGGAGCTCACATACCACCTGAGCTGCCTCCATGGGTTGCAGCCTGCCCGCAAAGGTAGCAAGCTGCAATTTCTTTTACCAACATTTTATTTGAAAGAAGGAAAGCCAGGTAAATGTGACCAGAGCCCAGCCCGGCCCCCAAGACGCAGCCTCCAAAGTCACATGCCCCCCAGAGAGGGGTTGCTGGGCCTCACTGGGAGCTCCCATTCCTTGGAGGGTGCTGACCTCCAGGGTCGGGTGCACTCTTGAGCTCCCTGGGCCGGCACACGCCAGGATGACTCCTGGGTGAGTCATCGTCCTTGAGGCTCAAAGAGGTGCCCTGGACAAATCCACCGGAATTTCCACAGCACTAACAACAGCTGCTGTGACAGCTGCCTGGTGAGCAGTGCCTGGGGACATGACAGGTCCCCCTCAGTTCCTTGGAACCCTTCTGACCTACCCCAGTGAATGGCTTACATTGCATGTCTGCCCCCTAACTTATATTCACCTGGGACCTCAGAATGAGACCTTATTTGGAAATAGAATCTGCAGATTTAATTCAGGTAAGGATAGAAATCGGAGAAGGCAATGGCATCCCACTCCAGTACTCTTGCCTGGAAACCCATGGACGGAGGAGCCTGGTGGGCTGCCGTCCATGGCATCGCTGAATCAGACGCGACTGAGCAACTTTCACTTTCATGCACTGGAGAAGGAAATGGCAACCCACTCCAGTGTTCTTGCCTGGAGAATCCCAGGGACGGGGGAGCCTGGTGGGCTGCCGTCTATGGGGTCGCACAGAGTCGGACACGACGGAAGCGACTTAGCAGCAGCAGCAGCAGCAAGGATAGAAATAGGGCTTTCCAGGAGGCAATAATGATAAAGAACCCATCTGCCAATGCAGGAGACACAAGAGATGAGGGTTCGATCCCTGGATTGGGAAGATCCCCTGGAGAGCATGGCAACCAACTCCAGTATTCTTGCCTGGAGAAGCCCCATGGACAGAGGAGCCTGGCGGGCTGCAATCCATGGAGCAGCAAACAGTTGGACATGACTAAAGCAACTTAGCACGCACACACACAAGGATAAAAATAAGATCACCTTTAATTAGGATAGACCCTAAATCAAACAAGAGTGTCTTTATAAGAGATAGAAAAGGACACACAGAGACACCAAGAGGGAAAGGCCAAGAGAAGACGAGGCTGAGGCTGGAGAGGTGAGGCTACAAGCCAAGGAACTCCAGGGATCGTCTGCAGCTGCCACACGCTAGGGGAGAGGCATGGGCAGATTTGCAGATTTGCCCTCAGAGTCTCCAAGAAGAATCAGTATTGGAATCATTTTGGACTTCTGACCTCCAGAACTATGAGAAAATACATTTCTGTTGCTTTAAGCCACCTGTGAGTGGTAACTTAACTATGGTACCCACAGGAAATACACTCAGGGAGCAAAAGGACCTTATTCCACATTTTTTCTATGAGACAAAATGCCCTTTTAGTGAGGTGGATAAGGGGTCAGAAAAGCTAGAGCTAGAAACAGTACAGGATTTGGTGTCATCCTCATTACCACCACCACCACCATCACCATCATCACCACCACCACTGTCACCACCACCACCACCACCATCACCATCATCACCACCACCATCATCACCACCACCACCACCACCACCATCATCACCACCACCATCACCACCACCATCACCACTACCACCATTACTACCACCACCATCACCACCATCATCACCACCACC
>SJYX01000477.1:304731-318136 GCA_006410675.1 Oreotragus oreotragus
CGGACTCGATGGACGTGAGTCTGAATGACCTCCGGGAGATGGTGATGGATAGGGAGGCCTGGCGTGCTGCGATTCATGGGGTCGCAAAGAGTCGGACATGACTGAGCAACTGAACTGAACTGAACTGAACTGAACTGATCCATGGATGGAGGAGCCTGGTAGGCTGCAGACCATGGAGTCGTGAAGAGTCGGACACGACTGAGCGACTTTCCTTTCTACTTTCATGCATTGGAGAAGGAAATGGCAACCACTCCAGTGTTCTTGCCTGGAGAACCCCAGGGATGGCAGAGCCTGGTGAGCTGTTGTCTATGGGGTCGCACAGAGTCGGACACAACTGAAGCGACTTAGCAGCAGCAGCATTCACATAGTGCTCACCCTGCGTCTAGTTCAGTTCTAAGTTCTTAGTCATGTCATCCTCATAACAATGTTTTACTATCACCTCCATTTTGTAGTCAAGAAAACTGAGGCTCAGAGAAGTCAACTAACTTGACTAGAGCCACAAAGCTGGTAAGTAGCAGAGCCAGGTAACTCAGATAGTCTGACTCTTATCTACCCCTCATTAGCATGACTACTACACTAATTATTATTGTTATACCAATGCTTAAATTTCATGAGCTGCTGTCGTGCCCCAGCACAACCCCAAACACCTTATGTATATTCAAGCAGACACTGTGCATCTATTATTTACCAGGTACACAATTCTATGAGAAAGATTTATTATTTCCATTTTTTAAACTAAAAATTATACATGTATATTGACATTCAAATGCATTTGTATGAATGAATACCTAGAAATTGATCTTATTTCCTTTTTAAAATTTATTTATGTTTTTAATTTTTTCAACCATGCCTCACAGCACACGGGATCTTAATTTCCTGACCAAGGATCAAACTCGCACTCTCTGCACAAGAAGTACAGTCTTAACCACTGGACTACCAGTGAATGAAAGTCGCTCAGTCGCATCGACTCTTTGCAACCCCACGGACTATACAGTCCATGGACTTCTCCAGGCCAGAATACTGGAGTGGATAGCCTTTCCCTTCTCCAGGGGATCTTCCCAGCCTGAGGATCAAACCCAGATCTCCCGCATTGCAGACGGATTCTTCACCAACTGAGCTATCAGGGACCACCAGGGAGGTCCCTTATTTCCATTCTGTAACACTAGTAAACTGAGACTTATGAAGATGAGTGTGTGCTAGTCACTCAATCGTGTCTGACTTTGTGCAACCCCATGGGGTGTAGCCTGCCAGGCTTCTCCGTCCGTGGAATTCTCCAGGCAAGAATACTGGAGTGGGTTGCCATTTCCTCCTCCAGGGGATCTTCCCAATCCAGGGATCGAACCCAGGTCTCTTACATTGCAGGAAGATTCTTTACTGTGTGAGCCCTCGGGAAAGCCATATAAAGATAAAGACCTTGCCCAAATTCTTAGGGCTAGTAAAAGGCAAAAAGAAGACTAAAACTCAAGTGTTCATGACCCAGGCACTTGACCTATGCACCCTACAGCCTCCCCAGGATATAATTTTGGTTATTTGGAAAGTTTAAACAGATCCAGTGAATATTTAAACAAATCATCCATATTAAATTTTGGGCTGCTGCCCCTCAATTATGGCATCTCTCAGTTCTCCCATCCCAGAAACTGATATTTTCTTATTTGCTTGCCTGGAGGGCCACTAAAATGAAGATCAACATAGCTCAGAGAGCAAATATCAGTTTTCACTTTTGAAAAACAACCTGATGTTGCCTCCAGGATAAGGCGGTGCCTTCTGCTCTGAACTGGAAAGAGGAAAAGCAAGAGGGGAAAAAAAAACAGAAAGCATTTTTGTAAGTGACTACTCATGCTTTCTCAGCAAAGCCTGCTCTTCTTTCCTCCTGGCATTCTGAGCCTGGCAGCGAGGCAGGCTGCACCCCTCCAGGCTGTTGGCCTCACAGGCTGCCGAGCCCAAGTGAAGCAGCTAGCTAGTAAGCAGCTCCAGGGTCCCCATGGGGGGATTCTCTGTGCCTGCCACACACGGTGGATTGTCGCTCTGGTCCCTTTGATCTGAATCTGAATGGGACGGAGTCAACTCTCTCTCCCAACCTGTAACTTCCGTTCCCCAAGGAGAGCAGGGTGACACCCACAATGCCTCCCCCTTCACCTCCCTTGAAGACCCCAAAGCCCATGTTCTTTGGCCATTGAGTGCACCCCTGTGTTACAAGGTTGGGGAGACTACTGGGCATAGACTCAGATGATGTCACAGCTGACAACGGCAGAAACTTTCAAGGGCTTAGAGACATTCCAGGTCATACAGTTCCTTCTTCCAATGGGGCCTTTCCTCCCACGTCCCCTGCCCCTCTCGTCTGGCTAGCTTGTGTTCACCCTCCAAATCTTAATACCTGCTGCTCCATCTGCCTGCAAGATTCTCTCCCCAGACTCTCCCATGGCTGGTTCCTCCCCCCCAGTTCAGGGCTCTGCTTAGAGAGGGGACCTCCTCAGACAGGTCCTGCCTAATCCCATCTAAAGCCGTC
This sequence comes from Oreotragus oreotragus, assembly GCA_006410675.1. Taxonomy (NCBI): domain Eukaryota; kingdom Metazoa; phylum Chordata; class Mammalia; order Artiodactyla; family Bovidae; genus Oreotragus; species Oreotragus oreotragus. The sequence continues at coordinate 307,238 of SJYX01000477.1, forward strand.
CCCCTCGACCACTTCATCTTGCTTTTTTGACTTTTTAGCACTTATCTCTCAGTGAGATTATCTTGACCCTTTCTAGTCCGCCTCTCCCCACAAAGTCAGAATGAAAATGCACTCTCATTGCTCCCCAAGTCCAGGGATCTTGACCATTGGAAGGGTTAACAGTACACTGCTTCCCTCTCATCTAAAATACACCCCAAACCTGGTCAGGGAACTAGATCCCACATGCTGCAACTAAAAATCCCATATGCCACAATTATTAAAAAAAAATCCCGTGTGCCACAACTAAGACCTAGCACAGCCAAATAAATAAATACATATTTTTAGAATAACAAATAAAATACACCAAAAGTTAGGTGACTCCAGGTTTGTTGGCGCCAACTTATTTGGGGAGGAATTCAGGAGCAGGGGGTTTCCCAAGTGTCTCAAGTGGTGAAGAATCCACCAGCCAATGCAAAAGACTTGGGTTCAACTCCTGGGTTGGGACGATCCCCTGGAGAAGGGAGTGGCAACCCATTCCAGTACTCTTGCCTAGGAAATCTCATAGACAGAGGAGCCTGCTGGGCTACAGTCCATGGGGTGGCAAACATGACTGAATGAGCAACTGCAACTCAGGAAACAGGAAGTAAAAAGAGAATAAGACCCCTTCTCCGGCCAGCTCGAAACAGACCTACGGGAACCAAACCAAAACCCAACAGATTACAGAAACCAGGAGGGGAGGCTCCGTCTGCCTCAGGCCCCAGCTCACTCCAGAAAACACAGCCGGCAAACTTTCTCAAGTCCCAGATCTGAAGGGAGGCAGGGAACGACAGTGGTTAGAAAGCTCTGGAGAAAGAATCACGGACTTGGGTGCCAGCCCTACGACTGCAAACCACACGCCCTGAGGCAAGCCCCTGACCTCTGCGCCTCGGGTGCCTGTTCTGTGCTAGGAGGCCTTGGGGAGGATGATAGATAACATGAATAGGTAACTGTTCACACAGTAAGCCCTCAGGAAACCATGGGCATTGACAGCAATTACTCTAACCGCAGCCTCGGAAGCCTGGGGGGTCTTTTCCCTTGAGAATCTCCCTGCTTGCATCCTTCCTTTGGGGCTGCCTTTGTGAGAAACAATTCCTGTGCTTTGGTTGGCTCTTGTAGAACTGTTTCAAGCCTAGTTTGTTAAGAGCTATTTGAAATACAATTTGCTAGCAAAGTTGGGATTTGTGATTTTATTTTTACGAGTCCCCTCCCTCCCAGCTTTCTTCTAATTTTTCTTTAAAAAAAAAAAAAAAAAGGTTCATTTTCTTATTAGACAGCATTCATGTTTTGCCAAGGAAGAAACAATAAAAACCGTCTAGCCTCCAAACTGTCACAGCTAGGACTGTCTCTGAGTTCAGGAGAAGGTGTGGGCTCAGAATGTGGTAGAATCCTGGTTTCGGGATGCAGTTAGGGAGTACGGAGATGTAGTAGATGGGTGATGCAGCAGAGGACATGGGGTCCAGGAAAACAGCGCCCCAGACCACAGGCGAGGAAGCCAATATGGCCCAGCGGCCACTTCCGCCAGCCCTAAGGATTACACTGTCCTGCACACTGAGGTGGTACAGCCTGCCTCGCCGTGTGCCTAAGCCAATCAGAATGCTCCCTCCCAGCCTTCCACCATGATTGGTTCAAGTGACTCAGACCTAAGCCAATAAGCACACTGCATTTTCCTGGTCACCGGGCAGAGATGGTCCAATTAGCAAGGAGCATCAGGCTTTCAGTTCAAGGATTGAGAGAATTCTTTCTCTTCCTCTTCTCTTCCTTCTTATTTAAGGCCACACACTTTACAAGAATAAAAACAGAATTCCGACCCAAGTCCATCAGCTCCAAAACGCATATAAACTGTGCTGCCCACCACACCACCACCACAATTATACAGAAATGCTTTGGGACCAAGTGAAGAAGACACACTCCCAAATGATAGGTAATTGTAATAACTTTGTAGGACAAGGGGTGACTGGTTTGTGTCTTGTTTTTCTACATAGTTTCAAAGAAACATCCATTAAGAAGACAAAAGGTTGAAAGTAATTGGAAACTTGACTAAAGTTTCTTGAAACACCCAAGGGAAGGATATTGTCAGAACGATGAGCAAAGGTCTTTGAAGTTCCTCACCATCTTTATGCCTCTCAGAACTGTTCTCTCGGTATTCTCATAGATCTATTGGGAAGAAGTCATAGGTTGCAAAAAACCTCTGTGAGCCCCTGAAGGCGGCTTCATAGTAGAAAGCAGAAAAGAGAAAGAATATCTGAGGAAGAGAGAGAGAGAGCTCTGGCGACATCATTTAAACCCATGGAACCAGACATGCCTGAAGGCAGATCTGCCTCCTAGATGTTCTTGCTTACTGGAGCCAACAAACTGCCATTTTTGTTTAAGCTAGTTTTTGAGTAAGGCTTCAGTTAAAAATCAAGGAGGAAGAAAATAACTCAGTGGCTATATCAGGGTTTTCCTTAGCCAGCTGTAATATAAAAAGGGCTCATGAATTTCAAGTGCTTATATGTTGTTGTTGTTTTTTCCCAGTCCTGTGTAAAATGGGATTTAACCAGTTTTATAACAAAAAGTTGTTTTGTTTTAAGGTAGAAACTCTTCCTTTTCTCTGGAACAGCTGTTGAATTCTTTCCTGAAAGCCTGAGCCTTAGCATGCTCAGAAACCAGCTCTCTGACGCAGGACCTGTCCCAAAGCTCCAGGGTCTCTATGGCCTCAGTTTCCCTGCAACAGAAGGCCTGATCTCCCAGGGAGATGGTACAACTGGAGGCTTGGGAAACCTCCTGAATCCAAATTAATTAAAGCATGGAGCAAGCCACAGATGAAAGAAGCTTGTAGAACTCTCCAACAATCCTAAGAAAGAATTTCCCCTTCAATTATAGGATAATTTTCTTCTCACGGCATTTGCAGCCATCACCAAGCAGTTTTCTGGGCTGCTTTCCATGTGGCTGGACCAGTCTTACTGGAATTCCTGCATTTTTTTTTTTTCCCCTACAAGAGGCTCAGTGGAAGGCGGTGGGGATGAAAAGAAAGGAAGACAGTGGGTACGTTTTAGAAATGGCTATTTCATGGGATTTGAGAGGCCGCTGGAAACAGAAACAGATGGAGACAGTGTGAATCACCCCAGCTGATACGTTTCCTGCACATCCCAGGAGAGGATTTCCTTCATTTCTGTGCTGCCCGGCTTCCCTCTCGCTTCATTCTTACAAAGCGCATACAGGCCATTGGTCACTTCTAGATGAAATCAAGATCTTCCCCTCTTGTGGTCTTCATCCTTATTCTCTATGCCTGAAAGGCTCCTCCTCTCAACACACTCACACACACACACACACACACACACCCCACCGGGCTAACCAGGTTAACTAACTCCTTCTTCAGATTTCAAATAAGCAGTCCTTCCCTGGCCTGCTCCAAATAGATTAGGTGCCCCCATCCTATGCATTCATAGCACCCCATACTGCTTCACAGCACAAAGTACAATTGTAATCAATTACATTTCTCAGCCTCCCTTGCTGCTAGCCATCGCCATGCAACTAAATTTATCCAATGTGATGCAAATGGCAGTATCATATGAAAGCTTCTGGGACTCTCCAAAAAGTCAGGTAGCACATAACCTTTCTTCAAATTTTTCTTTGTCCTTTTCTGTTTCCTGGTGGTTGGAATGTGGATGTGATGGCTGGAGCTCCAGAAGCCATCTTGGCCCATGAGTTATCCTTAGGAAGTCCTTTGTAGTAGGGCAAAAATACAGAGCAGTTCTCTCCATGGAGTGCTTTCACAAAGTTAAAAATTTCCAAGAGGTGAAGCTAGGGGGAGTGTCGGGGCATTGCTGGTGAGGAAAGTGGAGGTGAGGCCCATGGTTCTCAGCGAGGGCTCATCATGGGACTCCACATGCTGGCCACTCAAGACATGGATCCCCTGACCCACTGATCTTTTCAGCGTATGAGAGACATAAATGCTTCTCTTGTCCAAATTTCTGCATTTGGGGGCTTTAAAACCCTAGCAGTTCATTCTAGTCCTAATAATAGAGGGAAAAGTGGAGAAGAATACCAAAGTAAGGAAGAAACGTTCCCTTCTCTATTCACAGCCTAATCAAGAGAAGAAAAAAAGGCACCTTGGTCTAACCAGTGGCCCAAACTGTTATTAAGTGCCCAGTACAAGTTACTGGGTTAACTCTGAGGGATTGGAGGGGTTTCATAGACTTAAAAGCCAGGCAGAAAGTTCCCTGTGTGTCAGATAATTTAATGTAAATGTCATAAACTAGGACTAGAAGGCTCACAAAGCATATATGTATATGTATGTGTATATATATATATGTCTACTAAGGACATTCCCTTATATTACCACAATACAGTTCTAACACTGTTCTGTATGAAATATTATATAAACATTGCACATATTAGCATGATAATAGCACACAATTACGGGGAAGGCAATGGCACCCCACCCCAGTACTCTTGCCTGGAAAATCCAATGAACGGAGTAGCCTGGTGGGCTGCAGTCCATGGGGTCGCTAACAGTCAGACAGACTGAGCGACTTCACTTTCACTTTTCTCTTTCATGCATTGGAGAAGGAAATGGCAACCCCCTCCAGTATTCTTGCCTGGAGAATCCCAGGGATGGGGGAGCCTGGTGGGATGCCGTCTATGGGGTCACACAGAGTTGAACACGACTGAAGTGACTTAGCAGCAGCAGCAGCACACAATTATATTATCATGGGCTTCCCAATGCAGGAGACAATATGAGATGCAGGTTTGACCTCTGAGTTGGAAAGATCCCTTGGACGAGGGCATGGCAACCCATTCCTGTATTCTTGCCTGGAGAATCCCATGGACAGAGGAGCCTGGTGGGTTGCAATCCATGGGGTCACAAAGAACTGGACGCGACTGAGGCAACTTAGCACACAGGCACACATACTATTACCATGCCAACATAGTACACGTTCTATTACCTAATACACAGTCCTGGTCCCCAAGCTGTCCCAATAATGTCCATCGTAGTCTCTTGCCTGGCACCTAGCTGTCGTATCTCCTCCATCTCCTTTCATCTAGGACTACTCTGCTGTCATTTTTGGTTTTTGTCTTTTAAGACATGGACGTCTTTGAAGAGTCCAGGTTAGTTTTTTGTAGAAAATCTCTTAGTTTGGATTTGTGTTTTCTTTTTAAAAACCGTTAATTGCTGTCAACCTTTAAAAGTCTGACATCTGTCTTCAAATCTGAAAGTCTGCTATCGATGAGAAGTCCAGGGGGTGTGGCTGGATCCGAGAGGCTTTTTGAGACAGAGTTTGGCCTTTCCTGGGAACCCTAGTTCATCCCCGTGCAGCATGCTAAGTCACTTCAGTCGTCTCTAACTCTTTGTGACCCCATGGACTGTGTAGCCAGGCTCCTCTGTCCATGGGATTCTCCAGGCAAGAATACTGGAGTGGGTTGCCATGCCCTCCTCCAGGGGATCTTCCCGACCCAGGGATCAGACCTGCATCTCTTATGTCTCCTGCGTTAGCAAGCAGGTTCTTTACCACTGAGCCACAAGGGAAGCCCTAGGGCAGGGCCCAGTGCAGAACAAAACTGTGGGGTCCCTGGTTTAGAGCTGCTAAGGAGACTTCCCTAGTGGTCCAGTAGCTAAGACTCCTAGCTCCTAGTGGAGGAGGCCCAAGTTCAATCCCTGGTCAGGGAATTAAATCTCACATGTCACAACTAAGAATTTATATGCCACAAATAAAGATTCCATGTGCTGCAACTAAGACCAGTGCAGCCAAATAAATATATGTATTTTTTTAAGTCTCCTAATCAGCTAAAATTTCAAGACCGCAGCCATGAAATTAAAAGATGCTTGCTCCTTGGAAGAAAAGCAATGACAAACCTAAACAGCATATTAAAAAACAGAGACATTACTCTGCTGACAAAGACCCGTCTAGTCAAAGCTATGGTTTTTCCAGTAGTCATGTATGGATGTGAGAGCTAGACAATAAAAAAGGCTGAGCACCGAAGAACTGATTCCTTCGAACTGTGTTGCTAGAGAAGACTCTTGAGAGTCCCTTAGACTGCAAAGAGTTCAAACCAGTCAATCCTAAAAGCACTTTTCTTTTAGGAAAAGTGCTGCACACTCAAGGGCCCACTGAATATTCATTGGAAAGACTGATGCTGAAGCTGAAGCTCCAATACTTTGGCCACCCGATGCAAAGAGCTGACTCACTGGAAAAGACCGGAAAAGACCCTGATGCTGGGAAAGATTGAAGGCAGGAGGAGAAGGGGGCAGCAGAGGATGAGATGGTTGGATGGTATCAGCGACTCAATGGACATGAGTTTGAGCAAACTCCAGGAGACGGTAAAGCACAGGGAAGCCTGCCGTGCTGCAATCCATGGGGTCACAAAGAGTCAGATACGACTGACAGACTGAACAACAATAAGCTTTAAAAAAAAAAAAAAGAGCTGCTAAGAATTGCCACCACTCTGGTCCTCACAAGATACATAAAGTGAAAGGAAAGTGAAGTTGCTCAGTCGTGTCCGACTCTTTGCGACCCCGTGGACTGTGGCCTGCCAGGCTCCTCTGTCCATGGGATTTTCCAGGCAAATGTACTGGAGTGGATTGCCATTTCCTTCTCCAGGAGATCGTCCCAACCCAGGGATTGAACCCAGGTCTCCCACATTGTAGACAGACACTTTACCGTCTGAGCCACCAGGGAAGTCCTCAAGATACATAATGAGCTGCTTAATCACGTAGCTACCAGAGTCCTGATCTCTCCTTTCCTGCCAAGCAGGTCTCCTAAATGACTTAGCTGAATATTCGACTTCTAAATATTCTATCTTTTGCCTAAGTTCATTGACTGTACATGTAGGTACATGTTAGAACTCTTTGTTGACTAAGTCATGGTGTGTTATTTTCAAATCCAATGGTTTTCAAAAATTTATTTTGGGTGTGGAGACATGTATAATGCAACCTAACCAATAAAAAGCTAGCAAAGATATATAAGGAATGATGTGAAAAGAAATAAATAAGAATTTCCAGACAGCAACAGCAGAGCCTTCAGTCCAGCACTGGGCCCTTCTGGGTACTGAGCCTGGTGCAAATGTCTATCCATGAAGCCAGCTTGAGTAAACAGATGATAAATGGCCTTAAAATCAGGCCAAAAAGTCTGAATTTTCTCCATTTTGGGGGAGGGTGCTTCTACTGAAGAATTTTATTGTCAGGAGAGTGCCAAGCTCAGGAGAGCAGGGCAGGAGTTGATGAAGAAGAAAACTTCAGGACTTTCCTGGTAGCCCAGTGGTTAAGACTCTGCCTTCCAGTGCAGGAGATGTGGGTTCAATCCCTAGTCGGGGAACAAAGATCCCACATGCTGTGTAACATGGCCACAAACAAACAAGAAGCAAAGCTTCATCTCTGCACACCAAAGGTGAGCACCAAAGGCACAGCACATCAGGAAGTGAGCCCAGCCTGGCCAAGGCCACAGAAAACAGGCCAGCTGTTGACGGGGAGTCCAGAAGGACTCGAGGAATGTGTCTCAGCACTCAGAGGCAGAAACAGAGGGAAGATGCCTTGCCGTGTGTCCCATATCTGGGGCCTGATGCCAGCCATCCACAGTGAGAATCTGGACCATCCCGGTCCTCCAGCCCTTAGAGAAGATGTAGTGGCAGGCAGACTGGCCCCCAGAGATAGAAAGGAACTTTCCAGGGTGCCAGGGTCACACTGCCATCAGCTGGGGTGGGAATCAGAAACATGTGCAATTAGTACATCAAACATTCCCCAGATTTCGGTCATTCCAATGCCCTCCGCAAAGCGTTTCCCCCGTTGCCACCTACACTTTATTTACTTGTTTTTCTTTTAAAATGACTTATTTTAGGGACTTAATTTTGAAAGAAAAGTTCATCTCACTGCTGTAAACCAATATCACTTGCCCTTCCTGATGACTATTAACTAAACAAATACAGAAAAACTAAATAATACCATTAAATCCTTGCTAGACAAACAGTGTCAGTGAAGTCTCTAAGTTTGAGCCCCTTTTTCTTTTTATTAAAAATAATAAATAAGCAAGGAGAAAGACTTGCAAATGTTAGAGAAGCATGAAGACAGACGAACCTCAAACTGAAACTGGCTCTTTGATATAAGCAGAAAAATTAGAAAAGAATTTGAAAACAAGAATAACTCTTTTGAGGGAATGCAACATCACTTAATACCATGCCTGTAACTACCTAAAATGACCTCATATAGATTCAGTAGTGTCTGACATACAGGTTTTGAGAAATATGGATCAAAGTTAGCGGTTCTCAGTGTATTCTGCAGATCACCATGGAACATACTCAAAATGCAGATTGTTAATCTCAGAAACAGGGAGTGGGTCTGTGTTTTAACAAGCATGATTTTGATACACACTCAGGTATGAGACCCATTGCTCAAAGCCCTAAAAGAAAACAGTGACATATATGTTGTTGGGGTGTGTGTGTGTGTATTCCATGTGTTTGTTTGCATAGCAGAATCTCTGTAAATATATACATTTAAATGCACACATGGTGATACTGGAATTTCTAGATAGTTCAGTTCAGTTCAGTTCAGTCGCCCAGTCATGTCTGACTCTTTGTAACCCCATGAATTGCAGCACGCCAGGCCTTCCTGTCCATCACCAACTCCCGGAGTTCACTCAAACTCATGTCCATCCAGTCGGTGATGCCATCCAGCCATCTCATCCTCTGTTGTCCCCAATCCCTCCCAGCATCAGAGTCTTTTCCAATGCGTCAACTCTTCGCATCAGGTGGCCAGAGTATTGGAGTTTCAGCTTTAGCATCAGTCCTTCCAATGAACACCCAGGACTGATCTCCTTTAGAACGGACTGGTTGGATCTCCTTGCAGTCCAAGGGACTCTCAAGAGTCTTCTCCAACACCACAGTTCAAAAGCATCAATTCTTCGGCACTCAGCTTTCTTCACAGTACAACTCTCATATCCATACATGACCACTGGAAAAACCATATCCTTGACTAGATGGACCTTTGTTGGCAAAGTAATGTCTCTGCTTTTGAATATGCTGTCTAGGTTGGTCATAACTTTCCTTCCAAGGAGTAAGCGCCTTTTAATTTCATGGCTGCAATCACCATCTGCAGTGATTTTGGAGCCCCCCAAAATAAAGTCTGACACTGTTTCCATTGTTTCCACATCTATTTGCCACGAAATGATGGAACCAGATGCCATGATCTTCGTTTTCTGAATGTTGAGCTTTAAGCCAACTTTTTCACTCTCCTCTTTCTTCTTTACATTCTTCTCTATTGGTCTATAACAGTTTTTAGTCTCAGTTTTGTTTAAAATGTGTGTGTGTGTGCTCAGTTATGTCCAGCTCTTTGCAACTCCATGGATTGTGGTCTGTCAGGCTCCTCTGTCCATGGAATTTTCCAGATAAAAATACTGGAGCAGGTTGCCATTTCCTACTCCAGGGGATCTTCCTGGCCCAGGGATCAAACTCCCATCTCTTGTGTCTCCTGCATTGACAGATGGATTCTTTACCAATGCACCACCTGGGAAACCTATCAGCTTACAATAGGCATGCATTTTAGTTATATAACTTGGTTATGTGAAGGGTGGATTGTGCCTTCCCCCAAGGGACACTTCCCCCAAGGGCAATGAGTGGTGACATTTTTGGCTGTCCCTACGGGGGGTCAGGGGGAGGTGCTACTGGCTTCTAGCACATAGAAGCCAGGGATGATGCTAAACACCCGACAGTGCACAAGATAGCCCACAGCGGAGAAGGATCTGCATCAAACTGTCAATAGGGTCAAGGTTTAGAAACCCCGGTTATAACCAGAAAACAGCAATGATGCATATTCCATTCTGAAGTCCTACTGCTGCTCTTCACTGGGCATGTTTTACCCTCATTAGCTTGTCTCACCTTCACAGGAACATTATAAGCTGAAAGTCACCCTCCAATTACAGAGGAAGAAACTGAGGCTCAGAGAGTTATACGCTTTGTCCCAAGTCCCACCGTCACGCCCCCACCACATCCTGACCGTCAGGAAGTCTCCCCTGCAGAGGGACCCCCTCACACATCCATGGGCTCAAGCCCCTTCTCCGACCCCATCAGCGACCAGAGCCCAGCCTCAGCCTGGGTGTAGAATCCTGCAGACCCACCTCCAGAGGCTCCCCAGCTCATCACAGGGGCTCCTGTTACCCTTGCTCCCTTGTAAAGAACAAACCTTTGATGCTGGCTTTCAGGTCAGGCATTAACCCCACCCTGTCCCATTCATAAATATTCTCCAGTTCCTTGTGACACCCTCCTGGGTTACCAGCTGAAAGGCTGGGGATGCAGCCACCTTTGACATGGTTGGGGTTTAAGTCTTTTAAAGATCACAAGTATCTCTTGCCCCAATTCTTATTAAAGTTACCTCATTCTTTTTCTTCTTCACTCCATTGTTCTTTGAAACCAAGACTAAGTTGTTGGCATCAAAAATTGAACACTGCGAAGATCCCCCAAGAAATCTAGTTCCACACTGCCCCCACATCCCCACCCCAGGTCTTCTTCTTCTCACTCTATCTTATAAAACATTACTGTGACAGACTTCCCGGGTGGCTCAGTGGATAGGAAACCACCCCCCAATGCAGGGGACAAGGGTTCGATCCCTGGTCCGGGAAGATTCTACAAGCCGTGGAACAACTGAGCCTGTGTTCTAGAGCCCGGGAGCCACAGCTGCTGAGGCTGCACACTCAAGGGCCCATGAGCCACAGCTAATAAAACGCAAGCACTGAAGCCCATGCACCTAGAGGCTGTGCTCTGAAATAAGAGAAACCAAACAATGAGAAAGCAGTGCTGCACAGCTAGAGCGTGGCCCCCGGTGGACACAACTAGAGAAAGCCCACGTGCAGCAGTGAAGACCCAGTGCAACCATAAATACGTAAATACAGCAGTGTGGACATGTCAAAAAAAAAA
>SJYX01000477.1:325445-412279 GCA_006410675.1 Oreotragus oreotragus
AAGATCATGGCATCTGGTCCCATCACTTCATGGGAAATAGATGGGGAAACAATGGAAACAGTGACAGACTTTGTTTTCTTGGGCTCCAAAATCACTAGTGAAGGAAATGGCAATCCACTCCAGCACTCTTGCCTGGAAAATCCCATGGACAGAGGAGCCTGATAGGCTACAGTCCATGGGGTCCCAAAGAGCTGGACACGACTGAGCGACTTCACTTTCACTTTCAAAATCACTGCAGATGGTAACTGTAGCCATGAAATTAAAAGACGCTTGTGCCTTGGAAGAAAAGCTATGACCAACCTAGACAGCATATTAAACAGCAGAGACATTACTCTGCCAACAAAGATCCATCTAGTCAAAGCTACGGTTTTTCTAGTAGTTATGTATGGATGTGAGTTGGACCATAATGAAAGCTAAGTGCTGAAGAATTGATGCTTTCAAACTGTGGTGTTGGAGAATACTCTTGAGAGTCCCTTGGACTGCAAGGAAATCAAACTAGTCAGTCCTAAAGGAAATCAGTCTTGAATATTCATTGGAAGAATTGATGCTGAAATTAAAACTCCAATACTTTGGCCACCTGATGCGAAGAACTGACTCATTGGAAAACACCCTGATGCTGAGAAAGGGACAACAGAGGATGAGATGGTTGGATGGCATCACCAACTCAATGGACCTGTTTGAGCAAGCTCCAGGAGTTGGTGATGGACAAGGAAGCCTGGCCTGCTACAGTCCATGGGGTTGCAAAGAGTCAGACACAACTGAGTGACTGATCTGAACTGAACGGTACTGTGGACAAAATGCTTTTTTCCTTTAAGAAAGCCACATATTTTACAAAAGGGTTAAAAAAAAAAAAAAAAAAAAAAACCTCTGCTCCAAAGGTGTTTAAATTGATATGACATTCTATTTCTTTTTTTTACATCAAATGCAAGATTATGTCACAGGTACACTACAGACCCATGACAAAAGGTTAAGAAAAGAGTTGACAAGAAGGAAAAAAGGTAACTTCACAGTGAAGAAACCTGGCAAACGTCACCTAGGTGAGGTGATCAAGTTTACCATCAACTGTGTTAAGTCATGATGTGATGAGAAGGACACTTTACTTCTGGGGGTCTTCTTCCCCAAAACCTATCCCCCTGGCCAAAATCCCAAGTGAGGGACATTCTACAAAATCCATGGCCAGCACTCCTCAAAACCTTCAAGGTTACCAAAACTAAAGAAGTGTGAAAACCAGTCACAGTCAAAAGGAGCCTAAGGAGACATGATAACAGAACATCCTGAGTGGGATCCTGACCCAGAAAAAGGACACTGAAGAAAAACTAAGCAAATCCACATAAAGTATGGACTTTTCTTTAAAGTAATGTATTTCATTTTTTATATTGTATATATCAATAGTACTATGTATCAATAGTAGAGTGATATATACTATATCAATCAATAGATTGTATATATCAATAGTAGTTCATTAATTATAACAAATACACAATTTACATACAATTAATCAAAATGTTAACTAGCATGTTAACAAAAGAGGAAACTGGGTGTGGGATATATTGTAAAGCTCTCTACCATTTGCAATGTTTCTGTAAATTTGAAACTATTTTAAAATAAAAAAAATTTATTTAAAAAATAAGTAAGAATTGTAATCTTGTCTGATAATGCTTTTCACTTATTTGAAGAAAAAAAACTTTTTAATTGATATTAAAATGTTCGATGTTGAATTTGAGACTTAATTTAGATCATATTTCTTTTTCTTTTTTTTAAATTTGGCCACACTATGCAGCATGCAAGATCTCAGTTCCCTAACCAGGGCTGGAACCCATGTCCCCTGCAGTGTAAACGCAAAGTCCTAACCACTGAACCACCAGGGAAGCCTCTAGATTATATTTGCAAATTTCCAAAATCGAATATATTTTAGTTTTTCATTAATAATTCTTATCATTCATCCAGATTTCAATTTAAACCATCCATAAGGCTAAATCTATGATCTTTCATTTTTTTGCTATTTAAAAAGTTACAGCTGCTGTTTTGGTTGTTTGTCCATTGTCTTCTTAGACCAAGGATAGAAGTGAAGGAAAAGAAGTGGACTCAGTGAGCATCAGCTCTTCTTTAGAGACACTTTGCTATGAAGGGGACAGAAAACACTCTGGCCACAGAGCAAACTTGTGGTGAAGGGGGATGGCTCCTTTAAAGAGGGTGAGGCCAGGCAAGTTTGAAGGTCTACACAGAGGTTCTCACCTGGGGTGATTCTGCCCCCAGAGAGCATGTGGCAATGTCTGGAGACATTTTTGGTTGTCACACTTCAGGGGGAAGCACTAGGATCTAGTAGGTAGAGGTCAGGTCACATTAACATCCCACTATGCACACCTCAGTCTCCCCAAGAGAGAATGAACCCACATGTCAATAGTGCTGAGGCTGAACATGGAACTCTGCTCAGTATTATGTGGCAGCCTGAATGAGAGGGGAGTTTGGGGAAGAATGGATACATGTATGTGTATCGCTGAGTCCCTTCATTGTTCACTTGAAACTATCATAACATCATTAATTATAAAATAAAAAGGTTTTTAAAAAAAGAACCCTAAACTAACATTTGAGTGGTAAAACAAAATGAAGTGGTTTTCAGACATGCAGGAATTCAGGGGGTTTATCACAGAGACACTCTCTGAGAGAACGACTAAAGAATTTTTTCAGCAAAAGAAATAATAAATCCAAGACAGAGGAAGATGTGGAAATCCCAAAACAGATCAAAGAAACTAACAATATTAGATTTCAGTCTGAACATTTGTTGATTCATAATGTTGTAAAAATAGCACAAATAATATGGAACTAGAAATCTCCAAGTGGAACAAGGAACAAGGAGGAAGACAAGGACAGGGAGGAATCCAGAGATTCTTACCTTCTTTGGGACACAGCCAAAGATTAAATCCTATAGTCAAGGCTATGGTCTTTCCAGTAGTCACGTATGGATGTGAGAGCTGGACCATAAAGAAGGCAGAGTGCCAAAAAAATTGATGCTTTCGAACTGTGGTGCTAAAAAAAGAACCCTAAACTAACATTTGAGTGGTAAAACAAAATGAAGTGGTTTTCAGACATGCAGGAATTCAGGGGGTTTATCACAGAGACACTCTCTGAGAGAACGACTAAAGAATTTTTTCAGCAAAAGAAATAATAAATCCAAGACAGAGGAAGATGTGGAAATCCCAAAACAGATCAAAGAAACTAACAATATTAGATTTCAGTCTGAACATTTGTTGATTCATAATGTTGTAAAAATAGCACAAATAATATGGAACTAGAAATCTCCAAGTGGAACAAGGAACAAGGAGGAAGACAAGGACAGGGAGGAATCCAGAGATTCTTACCTTCTTTGGGACACAGCCAAAGATTAAATCCTATAGTCAAGGCTATGGTCTTTCCAGTAGTCACGTATGGATGTGAGAGCTGGACCATAAAGAAGGCAGAGTGCCAAAAAAATTGATGCTTTCGAACTGTGGTGCTGGAGAAGACTCCTGAGAGTCCCTTGGACAGCAAGGAGATCAAACCAGTCAATCCTAAAGGAAATCAACCCTGAATATTCATTGGAATGATGATGCTGAAGCTAAAACTCCAATACTTTGGCCACCTGATGCGAAGAGCCAACTCACTGGAAAAGACCCTGATGCTGGAAAAGATGGAAGGCAGGAGAAGGGGGCAACAGAGGATGAGATGGTTGGATGGCATCACCGACTCAATGAACATGAACTTGGGCAAATTCTGGAAGATAGTGAGGGACAGGGAAGCCTGGCGTGCTGCGGTCCATGGGATCTCAAACAGCTGGACATGACTTGGTGACTGAACAACAGCAAAGATTAAACAAAGATTGTCCTGCAATGAGCACAGAAAGGCAAAGCATCGGGTGAGAGGAGGAGACTGGCATCAGTGCCCAGGAAGAAGCAGAGGTCACAGAGAGAGAAGAATGCCACGCTGATTCTCAGCAGGCTTCTGATTTCTCCTTCCCATTCTCACAGGTCAAACCTCACTGTGATCCTTAAACTCTTCGAAACTTTGTGCGTAAGCGAGTTTGACTAGATGTCTGTTGTTTACAGCCAAACTATCCTTACCTAGACTCATGTTCATTGTTTAAAGTTTGGGAAAGACTGGAGAACATAAAGAAACTTTTTTTTTTTTTTTTAAGTACAAGCAGTTGCATGGAGAGCTACCAGTTAGGCCTTGACCAACGGCAACCTCATTTTTGCCTCCCCATACCAATTTTGCTTATAATAACTATAGTGATAGTATGTTAGCCTGAAGTTGATGGTAGGCATCTCACCACCCAGAGGGGATAATATGCCTTGGAAAGAAGTCAAGAGAGGAAAGTAAAATTGAGAGTTAGAAAATGATTGTTGATGATATCTTTTAGCTCCCGGATCCAGCTGTACCTGAAGCTACCAGCCTTCTCAAGGATATGAGCAGATAAATTCCCTCTTCTGTCTGAGCCGTTTTCATAGGGTTTCCATTCATCTGCAATTAAATAACCTTCAAGAAGCTTCTTAGGTTAGAAACCTGTGCCGAAGGATCATAAAACAGTGCTCCTTTTCAACGCTAAGCCAGGAAGAAAGAGTATGGAGTGCTGGCTAGAAACCTCTGGCACCCGCCCTCCCTTTTTTTTTTTTTTCTTCAGTTTATCCGAGGAAAAAACACATTCAGAGTTTTGCACTCGGAGGATTAAGGAGGGGGCCGAGAGATGAGGGGAAGTGGAACCTTGTCTCTGAATAAGAACAGGGACATTGTCGACACCAGAAAGGCCAGGCCAAAAAGGAGGGCCGCGTTGACAGCGGCTTAACCACCCATCTATGTCAAGAGCTGGGCAGGCTGACGCGGAGCCCACAGGTGGGCGTGGGGGTGGAGTCTGGACTTGAACCTGGCCAGCCCGGAACTCATTTTCTCTTGGCCCGCTGTAACTTCCTGTTTTCCAAGGGGGAGGAGGCGTTTTGTTAAACACAAGCCTCTCCCAGCTTAGCGAGCGGACAGCAAGAATTTCTCACAAAACACTATTTTTGCCGCATTCAATGTAGATGAATCAGACGCCAGCGGATCCAATTTATTTTATACAAAACAGAGTCTGTGATGATGGGAAGGTCCTCGCAAGGCTGGTGGGTTTTATTGAGAGCAGAAGACGAAATGAATCATTCCAAGATGTTAAGACGAAACCCAAACACACCCAGCTTCCCTCGTGGCTGGTGCTGGGCTGGCTGTGGGCCCCACCTCTCAGCCAGGAAGGAGGTCTTGCAAACGTTTCCTCTCTCTAGTCTCAAGGCCCACGTGGGTGCTGGAAATGCCAGTGCGCCACAAGCTCAGCTTCCTGTCTTCACGACCTAACGTCTCAAAGCCATCACTGATGGCACTCTTTTTTTTTTTTTTAACATTTATTAATATTTATTCATTTGGCTGCATTGGGTCTCTGTTGTGGCATACTGGATCTTTGTTGCTTCATGTGGCTCCATCGTTGCCATGGACAGACTGTAGTTGGGGCTCACGGGCTTAGTTGCTCCATGGCACCAAGGGATTTTAGATCCCCTACCAGGGATTGAACCTGTGCCCCCTGCATTGGAAGCATAGAGTCTTAACCACTGGACCATAAGGGAAGTCCGATGGCACTCTTACAAAGAAACATATACTTATTTCTAAAATTTCCAACCTGGTCTCTATAGGCAGTTTGAGGCCAGGTCTATAGGTATCACCCAACCTTTAAGAGATGGCCCCATTTCAGTCTAACTATGAGAACAAAGAAACAACCCAAATTCTTTCTCAAGGTCCCAGCAAGGTGAGGGGGATTCAGAATTCTCCAAGTGTTTCTGGGGAGCTGGCAAGGCCCTCTGATGAGAGTCTTTGTTTTGCAAGAGAGCTCCATGAGACTGTGTCCTTCTGTGAATAAGAATTTAGGCGTGACAGTCCTGACGTTGGTAAAGAGACAGTTGTGAAAGGAGAGCAAGCCTCAGATCTTTCATAGACTGCATTCAAATCTGTCTCCAATTGTTGCTGTCATTGTTTAGTTGCTCAGTCATATCCGACTCTTCTGCGACCCCATGGACTGCAGCACGCCAGGCTTCCCTGTCCTTCACCATCTCCCAGAGCCTGCTCAAACTCATGTCCACTGAGTCAGTGATGCCATCCAACCATCTTGTCCTCTGTCATCTGCTTCTCCTGCCTTCAGTCTCACCCAACATCAGAGTCTTTTCCAATGACTTGGCTCTTCTCATCACATGGCCAAAGTATTGAAGCTTCAGCTTTAGCATCAGTCCTTCCATGAATATTCAGTGTTGGTTTCCTTTAGGATTGACTGGTTTGATCTCTTTGCAGTCCAAGGGAGTCTCAAGAGTCTTCTCCAATACCACAGTTTGAAAGCATCAGTTCTTCAGTGCTCAGCCTTCTTTATGGCCCAACTCTCACATCTGTACATGACTACTAGAAAAACTTTAGCTTTGACTATGTATTGGGTAGAAAATGGGAAATAAATATCAGCAGGAAGACTTTCCCATCAGCCCATCAGACTTTTTTCCTCTTGCCCCAGCACATAGTCCATTTTTTCATCCTGTGGCACTGATTGGGGTCCGGAAGTGCCTTGTTTATTCATGTATTTAGTGCCTGTCTTTTCCCTAGGAGTGGAGGTTCCACAGAGCAGGGACCAGCATTCCAGAGCATGGAAGAGTACTGGGCACACAGTAGGTAGTTAGCAACTTGGTTGAACAAATTGTTGAATGAAAGATATGAATTTAGACCTCTGCCTTTTCCTAAATCCTAAACCAGAATGGGCTGCAGTTACAGTGGGTATCCCAGGATTTTGCTCAGACCTGACCCCCCTCTTCACCAGCTGTAGGACCCCGGGCAGAACGTTTGACATCACTCAGCTCCCGAATCCTCATTTGCGTCTTCCATCCCCTGGAGTGGTTGTGAGGATGAAATGGTGAAATGAGATGAAATAGGGAAAATGCAACACCTAGCACAGAAAAGCTGCTTCTAATAATGGACTGCTTACTGACACCCTTTGCTCATGCCCGGTAACCCACCTCACCCCTTTACTTTCGAAGGAGGCACTGCCGGAAGGAACGTTAGTGGATGAACAGTGATGGTCGATGACCAGCAAGCACGGCATCCCTCTGGGTGGGCTGGGAGCCGCCTTCAAGGCTGCAATAAGGGGCAGACCCTTGCGCCCGCTCGAGCCCAGCAGCCCTCCGCAGCCCACACTGCCTCTTTTGTCTCAAGTTGAGTTTCCCCCACGTCTTCCCTTCCTGCACATGGTTAGCTGTTTCGATTGTTCCCCTTGCAGGACTAGTCCAAACCACAGCGCTTGGCACCACCTTCAAACCTCCTGTTTGCCAACGTCTGTTTATCAGATCCAAGGCGTGCTCTTTGGGGCTGATCGCCTGACAGGAGCCCTGTTTTCCAGCCGCGAGGGACGTCCAAATGTTATATAAGGCTGCACAACCCCATTTACTCCCCCGGAGGGAACATGCCTCTGGAAACAGCACGGCAATTGGCAAGAGGAGGAGCCCTGTGCATGCGACGACCATCATTTCTGTTGAGGCCAATCCTGGCCTTCCTGCTCCTGAGTTCCAGAAGCTCCTGCTTCTGAGGGTCATAACGGCCCAGAGAGGCAGGGAGGGGACAGGAAGGAATCTTTAGATAAACTCTGAGTGGATCATATAGCAACCAGAGTGATCTCTTTCAGCTAAATCATGTCAGCTAAAGCATGTCACTGGCTTTATCGCCTCCGAGACTTCCAGGGTAAAACCGAATGGTCAGGGACAGCATTTTCCAGTCTCATCTCCTGCGAGTGCATCTCGCTGGCCCTGTGTGGCTTCTACAGCCATGTCCCCCAACATACCTGGGCCTTTGCACATGCCGGACCCTCTGCCTGGAACACGTGTCCTTCCCTTTGCATCTGGTGAAAGCCTCCCCGTGCTTTGGAGTTCCACTCCACGGAGCTGACGAGGTCAAAGCCTCCTGTGAAAGGAGCCGGGACACCTCTCACCTCCCCTTCGCCACATATGTCACATCTGTGCCTGCACTTGTTCCTTAGATCATCTGATGAGTGTCTCCCCGGTTATATCCTGAAATGCCTGAGAGAAATCCAGTCTTTTGGCCTCAGTATTGAGGCTAGACCTCTGGTACAAAGGAAGCACTCGATAAAGGTTTTTGAATTGCTCTAAGAGTTTCCTGCATGTTAGAAAAGGTCCCTATGACAATCTGTCTTTGAAAATGCCAAGCAACTCGCTAGGCCAAGAATGCCAAGCCTGGCCAGTTGCAGTCCATGGGGTCGCAAAAGTCAGACATGACTTATCAACTGAACAACAACAGCAAAGCAAAGGTATCCTTTTCCTTCTAGGCTGAGTCCCCGGAGCTTCCCCACCACTCCTGGGCTTCCCTTTAAAGCAGTCATCACCAGTACTGGTTTCACCATCTGTCTTCCTTTCCTGCGTGTCATGCAGGCAGACAGTGGGCTTCTAGAAGACTTTGAGGCAAGGATTTGAATGCGAAGGATTTGACAGGGAGGTGAGTCCACAGGACGCCTGGTGTGGGGGGGGAAATGAGAGAAGCAGCACAGAAAGTGTCACCAGCTGCCACTCGAGTGACGAGCGGCCAGAGCTCAGTGCTGCCGGGGGGCTTGGCGCTCATCCCGCCGGAAGGGACTCAGGTACCACCTGGAGGGTCACTGGCTGAGGACAGCTCCCAGGGGCAGCCGCTCCCATCACTCCTGCCAGCCCCAGGAATGGCAAAGCTCATACAGTTTGCACAGGAAGCCTTAGGGCACAGGAATGCCGCTGCAGTGGCTGGTGTTCACAGACACGAGGAAGGCGACAGCAGGGCACCCCCACAGACTTCATTGCCAAGGCAGGAAGGGGTGGGGCCCTCACCCACTGCTGACGGTCACCTCCTCACCGGACTGTTCCTGTGGTCCCCATCTCGAATTTCCCAAGAGCAACCCACCTTCCTGACCTGGAGCAGTGGGAGCTGACAGGGTGCTTTTATCCCTGGACCAGTGTGCCTCTGGCCAGACAGGAGATGAAGGTCAGAGGGTCCCTACCTGTGCGGTTGTGTGCTAATGGCTCCATCAAACACCATCTGGTGATAACATGACTCTGTTTTCCCATGTTCTTTCTAAACACCTAATGGCCCTGACAACACCATTTATGGAAATACTAGCAGATTTAGCTGATGTAAACTAAATGGTAGAGAAAAGGGAACCCTCCTACACTGTTGTTAGGAATGTAAATTGGTGCAGCCACTATGGAGAACAGTATGAAGGATCCTTAAGAAACTAAAAGTAGAACTATGGTATGATCCTGCAATTCCACTCCTGGCATACATCTGGAAAAAATGAAAACTCTAGTTCGAAAAGATGCACGCACCCCAGTGTTCATAGCAGCACTATTTACAACAGCCAAGACATGGAAGCAACCTAAATGTTCATCAATAGGTGAAGAGATAAAAGAAGATATTATATATATAAAAATATATAATGGAATATGACTCAGCCATTAAAAAGAATTAAATAATGCCATTTGGGGAAACGTGGATGGACCTAGAGACTATTAAAGGGAGCAAAGTAAGTTAGACAAAGACAAATATGATATCACATACACGTGGAATCTTTTAAAAAAATGATACAAATGAACTTATTTATGAAACAGAAACAGATTCACAGACACAAAAAAACAAACTTATGGGTACCAAAGGTGGGGAATAGAGGGATAAATTAGGAATTTGGGATTAACAGATACACACTATTGTATGTAAAATGGATCAACAACAAAATCCTACTATATAGTCCAGAGAAATATGTTCAATATCTTGTAATAATCTGTAACAGAAAAGAATATGAAAAAGAATAACTGAATTACTTTGCTGTACACCGGAAACATAAATCAGCTATACTTCAATTTTTTTTAAATTAAAAATAAAATAAACTGAGTGGTAGAACCACGACGGATTTCTCTGTTTTCAGATACCTCATCTGATCTCCCCACTTTTTCTGTAATGAACATCATCAGTAAGTGAAGGAGAGGTTAAGCGGATGGTTTTGGCCAATGCTTGCAATAAATGCACACATCGAGATTATTCTTTGCTGGGTGACTCCAGGTCCCTTTAGGCCACTCAACCACACCCAAAGAAGGCAAAAACTCTTTCTTGTTGGAAAACACCAGAACTCACCTCCAAGCCCACACTAGGACAATCTATGCACTGAGCAGCATTGAACCGTCTCATCCTGGCTCCAGACGTGACCGTGAAGCTAGGTTCCCATGCGTCCATCCAAAGGTGGGATTCTCTCTTCCAACTGCCCTCTCTCTCTTTTTGCTTCTCATTTTAATATAAATTCAGATTCATTCATCGGCTCAGTGGACCTATGCCATGTATCAAGAGCTAAGCACGTGCCAAACCTGAATTAAAACAAAAATAGTACAGGAAGCCCAATAACCCCTCACAGAAGTAGCACTATCCATCCTGGTGAAGGTGACTTCATTCATTCATTCATTTCACCAATAGGAACTGAACATTAACTCCAAGCCAGACATTGTGGGACCCGGTGCTGAACAGACAGGCATGGCCCCTGCCCTCACTCATCCACAAAGCAACATGGGACAGAAATTACGAACACAGGATCTTGGTCCTAAGTTCAAATGCCAGACCCCTCCTTTTGCTAACTGTGTGTCTTTGGGCACCTTTACCTAAACTCTCGCTGCACCTGAATTTCCTGTACTATAAGCAGATCATGACAGTCCCTACCTCATAAGGTGTTGTGACACTTGAATGAATAAATGCACGTAAAGCATCACAAGGAAGCAGCCAGTAACTGTTAGCTTGATCATTTCAAGCAAGTGGAGAAGACAGATATTAACAAGCAAATACATGATTCCAAATGGCCATAATCACGTGGCAGGAAAGAAACCTCCACCATTTAGTACAATGCCTAACTGATTTGCGATCACTGCTCTTTCTTTACTGTGTTAGAAAACTCCAACTTCCCCCATGCCTACCGCCCCCCGCCCCACCTCCCGCCCCACAGCCCTGCCTGGAAGGGCAAACGCTTGCACTCACCTGGAGCAGAATGTACCCATCAGGTGCATCCTCTCTCCAGCATCCCAGAAAGAGAAGCCAGGTTCAGTTGTGAATGACGTGGGCTTTGTCTTGTGGACCTTCGTGGTCTGTGGCAAAAGAAAAGAGGAGACAGTGGTGATTGTGGAGGGACTGGAGAGGGCTCAGAGGAGTCCCAGGTGCAAGCAAGGTAGGCAGTGGATGGACCAGGGTTTCGACCTTGCTCTGCATGCTTACCTGTTGACTTTCCATCCGACCCACTCGATGAGGGAGCTGGGTGCTTTGCCTCTTGTTCACAGCTCTCTCGGCAGCACCCAGAATCGTGATGGAAGTTCAGCGCAAAGGGGCTGCGAAAAGAATAAGACAGTAAGTGAATGAAGGGGGGACCCATGCCCAAGCCAAAGGGATGAGAGACCCTGGGGCACTTGGCAAGGTGGAAGAAAGGAGCTCCCCGACTTGGACTTGGAGGCAGGTTGAACCCCCATCCTGGGCCAGCTAGCACTGTCCCAAGACAATAGTGACCTGACCCTTCCTCCCAGCGGGACCATTTCTCAGTCCTACCAAGGCCCTATCACACTCGGGGACTGGCTTGTCTTATTTCCAGAAGCTTCTTCTCTCCCCACCCAACCCCCCTCCATGGCCCAGCAGCCTCTTTAGCACCTTTCTGAGTTTCGAACATCTGTGCATCTGATCACAGGCAGCACCGGCGCTGACAAGCTCCTGCCGCTTGATGAAATCACACCCCACCCAGAAGTGAGAATCGGCTCGGGCCGGGGCCAGGAAGGTAGGGCTGCTCGTATGGCTTGGGGAAAAAACCACTGCAGGCAGAAGCCCCTCCCTGAGAAGGGGCTTCTTGCAGGGGTCTGTGGTTGGTATGTGGGGGAGGCAGGACTTCTCCCCCACCTCTCCGTCAGCCCTGTTCCTCTCTGCTGAACCCACGGACCCAGGAGAGCTGTTGCTTCGCATTTAGGGGTGACAACTAGCTATTGAAAGCCTTTATACTACTTGCCAACCAATGGTCCTGGAAGTACCCAGCTCACAGACATGGCTCTTTGGCCCAAGCAGTGGGTTTGTTGTTGTTAATGATGATGTTGTAAATTTGTCGACAACAATTTTTAAATTTTATTTATTTGTTTAAAGCAATTATCCTTCAATTAAAAATTTAAAAAGAAGAAAGACTCCTGCTTCCACTGCAGGGGACACAGATTCCATCTCTAGTTGGTGAACTAAGATTTCACATGCCCAGGTGGTGCAAGGAGGACAAGGGATGTGGGATGTAGGGACCCATGTTAGTTGGGGGGTGAAAATAAGGACATGGCTTCTACTGGCCAATTAGGCGAGGTGCTTTTTAAAACATGTGTGACTCAGCAAGTCCAACGTGGGGCATCTGTCTTCAGAAACAAATCTTTATATAAGCAAATGCTCAGCTTCAAGGATATTTGTCACAGCCTAACTCAAAATAACTTATAAGTGGACAAACTAAGTAGTAGGAGGGGTTAGTTAAACACATTACGATCTATTCATCTAATTGAATGCAGTCCTCCCTTTGCAGGATGCAGAATTACATGGGGAATTCTCAAGGGCATTCTGCTGAGTGAAAAAAAAAAAAGTCTCCAAAGGTTATATACTGTGTAATTTCATTTGTATAACATTCTTGAAATGATAAAATTATGGAAATGGAGAACACAGTATCAGCTGCCAGGAGTGGGATGAGCTGTGGCTGTAAAAGGAGGATAGGAAGGGTTTTGAGCGGCACTTTTTATGGACTATGTGTCTATGACCACCCCACCCCCTAAATGCATGTTGAAATCCTCACCCCCAGTGAGGCAGCATTGGAGGGGGTGGAGGTTTTGGGAGGTGCTTAGATCATGCGGGTGAAGCCCTCAAGAATGGGATAGGAGGCCAGAGAGCGCCCTGCCCCCTCCGCTTTGTCAGGACACAGCCATGTGGAGAGCGGGCAGCAGGATGCCTCCATTGGAAGGGTCCATGAGGGTGACTACAGATGCTAATCAATCTCACAACAGTGAACTCTTAGGTGGAGCTTGCTCAGTTGTTTCAGCCGTGTCCGACTCTTTGTGACTCCGTGGACTGTAGCCCATCAAGCTCCTCTGTCCATGGGATTCTCCAGGCAAGAATACTGGAGTGGGTTGCCATTTTCTTACTCCACTTAGGTGGAGAGGCCTGCTCTATGATTTTCTGTATTTTCCAAATTTTCTCCCAGTGAATATGTGCTGTGTTAATATAAAGAGAAACACATTTCTTGGAGACAGGAGGAAACTTACTGATCTCCTGGTGAACAGAGAAAGCACTACTTTGCTCAGACTCAAAACCCTCACCCCAGGACTTCCCCGGTGGTCCAGTGGTTAAGAATTCACGTTCCCAGTGCAGGGGGCCTGGATCAGATGCTTGGTCAGGATCCCACAGACTGCAACTAAGAGTTCACATGCTGCAACTAAAAATCCCAAGTGCTGCAATTAAGATCAGGTGCAGCCACATAAATAAATGATGACAGTAATAATAATAAAAACTCTCACCCACTCCCAGGACAAATGGTCCACTTCCTCATTCTCCAGCACACCCTGATCCCACCATCCTAGAGCTCCCCACACTGCCCCTGTCTACACCCTACTCTCCTCATGGTTCAGGTCACACATTGCCTTCTCCAGGAAACCTGGGGGCTGATCCCAGAGGACCTCCAGATGCCCTTCCCCATGAGGAATTCCTCAAGGGTGGGGCTGATCTTTTTTCTCTTGTTCTCCCTTACTGATCCAGCACCAGTCCCCTCTCGCAGGTCTATAAACTATCATGGAAGGACTCATGCCTAAAGAAGCAGGCAGACCCCTGATTCTGTCCCCACCAGATGTAAAACTGTGAGGTTCTGAGCCTCAGCTTCTTCACCTGTAACACTGGACAGCTAGGAATTTGATAAAGATGACACGATCTCTTACATAAGGATCATTTTACAAAGGAATTGCTGTAAAGTCTGGAAACCAGGTATGTCAAGTGCCCAGCACAGCAGCTTGTTGAGTCACTGCTTGTTTATATTAATAATCAAGAATGACGAAAAACCAGCAAACTGTGGCTGTGGCTTAGGTAGGCACTCCATGCAAAGATCCCCAAAGCTCAGCTGGTCAGAGGGCTGAGTGTCATGGCCAAGGTCACCTAAGAGTCCAGGAGCCTCAGAACTAAAGCAGCAGCAATGATCAGTCCAGTACTCTTGCTTGGAGAATTCCGTGGACAGAGGAGGCTGGTGGGCTGCAGTCCATGGGATCGCTAAGAGTCGGACACAACTGAGCAACTTCACTTTCACTTTTCACTTGCATGCATTGGAGGAGGAAATGGCAACCCACTCCAGTGTTCCTGCCTCGAGAATCCCAGGGATGAGGGAGCCTGGTGGGCTGCCGTCTATGGGGTTGCACAGAGTCAGACACGATTGAAGCGACTTAGCAGCAGCAGCAGCAGCGACAACTGAGCAACTTCACTTTCACTTTTCACTTGCATGCATTGGAGGAGGAAATGGCAACCCACTCCAGTGTTCCTGCCTCGAGAATCCCAGGGATGAGGGAGCCTGGTGGGCTGCCGTCTATGGGGTTGCACAGAGTCAGACACGATTGAAGCGACTTAGCAGCAGCAGCAGCAGCGATAACAAAGAGAAGGATGGGGAGGAGGGGAAGGGAGGACAAAGAGGGAGGGAGGAGAAATGGGAGAAGGGGGAGAAGAGAGGAATATTCATGGGGGAGGGGGAAGAAGAGGAAGAACAAGGGCTAAAGGGTAAGGAGGAGGAGAGAGAAACATGTTCCTCTTGTTAAATTCCCTAGTTGACCTCCTGGCCCCACAAGGCTGCTCCAGTTCTCCTGCCATCATGCCCAACTCCCAACCAGCAAGCATGAAGAAAGAGAAGGGGATTATATACTTCCCACTGGCTACAGCCAAGACACACGATCTCCTCAAGCTTCAAGGCATCCCAGGAAATCCAATGACCTTGTGGCCACCTAAAGTTGGAGTTGTTGTTTAGTCACTAGGTCGTGTCCGACTCTTTGCAACCCCATGGACTGTATACTGCCAGGCTCCTCTGCCCATGGGATTACCCAGGCAAGAATACTGGAGTAGGTTGCCACTTCCTTCTCCAGGGGATCTTCCCAACCCAGGGATCAAACCCAGGTCTCCTACACTGGCAGGCAGATTCCTTACCACTGAGCCACCAGGGAAGCCCAAAGAAACAGGGTTCTTTCCTTACAAACAGAGTTTCTGCTATTTACACATGGGGAAACAGAGACACAGAGAGAAAAGTAAATTGCCATGCAGACTCTAAGTGGAGTTTGCAGCAGGCAGGATAAAGCTACTCTCTGCCACCCAACCAAAAACCTCTGGTCCTAATCCCTGGACGTAGTAAAGGAAAAGTGAAGTGAAAATCGCTCAGTCATGTCCTACTCTTTGCGACCCCATGGACTATACAGTCCATGGAATTCACCAGGCCAGAATACTGGAGTGGGTAGCCTTTCCTTCTCCAGGGGATCTTCCCAACCCAGGGATCAAAAGAGTGATTGAATTAGGGGCCTAATGGGGAGAGTGTCCTGGATTACGTGATGGGCTCTAAATGCAATCACATGTACCCCTACAAGAGGGAAGCAGAGGGAAACCTGAAGATGTTGTCCCTGAAGACTGGAGTGATGGGGTCACAAATCAAGGATCACCAGCAGCCACCGGGGTGATCATTGGACGAGGCCAGAAGTATTCTCCCCTTAAGAGGGAGCATGGCCTCCACCTGCACCTTGATTTCAGCCCTGAGGCACTGATTTCAGACATCTGGCCTCCAGACTGTGAGAGGAGAGGTTTTTGGTATTGGTGTTTTGGGTGTTTTTTTTTGGCAGGGGGAGGGTGGTGGGGGGAGTTATTTTGCTTGGAAGGAAAGCTATGACAAACCTAGACAGCATATTAAAAAGCAGAGACATCACTTTGCTAACAATGGTCCATCTAGTCAAAGCTAAGGTTTTTCCAATAGTCATGCACAGATGTGAGAGTTGGACCATAAAGAAGGCTGAGCACCGAAGAATTGATGCTTTAGAGCTGTGGTACTGGAGAAGGCTCGAGAGTTCTTTGGACCCCAAGGAGATCAAACCAGTCAGTCCTAACAGAACTCAACCCTGAATATTCATTGGAAGGGCTGATCCTGAAGCTCCAATACTTAGGCCACCTGATGTGAAGAGCCAACTCATTAGAAAAGACCCTGATGCTGAGAAAGACCGAAGACAGGAGAAGCGGACAACAGAGGATGAGATGGTTGGATGGCATCACCAACTAACTCAGTGGACATGAGTTTGAGCAAACTCTGAGAGACAGTGAAGGACAGGGAAGCCTGGAGTGCTGCAGTCCATGGGGTCACAAAAAGTCAGACATGACTTAGCCACTGAGCAACAACAAAGCAATAGTAATACTTAGTTTATTAATTTATTTGGCTGCACTGGGTATGCAGGATCTTTGGTTGCAGCACGCTAACCCTTAGTTACACCATGTGGGACCTAGTTTCCTAACCAGGGATCGAATCTGGGTCCCCTGTATTGGGAGCATGGAGTCTTAGCCAATGGACCACCAGGAGAATCCCTACATTTCTGTAGCTTTTAAGTCACTAAGTTTATGTTAGTTTGTAACTAACCCAGCCACAAGGAACTAACCCAGACTCTAAGCAAACCCAGGCTGCCTGACTCCAGGAGCATGTTCTTTATCTCTATGACACCAGAAGTCCACAGAAGGAAGAAAGGTAGGGACCTGTCCCAGCACTTTGAGTCAGCGATCCAGACTCTGAGCACCTGCCCCTGCCCACTGTGTCAGGCCATGTCCCTCAGACACCGGGGGACAGAGAAGGCAAGCTTGTCACCTGGCACGGGGCAGTCCCAGCCCCAAGGCCACAGGATGCTACATTCCATCCCGTTGTCAGCAATTTCCTCAGTCTAGGGGCTGGAGTGAGCAAGGAGAAGAGACCTAATTTAGGATGAGCTCACTGGGAGGGTTATTTATTCTATCGCTGGGCCATCAGCATTTCCGTGTGGAGCCCACGCACTGAGCCAGGAGCTGGTGAGGTGTCCGCAGAGAACTCCTGCAGCTTGTGTGCAAAGCTCCTGGGGTGGAAACAAGCCCAAGCCACCTTCTCTTTCTTTTAATTTTTTTTTTCCTTTTCTTCCTTCTGCAAGTCTATTTCATATCCTACCCTAAGCCTCACCAAGTTGGGTTCACTGACGAGGATGGAGCGGACCGGTCACCTGGAAACCCAGGGCACATTCTTACAATCTCCCTTTCAATCTGCCCACACCTAGTCCATCACCAAGTCCTGTTGATTCTGCTTCCAAAGCATCTTTGGACTCCATCCATCATCACCATTAACATCCTGGTCCAGATTCCCTCCGTCTCTTTCCTGCCCGCCATGCTAGCAACTTTCAACCCATTCCTTGTGCTGCTGGAGTCCTTTGTGCCAATCAGACCACCACTATGGAATGAAGTGTCCCCCCAAACTCATGTCCACCTAAAACCTCACATGGGACCTTATAGGAAATATGCTTTCTGCAGGTGTAATTAGTTAAGAGGAGATCATACTGGATTACGTGGACCCTAAGGCCAACGACCAGTGCTTCTAAGAGGAGAGCACACACAGAGACACACACACAAAAGAGGGCTGCACAGACACAAGCAGAGGTTGGGGTGACACAGCCGCAAACAAGGAAAACCAAGAACTGACAGGAGCCCCCCGGAGCTGGAAGAGCCAGGAAGGACCCCTCCCCAGAGTTACTGGAGGGAACTGATACCGTAAGTTCAGACTTCCAACTTTCTGAATTCCAACAGAGTACATGTCTCTCATTTCAGCCACACTTTTTGCTTGGCTGGTTTTGTTTTTTAATTGCAGCAGCCCCTGGAAACACACAGCCCGTCTCTCCGTCCTTACTTCACTCCCATCAAGGGCATCCCAGGCTCTCAGGATAGTGATGGAGCTCATTTCCTCGGCTTCCAAACTCCACGTCCACCCTCATCGCCCTCCCTGTCTGTCTCTCTGCTCCAGCCTTCTGGTTTTTGCCCCTTGGTTTCTCCATGTTCTTTTCTCCACAGTCTTGTCACTTGCTACTCCCTCCACCTAGAACTCTCCACTGAAAGTGGTCTGGTGGCCTGGAGAGGGGTGGGCCTGAGAAACAGTTCCTGGGGCCTCAGTTCCCCGTAGCCAGAGTGCGGGTGAAGCCTGGAAGAGAACTTGGCTGCCATCGAGCACTGACTTTTGTAGAACCTTATGTGGGTTTTCAGTTTCTGAGTACCCAGCCCAGCGCCCTTCACTCCAAAAGGTGTACCTGCTACACTGGCCATATATGGATGTTTCTCTTTAAGAGTATGTGTGTTTCAGCTCCAGATTCTGAACATGACCTGTTGGGTGTCTTCCATCTGGCACCTCAACAACCAAATTCTGTGACTTCCAGGTCGTCCTGCATCTACTTGCTCTGTGTTCTCCTGTGAAAGGCCCTTTGTTGCTCTCAGGAAATGTCCCAATAACAAAGGACAGTTAATTTCACTCCTCTCTCTGAGCTGGACTTGGGCCAGAAGGGAAGGGAGGCGAAGGGCCATCAGGTTAAGGGTCAAAACTCCCGCTAGAATATAAGCTCAGTGAGGGCACAGGGCCCAGCCCACCCTCTGCCACCTCAGAGCAGCACAGGGTGTTGAACATCTCTTGTGGCACGCCCAACATCTGCCCAACTCTCTTTTTGTTCCTGGGTTCCCTTGATTGACTTTGTTCCTTAATTTCTCTAGCTCAGCCCCTGAGGAACATATGAGAGCCCAAACCAATCAGATCATCCCATTTCACAGGTTCAAGGAGAAGCACGTGACCCTATCAGAGCCAGTGACTCACAAAGACACAGTTACCAAGGCTTCTGGGAAACTCCTTGTTCCCCTCGCTGTGGAATCAGGAAGCTCATGTTGCCCTGGAGCTGTTGGCAACTGTCTTATTAGACTGGAATGAGGGACCAAAGAAAGAGAGGGAAAACTCAGCCCTTTTCCTATTCCTAGAGCCCCAGATCCAGCCTTCCCTTAGAGCCAGATCTGATTCACCCCCTAGATTACTAAAGTTACATAAACTATTTTCTCCCTTAAATGAGTTTGCATTGAATTTGGGGGACATATATAATGAGAACTGGACCATAAAGAAGGCTGAGTGCCAAAGAATTAATGTTTTCAAACTGTGGTGCTGGAGAAGATTCCTGAGAGTCTCTTGCAATACAAGGAGATCAAACCAGTCAATCCTAAAGGAAATCAACCCTGAATATCGTTGGAAGGACTGATGTTGAAGCTAAAGCTCCAATATTTTGGCCACCTAATGCAAACAGCTGAAGAGCTGACTCATTGGAAAAGACCCTGATGCTGGGGAAGATTAACAGCAGGAGGAGAAGGGGGCAACAGAGGATGAGATGGTTGGATGGCATCACCAACTCAATGGACATGAGTTTGAGCAAACTCCGGGAGATAGTGAAGGACAGGGAAGCTTGGTGTGCTGCAGTCCATGGGGTCACAAGGACTCAGACACTTGGCCACATATTCATATGAATGAATGAATAAGAAACTAACTTCCAGTGAAAGCCACTAGATATTGTCACCCACCCCTCAGGTCTCATCTCATAGCAACTCAGCAGTTTTCACAGACAATTTCTTCCCTCAGGGATTCTTAGGGCACCATGAAGGTTCTTCATTTTTTTCCACTCTATTGCCAAGGTTGAAATTATTACAGTTGCATTTAGAGGAAGGACCAACACTGTTCTGGGCCTGTCTTGCAGGTGAAGAAATAGGAGTTTAGAGAAATTAATAACCTGCCCAGGATCACAGAGTTTGTGAATGGAAGAGCCTAAATCCCAAAGCGCAGACTTTTTATTTTTCCGATTGATAGACAAGTTCTTCTGTGGTGACTTTTTTTTTTTTTGCTGCAGCACACAGCAGGTGGGATCTTAGTTCCCTGACCAGGGATCCAACCAGTGCCCCCTTGCGCTGGAAATCTTAACCACTGGACCACCAGGGAAGTCCCCAGTGGTGAAGTCCTGATGGAGGATCAGGCCAGGGTCCTCATATAAGCCAAAGTCACCCAGAGAGACTTTCTTTGATGGTGGAAATACTCTAAGTGCACATGAGGTTCTCAAGCACTTGCTACATGTGACTCATGTGACTACATGACACTACATGGCTCATGTGACTGAGGATCTCAACATTTTAAATCATATCTTGATTCATTTAAATTTAGATTTACATTACCACACCTGTGCATGTGAGCATGCTCAGTCACTTGAGTCATGTCCAACTCTTTGTGACCCTAGGGACTGCAGCCTGCAGGCTTCTCTGTCCATGGGATTCTCTAGGCAAGGATACTGGAATGGGTTGCCATGCCCTCCTCTAGGGGATCTTCCTGACCCAGGCATTGGACCCATGTCTCCTGCATTGCTGGAGGCTTCTCTACCCACTGAGCCACCCGGAAACCCCACACACAGCTAGTGGCTATCAAATCAGACACTATTTTAGAAGAAACTGTTAATCTGATTTAGCTTGAGCTTTGCACAAGGGAGAAGGGAAAGCTTATTGTCTTAAAGAAGGAGGGACACTGTCCCAGCCTCTCATCAGACTAGTCACAGTGAATGGGTGACCCCGGGGGCAAGCACCCATCCAGTGAGGCCCATCTCTCAAGTCTCCTCCTAGGGCCTCACCCCATTTCTGTCCAGGGCCATGCTCTGTCCTGCCTTGCCCAGACTGGGCCCTCTGTCTAGAAGATCCTCTGTCCTCTCTTTCCTGAACTGTTGATCTGGCTACCTCCCACTCCTCCTCGATGTCTCAGCTGATATATTAGTCCCACCAGAGAACTGTCCTTGACCCCTACCTGTGTTCTTGACATAGCACACCACCCTTTCCTTCGTAACCCTTAGCACAGTCTAAATGTGTGTGAATGGTTTGCACAGTAATCATTTCCTCTATTTTCCTGGAGGGCAAGCAGCATGTCTAGCTTATCCATTCTGTATCTTTAGCAACCATCTCAGAGCTTGGGGCATAGGAGATGCTCAGGTAGTATTTGTCCAATGAATGAATCAGTCAGTTAAGCTAGAGACTGAAAATGCCAAACCTTAAATTCTCTATTGCTCCCCTTGGATCTAGAACATGAGCGGGCAAAGTTTCTCTTTGAAGGACCAGGTAGTAAAAATGATAGGCTTTGTGGACCATACAATCTCTGTTGCCCCTATTCTACTCAGCCATAAACACTATGTAAATGAATGGGCATCACTATTCCAATAAAACTTTATTTATAAAAACAAGCAGTGGGCCACATTTGACCCTCAGGTGGTAGTCTGCCGACCTCTGTCCTGGGCTTAAATGGGGAACATCATGTGAGAAGCAGTCAGAGGGGGCAAAGTGGAGACTTAGAGACTCAAGTGCCCAGACGGAAAATGGCTAAGCATGCTTGCCAGCGCTCTGCCCCTCCACTGATGGAGCAAAAGGAAACTCCCCCAGTGGGACTCTTGGGCAAGACCTTGGGGATGCTTCCCAACACTGAGGAAGGGAGTAGATGAGCCCAGGTCCCTGGTTTGAGACTCTGGCCAGGGCACAGAACCAACTCCCAGAGCCAGAGAGTTCATGCCTACAATGGAGCCCATTGATGGGGAACAAGGGTGGTGGTGTTGAAAGCTGGTGCGTTGCTCGTCACAGTGCGCCAAGGGGATGTGGTAAGCTGGGCTCGCTCCACATCCTGATGTTGCTGAAAATCTGGTGCAAGGAGGGGCCTTCCTGTCCTTGGGAGAGCCCCCCAGCCCTACTTTGAGGTTGGGGATCCCCATCCAGAAGTACATTCAATTCTATTCTGGCTGATGGGGTCAAGAGCTGGGCTGCCCCAACTCTAAGACATGCCAGCGATTCCTCCAGCCACCAGGTTGGGCGGGTAGTAGAGGGTGACGGGGGTTGGGGGGAGCGGTGCTTTCCATCTGCCCCAGCTTCCCTCCCAGGGACATGGCAACCCAAGTGAGAGATGTAGGATTTTTTCCCCAACTGCTTCCTTGGATCAGTGTGCTTTGCAGCTGTTTGTTTAAGCGTCCTGTTTGTTGTTGGGAAAGGGACTTTCTTGGTCATGAAGGAAGCCCTTTGTTTCACAGGTATTTCTAAGAGTTGCTTCCACTGTGTCCCTGAAGCATCTGCCCTGCGGGAGGGCGGAGGAGGAGAAGCAGGACAGCATCCCAGGGTTTGGCACAGAGTTCTCTGCCCACCCTGTCCTTGCCCACTGGGATCACGGAGGTACACGAAGGGTGCCCTCATGTCTCCTGGGGCAAGACCACCTCCAAGGCAAGGGACTCCCCCAAAATGGCCGGGGTTGGGCGGGGGAGAGCAGGCATGCATTCCAAAGACCAGTGCACGGGCCACAGGGCTTTCTGGCAGACCCTGCTCTGTCAGAAGCTTGGCTCCACCTTGTTGAAATATAGGCAAATGCCTGAACCTCCAAGAGCTTCAGCATCCCATGTTAACTTCTCCCCTCATA
This sequence comes from Oreotragus oreotragus, assembly GCA_006410675.1. Classification (NCBI taxonomy): domain Eukaryota; kingdom Metazoa; phylum Chordata; class Mammalia; order Artiodactyla; family Bovidae; genus Oreotragus; species Oreotragus oreotragus. Next base: position 348,043 of record SJYX01000477.1, read on the forward strand.
ATACTGGTGATGCTTTAGGGAAAATGTATGTGGGGTGCCTGGCATGTGGAGAGGTGTCCACTAAAGGGGGTCATTCCTTTTCTAAGGGTCTTCTATCCTTCAGTCTTTGCTTCTCTTGGTGAGCCAGCTTTATTCTCTCAGAGCGGCTATTCTCTGGAATTAGAACTGCGTTCAGCATCACAATCATCTGACCCCATAAGCAGAAATTAGAGAAATCTCAGGAAAGGACTCTGATTGGCTTTCCCTGTGCCACGGGCCTGCACCAACCTCCCTGGTGCTCAGTCTCCTGACCACAAGCAGGCTCCAAGAGAGAACCCTACCCTATCAGAACCACATAGATCAGTTTCCCCACAGGATGGCATGGTATGGAAAGAGAGAGAAGTGAGCTCACTGTACACTTTTGTGGGGCAGGATAGCTCTAAAGAGCCAACACAACTTGACAGAGATTGTACTCCAAAACAGACAGGAGACAGATCTTCTGATCCCTGAACAAGGAGGGACTTGAGCCATCCTGGCAATGTGAATTAAGAATTGGCTAATGCCCCTACTAGGCCTTGTTATGCCACATGGATGCTGCTTATGATTGCTCCCTGTATTATCAATTGTCTAACCTGTTTTATTTCTGACCAGGTCAACAAGCTACAACACTCAGTGCCAGTTCAACAAAGATATAAAACTACAGCCGACCACAGAAAATACCACTCACCCTTACTTAGATGGATACTGCTGTGAGGACTCTGCGGCTTGAGACTAGCAAGAGGGGGAGGCCCAGTACCCCTCGCCACCCCAGTTCAACAGGAAGTAGCCAGAAAGACCTCGACGCCCCTGTTCCCAAAGAATTGGGCCTCCCATCTCTTGAGGGGGGACTGTTAGGTAGCTGGAATAGGGGAAAGGAGTCCAAAATGGCGGTGGCTAAAAGACAAGGACGAGAAAAGCCCGGAAAAACAGAACAGAGGAAGGTCAGAGGAAGGTCTGAGGACCGGAGTGAGAACTTCCGGTAGAACAGCACTCCTGACTAAGCCCAATTTGCAGAGGGCAGGCCCAGGGGGAAGAAAACAACATATAAAAGGGGAGCCAAAGGGTTTTCTCTCTTTCCCCACTCCGCGCGCTTGGGCGCTCTTCTTTTCGCGCCTTTGGATCGCCGTGCTCTCACGCCTTGAAGATGAATTTTCCTGCTATCTTCTAAATAAAATAGAGCTGTAACACTGAGCTGTAACACTGATTTGTCTAAGAGCTATAACATGGTCCATTCAAGACCTGAGAGCTATAACACGGTCTGTCCAAGACCCAAGAGCTGTGACACGCCGAGGGGGCTCTAATGTCCGTCACTCCAAATCTTTGTTGTGATGAGACAAAAACCAAGGAGCATACACTCGCGTGACATCTATGGTGCCGTGACTCGGATGGCGCTTCAGGGGAAAGTGCTGGCCAGCGCCCTGGGACTGAAACAGCCATCCTGAGAGAATGTCTGGGAAACCCCAGAGACACACAGGGGGCTCATCTGCCAGGAAGCTGCCCACGTGGGGACATCCAGGTGGAACCACACTCCAGCTAAGAAGAGGCAGGCACAGGGAGAGGTGCTGGAGCTGGACAAGAGCTTCCATAGCTGCTGAAAGCTAGGAATCTGGCCCAAGTTGGGGACTGTCACATGTGAAATATACGCAGAAAAGGAAGAACACGGAGAACACCGCAGTGTGCTCTCGAACACGCCAGAATAAGACAGACTCAGGTCTCATCTCAACCTGGAGATATTGAGATGTGGGCTATGGTTAGCAGTGTGAGCCCCTCAGTTGGGGTTGCAGGAGTCAGGGTTTAATTTCAATTCCTGCCACTCATTTATCTGCCCATTCGTGCATTCAGAAAGTATTGATCACCTGCTGTGTGTCCAGCGCTGAGGAGGTACAATAATGAGAGAGACAGACCCAGCCCAGCCATCAAACCACTCCAGTCTGAGCAGGAAGTTGGCTGGGAAAGTCCTAGTTAACATATAATTACAAACTGAAACTGATGCTGGGAGGGGGGAGGCAGGAAAGGGCAGGGATTGACTGAAACAAGAACCAAGAACCTTGGAAGAGCAGAGAGGTCTCTTCTGAAGGTGTGTCCTCTAATTGAGAATCACAAATGAACTGGCTGTAACCAGGTGGATGGGTGGTGAGAATATCCCAGCAGGGGCAAAGCATGTGCTGTGGCCCTTCCCATCACTGAGAGGTGCAGAAACACGGTGGCTTGAAGGACCCGCGCTCTGATTGGAGAAGTGAGAGGTAAAGCGGCAGTGAGATGCTTAGACGTATCATGGCGCAGTGGACTCAGCCAAAAAGAAGTTCAGGGAATTCACTGGTGGCTCTAGTGGTTAAGAATCCACCTTCTAATGCAGGGGACGCAGGTTCAACCCCTGGTTGGGGCACTAAGATCCCACATGCAGTGGGGCAATGAGGCACATGCACTGTAACTAGAGAAGCTTGCATGCCACAACGAAAGATCCCAAGTGCCACAACTAAGACTCGACGCGGCCAAATAACCATTTAAAGGGAGCGCGAAGTTCAGCTGACAACAAGAGTCTCACCTCCTCCAGGTGCTCATTGCCTGACTGGGATTGCCCTGGAGCTGGAACAGCCCGTGAAGAATCAGACTGCCACAGAACTAGTTCATAATTGCCTTGGTGGGCACCTGCTGCTCTGGTCTGCTCCTCATAACTCTGAGGAGCTTCCAACCCCATCCCCCATCCAAAGCAGATTTGTAGGTGTGACTCAAACTAAACCAATTATGATGTCCTTATTGTCTTTGTTTAGTCACTAAGTCATGTCTGACTCTTCAAGACCCCATGGACTGCAGCATGCCAGGCTTCCCTGTCCTTCACCATCTCCCAGAGTTTGCTCAAATTCATGTCCATTGAGTCGGTGATGCCATCCAACCATCTCATCCTCTGCTGCCCCCTTCTCCTTCTGCCTTCAATCTTCCCCAGCATCAGGGTCTTTTCCAATGAGTTGGCTCATCGCATCAGGTGGCCAAAGTATTGTAGCTTTCAGTTCAGTTCAGTTCAGTCACTTAGTCGTGTCCGACTCTTTGCGACCCCATGAATTGCAGCACGCCAGGCCTCCCTGTCCATCACCAACTCCCGGAGTTCACTCAGACGCACTTCAGCATTAGTCCTTCCAATGAATATCAGGGTTGATTTCCTTTAGGACTGACNTGATGCTTTTGAACTGCAGTGTTGGAGAAGACTCTTGAGAGGCCCTTGGACTGCAAGGAGATCCAACCAGGCCATTCTAAAGGAAATCAGTCCTGAATATTCGTTGGCAGGACTGATGCTAAAGGTGAAATTCCAACACTTCACATCACCTGACTCAAAGAACTGACTCGTTGGAAAAGACCCTGATGGTGGGAAGACTGAGGGCAGGAGGAGAAGGGGACGACAGAGGAGGAGATGGTTGGATGGCATCATTGACACAATGGACGTGAGTTTGAGCAAACTCCAGGAGCTGGTGATGGACAGGGAGGTCTGGTGTGCTGCAGTCCATGGGGTCGCAAAGAGCTGGACGGGACTGAGGGGCTGAACTAAACTGAACTGAAGTGAGAAGAAAGCAATTCCCACTCCAACCTCACACTTCCCCCACCATGAGCTGGGGGAAGATTGTGACTATTGAGAGAGTCAATTCCTAGGCAAATGGATAAGAAGTCTGGGAGTCCGGGAGGAGAGAGGGGTCTAGGATTCTCAAGGAGGAAGAAAGGATAAACTGTGTTTTTTTTTTTTTTTCTTTTCCTTTACATTCCTTAGTCTTAATCACATAAAAAAATTTTTTTTTCTCTTTAAGCCCAGAATTGTCTTAAACAATCAACTTAGTTTAAACCCTGTACTAGGGATTATATAACAACAATGTATCCTGCTTGAGGAAAGTTTCTTCTTCATGAAAACCTTCTGACTAATCCTGATATTTTAGAATATATATTAGGGGAGTGAGTCTGATGGGATCTTTCTATTGTTAAATTCTAATCCTGTTATCCTAAAATGTGAATTGTGGGAGTGGGTCAGGTAAAAATTTTACAACCTTGAGACATCTTTTGATTTATTGTAATAACTAATTTAAAAAGTATAAAATTTCCTTACTAAAAGCTAGCAAGGAGGGCACCCTCAGCCCACCTTCTGATGTTTGAAACTTTCCTTGTCCCTCTCACTGAAAGAAACCTTTTGCCACACAAGAGCCTTGAGTGGTCAAGCCTGGTCTCTGGTACCAAAGCTAAATCTTTGGAGATCACGAGTCCGACTTCCTTCACTGCAAACTATCACTATGGTTTAGGGACATTACCCATCTCAGCTCAGCTCACAGAGGTCATCCTGGCTGGCTCACCTAATGAGCCCAGTTAACAGAAGTCACGAATACTGGAGATCATCTTAAAAAAATTAATTTATTTTTATTGAAGTAGTTTCAGGTGGACAGCAAAGTGATCCAGTTACACATACATATATATTTTTTCAGATTCTTTTCTTTAATAGATTATTATGAAACACCTAATAGAATGCCCTGTATAGGTCATAATTGGGAGCATGGGATTGGCTGAGTGTACCAGGTAAGAGTCCAGGACCCTTAGCTCCCGGCCTTGACTAATACAGGACTTGCAAAGGCAATGGTTAAAAAGTTTTGCAACCCATAAATTAACACCTGCAGGATCCAAATTTTGAAGAGTTGAAGTGATCAGAAGAGAAGAGTTCTCGGAAGAAAGTTTCCAGTGTGCTGGAAACCCCTTGTCTGCATCACTTGCAAGTGGAAAGTGGGAAGCACATTGCCAGTGTTTTAGGGTAAGTTTCCACAACCACTGGGCAGTGGACTGGTATCAGTTCATAGCCTGTTAGGATCTGGGCCACACAGCAAGCAGTGAGCTGTCAGTGAGCCAAGCTTTTTTTGCTGGTCCTTGTCCTTTTCATTACCGCCTGAACCATCCCCNGCGGCAGTGAGATGCTTAGACGTATCATGGCGCAGTGGACTCAGCCAAAAAGAAGTTCAGGGAATTCACTGGTGGCTCTAGTGGTTAAGAATCCACCTTCTAATGCAGGGGACGCAGGTTCAACCCCTGGTTGGGGCACTAAGATCCCACATGCAGTGGGGCAATGAGGCACATGCACTGTAACTAGAGAAGCTTGCATGCCACAACGAAAGATCCCAAGTGCCACAACTAAGACTCGACGCGGCCAAATAACCATTTAAAGGGAGCTCGAAGTTCAGCTGACAACAAGAGTCTCACCTCCTCCAGGTGCTCATTGCCTGACTGGGATTGCCCTGGAGCTGGAACAGCCCGTGAAGAATCAGACTGCCACAGAACTAGTTCATAATTGCCTTGGTGGGCACCTGCTGCTCTGGTCTGCTCCTCATAACTCTGAGGAGCTTCCAACCCCATCCCCCATCCAAAGCAGATTTGTAGGTGTGACTCAAACTAAACCAATTATGATGTCCTTATTGTCTTTGTTTAGTCACTAAGTCATGTCTGACTCTTCAAGACCCCATGGACTGCAGCATGCCAGGCTTCCCTGTCCTTCACCATCTCCCAGAGTTTGCTCAAATTCATGTCCATTGAGTCGGTGATGCCATCCAACCATCTCATCCTCTGCTGCCCCCTTCTCCTTCTGCCTTCAATCTTCCCCAGCATCAGGGTCTTTTCCAATGAGTTGGCTCATCGCATCAGGTGGCCAAAGTATTGTAGCTTTCAGTTCAGTTCAGTTCAGTCACTTAGTCGTGTCCGACTCTTTGCGACCCCATGAATTGCAGCACGCCAGGCCTCCCTGTCCATCACCAACTCCCGGAGTTCACTCAGACGCACTTCAGCATTAGTCCTTCCAATGAATATCAGGGTTGATTTCCTTTAGGACTGACTGGTTTGATCTCCTTGCTGTCCTAGGGACTCTCAAGAGTCTTCTCCAGCACCATAGTTCAAAAGCATCAATTCTTCAGTGCTCAGCCTTTTTTATGGTTCAACTCTTTCATCCATACATGACTGCTGGAAAAACCATAGCTTTGACTTATACAGACCTTTGTCAGCAAAGTGATGTCTCTGCTTTTTAATACACTGTCTAGGTTTGTCATATATGATGCCCTATACCCTCCATTTGCCTGAGGCGAGAATGCAAATAGACCTGACAAAGCAAAGGAGAGATGCTCAGAGCAGAGTGATAAGAGAGAAGCAGAGACAGACATAATTTGACCCCCTGGATTCAGCCACATCTGAAGCCAGAACTATCCCCAGCTTTTTTAGGTCCATGAGATGATACACACCATTTTAAATATTTTCCTAAGTAAATCTGAATTTAGTTTCTGGCATTTGGAATGCAAATATATATCAGAATTTAGGACGCTGTAGACTGTAGAAATGTAGCACAGAATCTTACCCATTAGATCGCCAGGAAAGTCCTTTGCTGCCATATAAATTTGCACCAAATATAAGAAAAGCATTTTCTACTTTCACAGTGTTTTAAGGTTTTGCATTTGTGGCTAACAGACTGCAGAGCTGAAATACATCAGAAGGTCATTCAACTAACATTTAGTGGACCCCCTCACATGGGTTAGGCACTGTATCTGCAGACAGATAACGTTCTGAGCCTTTACCCAGAATCTGAATTGCAGGATGAGTGATCTTGCCAAGGTCATACAGCTCTAAGAAGCAAGCTTAGTTTCCAAACCAAGGTTTAGCACCATCCTCTGTACTTTTATATCACTCTAGTGGTTTGCAAAATCCACTCTGTGGTGAATTTTCCACTAATCCATAGCACAATGAGAAAAATAAGGACAAGATGTTGACTTTCAATATATAAAATGTATCCAACCCCGGAGATTCACGTCTACCTGCTTTCTAGTGCTCAAATGTCCTCTTGAATAAGAGACAATGGTAGTGGACCCAAAAATGATTTTTCGGACTTCCCTACTGGCTCAGTGATAAAGAATCTGCCTGCCAATGCAGGAGACACAAGTTTGCTCCCTGATCGGCAAGATCCTACTAAGCCTGTGCCAGAGCTCTAGAGCCTGGCATCCACAAATACTGAAGGCCGCGAGCCCTAGAGCCCACACTCCGAAACACAGAAGCCTGCAATGAGAAGCCCGCACGCAGCAACGAAGACACAGCACAGCCAAAAAGAAATAAATAAAACGCTTTCACACAACAAAAATAACCTTCACCCACAACCTTCACCAAAGACTCGTTAGAAAACGTTTCTGGCCTAAGAAATTCAAAAATCCAGAAGAATCAGAGTGCACGGAGCAAATGCAGCATCCATGCACAAGGATACGGGTCTGCGGGGAAACCACAGGCAGCCTCTGCTCCCCATGCCTACAACCTGCAGTCCTGATGCAAGGACCAACAGGAAACACACATGCTCGAGACCTAGCTGATTCCTGTGTGGCTCCCATCAAACACAGTTTTCTCTCTGCGGGAACATCTGTCACATTCACACCGCGCCTGTCACTGAAGCAATTGCTGAATCAGTTCCTCAGGGAGTGTGAACCTGTCTCATTGGCATGCTCAGCTCTTTGGGGATGGGAGTGGTGCCTGTCCCCACTCTATCCCGGGGTTGTCCACATCTCGTGCAAGGATGACACGAGATGAAATCTGTACAGCCCCTAGCACAGTGTCTTCCAGAGAGGAGGTGCAAGGCAAATGTTGGCTTCCTTCTCTCTGAAAACTGATGCACAGGATCACATTTTTTAAAAAAACAAAACTTCTCAAGTTGTGTGGGAGTCTGTTTTAGGTCTCATCTTACAAACAAATTTTTTTTAAATAAAGACTTAATTAAAACCACAGTGAGATACCAACCCATACATACCAGAACAGCTGAAATCAAAAAGACATCTAGCACACACAAGAATGAACACTCATACCCTGCTGGTGGCAAAGTCAAATGATGTACCCACTCTGGCAATCTGTCTATCCACTTAAGGAAAACATATACCCTTAACCCAGTAATCCCACAATTCCAGGAATGAGCGTTTGTGTCCACCAACAAAATATTCATGGCACTTTTATTCAAAATAGCCCCTAACTGGAAGCAACTCAAATGTCCATCAGTGATCTCTTCAACCAGCCACGTTTATGACCCTGATTACTGTTCAAGCTAATGCACGCTGACTGTAGAGATATGAGAGAAAACAAAGGGTGAAGAGAGACATCAGACTCAATACCACTGATCAGCCCTCAACACCATTAATTTGGGTGCATTTTGGAGTTACCTGGAACAACTCACTAAATGAAAAGCTGGGTTTGCTGGCAGCTGTTCTCTTTACAGACCAGCCCTGAGCCCAGAAGCACCCACGAATGCTGGCTTGGATGCCTCAGCCCAGCACGTGGCCTTGCCCAGCCTGGCACCTGGGACAGAGTCAGAGAGACAGCCTTGTCTGCCTGACCTCATGCACATGTCCCCCATGTGAGCGGCTTCTTGGCAACCCTGCTCCTCAGCCTCACCACAGGGCCATCAGCTGGAGCAGAGCAGGGCCCGCAGCAGACTCCACTCCTAATCTCTTCCTGCTAATGTGAACGTGAGTAGGTGTGAACACTGGGGAATGCATGATGTGGGGGTGCGTGTGTGCGTTCACACCCGTCTCCCCGTGCCCATATGGGGAGTGTGTCCCCATGCCAAAGCCTGCAAAAAGAAATACACACCTGTGCATCTCCATGTCTGTGCATACCTGTGGGTGTGGGGCTGCACCCAATGCCAGACCAGGGCTCCAGCTCACCTGGGACCCTTCGCTTGCAGCCACCTGCTGCCACGCCCACCCCCCCGTGGAGAACGACACCTGTCTTCCCTTTTAGAGCTTCCACTTCCCCATCTCCTGGTCTCTGTTCACCCCCCAACACTTCAAGGAGACTGCACGCCTGTTATTATCTCTATTTGCAAGATAAAGTAAGGTCCAGGACTTCCTGGTGTTCCAGAGGTTAAGAATCCAACTGCCAATGCAGGGGACATGGGTTCAATCCCTGGTCAGGGAAGATCCCACATGCCTCGGAGCCACAACTACTGAGCCTGAACTCTAGACCCTGTGCTCTGAAATAAGGGAAGCCACCGCAATGAGAAGTCCGCGTGTCACAACGAGAGAAAACTCACGTACAGCACTGAAGCCCAGCACAGTCAAAAAGTAATTAATTCATGTCCAGAGACTTTAACTGAGCAGCAGCCTGTGGTCAAACCACAGTGGAGGGACAGACCGCTGTCTCCTGGATTATGTCCCCAGGGTCTTTCCCCCAGAAAGGAAGTTCTAGGGTTCATTCAGACAACAAAGCAACACATTCATCCATCCTTTCAACCACACAAATATCTTCCAGTGCCTCCAAGAGCCCAGGCCTGGGGCCAGGTGCTTTGGATACAGGAGTGCTTTCATTCTAGGAGTTTTCAAATAAATATACAATAATCTATCAGAGGGGCTTCCCAGGTGGCACTAGTGATAAAGAACCTGCCTGCCAATGCAAGAGACGTAAGAGACGCAGGTTAGAAAAAAAAAAAAAAGAGAGAGAGAGAGAAACACAGGTTTGATCCCGGGTCAGGAAGATCCCCTGGAGGAGGGCGTGACAACCCAGTCCAGTGTTCTTGCCTAGAAATTCCCATGGACTGAGAAGCCTGGAGGGCTACAGTCCATGGGTCGCAAAGAGCCGGACACGACTGAAGCGACTTAGCACGCACGCACGAACACCCTTTGAAGAGAGTTAGGTTCATCAAGACCTTGACTCTCCCAGAACTTCTGAACATGGGAGGAGAGAAGATGCAAAGGAGTATGAGATTTGCCTGGTTCAGCAAAGGAGAGAGGACACAAACCACATATGAGCTCACGACTTCCACTCGAGAAACAGAGCCAACTGGCTCCATCCTCTGCCAGCCGACGGGGCAGCCAGGAGCCAGGCCAGCCTCAGATGGAGCCTTCTGGACATGGTCCTGGCTCCCCGGGGGCACAGCGAGGCAGCAGCTGTCACTTGGCAGAGACCTGGGCTGACTGCTAACCCAGGATCCCAGGATGGGTGGGGGGGCCTCTTCCCCAGCTGCCTGGGGTCAGCACAGTGGGGCCAGAGCAGACACACCCTGGGGTGTGTCTTGTTATGTGTTTTGAGTCGTGTCCGACTCTTCACGACCCCATGGACTGCAGCCCACCAGGCTCCTCTGTCCATGGAACTTCCCAAGCATTTCCTCCTCCAGGGGATCTTTTCAACCTAGGGATCAAACACGCATCTCCTGCATTAGCAGGTGGATTCTTTAACACTGCGCCACCTGGGAAGCCCGTATCCTGGATAGGAGATATTTTTCCTCAGGACAGAAGAATCTTTAGGTCAGAAACAAAGGAACAACACTCACAGCATCTTAAACGCCCAGGGGGCTCTTGGTAGATAGAGGACCATATCACAGAAACCGGGGGTGGGAAGGGCAGGGGCTCCTTCAGAACTGCAAACTGGGAAGTTAGCATGGGTCACCTGGAGCTGGGATCGGGGAGAGATGGGAGTGCAGCTCTCTTGTCTCCGCTTCTCTGCAATTCTCTGCTCTCTCCTTACATCCTCAGAATTCCTTTTCCTCTTGGAGTTCATCAACAACTTTCACCTGGGAACTTTCTCTCTAACGTCAGGTGATCTTGGATACTGATTCACGTTTAAGCGTGAGATTCAAGGGGCTTCCCTGGTGGTCCACTAGTTAAGAGTCCGCCTGCCCTGGCCTGGGCGCTTTCCATTCTTCCAGACTGCTACAATAAGCTCCTTACTGGTTTTCCTTCTCTAAGCTTGTTCTCTTACAATCCATGCAGAGTTAAAACACAAATCTGATCGTTTTGCTTAGAACCTCTTGTTCTAACTGCTTATAGGAAAGTGAATCAACTATGTTACTGGCCTTCTCCAATACCATCTCTCACTGACACACCAACCCCCTCCCAGCCCTCTACCTTCAGAAGACAATTATTTATAATTCCCCCAACTTGCCACCAATGTACACACAATTTCCAGCCATGACACTCCGCATATATAATCTTCTGATACATCCTCATGCTTTATCTCATCCTTTAAGACTCATCTCCACCTCAGTTCCTCCCAAAAGTCTCTCAGAACTCATACAAACTCACCAGGCATCATGGGACCCTGGTCTTTGCTCCAATATTATTCTGGACTTAAATCTTTCACTACACTCAGACTCCTGACCCAGCCCTGTATAAACAAAGTCATATGACAGACAAAGCATTCATCTCCTTAATACGTAAAAGCTCTTATAAATCAATGTTAAGAAGACAAGGCAATAGAAAAAAGAAAGAGCAAAGCATATGAACAAGCAGTTCCCATAAAAACAAAAACAAACGGAGACTTCCCTGGTGATTAAGAATCTGCCTTGCAATGCAGCAGACATGGGTTCAATCCCTGGTGGGGCTAAGATCCCACATGCCTTGGGGCAACTAAGCCTGCCCACTGCAACTACTGAGCCCACATATTCCAAAGCCCCAGCACCACAACATAAAATTCTGCATGATGCAGCTAAGATCTGACCAGTGAACCAGTGAAGTTGCTCAGTCGTGTCCAACGCTTTGCCGTCCCATGGACTGTAGCCTACCAGGCTCCTTCATCTGTGGAATTTTCCAAACAAAAGTACTGGAGTGGGTTGCCATTTCCTTCTCCAGGGGATCTTCCTGACCCAAGGATAGCACCCAGGTCTCCTACATTGCAAGCATACGCTTTACCGTCTGAGCCACCAGGGAAGCCCTGGTCTGACACAGCCAAATAAAGAAATACTTTTTTAAAAATTAAATAAAAACTAATACGTGAAAAGATGTTCAACCACATAGTTAAAAGAATGTCAATATAAACAAGGAAATATCATTTTTAGCTATCAGATTTATAAATATCAAAAAGTTTTATAACATAGCTTTTATAAGTATGGGGAAAGAATCATCGTATTTGTGGTAATAAGCATTGATACAACCTTTCAAGAGGGTAATCTGGCAATAACTGTAGTAGATTGCAAAAATCATAACCCTTATTTTAAGAATTCTACTTCTATACTATATATATACATATGATAAAATGCACATATGTCCTTCCACATGTTAGGAAAGATGAGTCTTCAAGTACTTTCTCTGCAGCATAATTTATGCTAACAAAGGAAATAAAACCACACCAGTGTTAAATATTCAGTATATTATGTTACATGTACACAGTGGAATAGTATGCAGACATGAAAATGATGCCATTTCATGCATATTATTTTATGGAAAGAAAAAAGACAAAGTGCACGAGAGTGTGTAAAGTACAAAGTATAAGGGGTGAAAGGGGTGGATACCATACACGTGGACTCAGGCTTTCTGGAAGGAAAGCATTACCAGGTAACAACAGCCCCCAGGGAGAGGGACGAGGGCCAGGGAGGACAACAAAACTTACTTTTCAGCGAAACTTTCTCTTCTGCTCTGTTGGAAACTTTTTACTTCACTAACTTCTTTTCATAATCTAGAAATTTTTTTAATTAAACATAATCCAGTGTGGTGTCCACCTCTCTCCAATTAACAAACCCCTTAGAGGTGGAAATGTATTATGACTCATCTCTGGGCCCAGAGGCTCATGGTGCACACAGCTTCACGAGGAGCTAGACTCTGCAAATGAATGACCCCTTCTGAGGCCAAGGTCCTCTCCTAGCACCCATGCTTCCTCCAGGCCTAGGTCTCTGCATGTCCTGGGAATTCAAAGCCAGTGGCTGAAAGTGTTGGCATAACCCCGAGTGCTGGCACCCCACTGCACCACTGCCCCAGCCTTGAGGGGCTCCGTCCCAGCTCCCACCCAGCTGCTCCCCTACCTGCCCCATGTGGGAAGAAGGGAGCAGGCTCCATGGTGAGCGTAAACGGATCCAGACGCCACACTCTCCTTCCTCCTCTTCCTGGCCGTGTGCACTTGGGGCTGGGAACACGGCTCGATTTGACGAATACTAATGCAGCGTAATTCATTCCTCCAAGCATGTGCTAGGCACCCACGACATGCCAAGGTCTATTCGAGACACACACTGAACTGTCCAGGAAACTCCTCTGTGCCCAGAGCTTCCAACCTAGTGCAGGGTGACGGAATTCTTAGGAGAATTCTGTCTCCTAAGTGTTCAGGTGTGGGAGACATTAAATACAAAAATGTGGGGACTTCCTGGGCGGTCCAGTGGTTGAGCTTGTACACTCCCAGTGCAGTGGGGCATGGGTTTGATCCCTGGTTGGGGAACTAAGAATCCTGCAAGCTGTACAAGCCTTAAAAAAAAAGAAAGAAAGAAAAGAAAATGTGTGCCAAAGACTTAACTCCATGCCTTCTGCACAGTGAGCCAAAATGAAGCCAGTGTGATCACTACCATCCACCCTTTCCCGTGGCAACATCCCATCCTCCATGTGGCCCATGATTCAGAGACAGAAGTCTGTTATATACATATGAATACATATATATGGGGCCTTCCTGGTGGCTCAGATGGTAAAGAATCTGCCTGCAGTGTGGGAGACCCAGATTCGATCCTTGAGTCAGGAATATCCCCTGCAGAAGGGAATGGCTACTGACTCCAGTATTCTTGCCTGGAGAATTACATGGACAGAGGAGCCTGGTGGACTATAGCTCATGAGCTTGTGAAGAGTTGGACACAACTGAGCAACTAACACACACACACACACACACACGCACACACTATACATATATATACAAATACATGAATGTTTATATATATATACACACTATATATATGTCAGACATATAGGATTATATATATAAGACTATATATTTTTGTAGTTTATATGACTATATTATAAACATATATACACCTGTCATATATATGATTGTATACATATGACTGTATATATGACTACATACATATATGTGTGTGCGTGTATATACATACACATATACATATAGGGCTTCCCAGGTAGCACTAGTGGTAAAGAAACCACCCGCCAATGCAGGAGGCACAAGAGTTGCAGGTTCAATCCCTGGGTTGGGAAGACCCCCTGGAGGAAGGCATAACCACTCACTCCAATATTTTTGCCTGGAAAATTCCAAAGACAGAGAAGCCTGGCAGGCTACAGTCCATGGGGTCGCAGAGTCAGACATGACTGAGTACATGAGTACACCACACATGTACATATATATGTATACATGTCATATATATATATACACACATATACACACACTTGCGTGTGTGTGTGTGTGTGTGTGTGTAGTACTAGCACACATAAGCTAGCATTCCATCGGTTTGGTTCAGCCACACAGTCGTGTCCGACTCTTTGTGACCGCATAGACTGCAGCACCCCAGGCTCCCTTGTCCATCACCAACTCCCAGACCTTGCTCAAACTCATGTCCATCGAGTCAGTGATGCCATCCAACCATCTCATCCTCTGTCTCCCCCCTCTCCTCCTGTCTTCAATCTTCTCCCAGCATCAGGGTCTTTTCTAATGAGTCAGTTCTTCACATCAGGTGACCAAACTATTGGAGCTTCAGCTTTAACATCAGTCCTTTCAGTGAATATTCAGGACTGATTTCCTTTAGGATTGACTGGTTGGATCTCCTTACAGTTCAAGGAACTCTCAAGAGTCTTCTCCAACAACACATTTCAAAAGCATCAGTTCTTTGGCATCCCATCCCGTGAATATTATTAATATGAAGAGAGCAGCTATACGTGACCTGCAGTGCTCTTCTCTCTTGCAGGGAAACATCACTTTTGGTAGGAGTTGGATATAGTTTAAATGCTGAAAGGAAGACTGAAGTGATTAAGATAATCGAAACACAAAAGATAATGTACCAAAACTACTTGGCCGAGTCCCTGGCATCCTGAAAGCATCCTAGGACTTGAAGGGGAGCTCATTTTATTATTGCTACCGAGTTTAAATTTATGATTACCTGTTATTACATCATCTAATCATTGGATCTTCCCCTGCAGCTCCACTTCTAGTTTCTCTTTATTTTTTTAATATTTATCTTTATTTATTTACTTAGCTGTGCCAGTCTTAGTTGTAGCATGCNATATACACACACTTGCGTGTGTGTGTGTGTGTGTGTGTGTAGTACTAGCACACATAAGCTAGCATTCCATCGGTTTGGTTCAGCCACACAGTCGTGTCCGACTCTTTGTGACCGCATAGACTGCAGCACCCCAGGCTCCCTTGTCCATCACCAACTCCCAGACCTTGCTCAAACTCATGTCCATCGAGTCAGTGACGCCATCCAACCATCTCATCCTCTGTCTCCCCCCTCTCCTCCTGTCTTCAATCTTCTCCCAGCATCAGGGTCTTTTCTAATGAGTCAGTTCTTCACATCAGGTGACCAAACTATTGGAGCTTCAGCTTTAACATCAGTCCTTTCAGTGAATATTCAGGACTGATTTCCTTTAGGATTGACTGGTTGGATCTCCTTACAGTTCAAGGAACTCTCAAGAGTCTTCTCCAACAACACATTTCAAAAGCATCAGTTCTTTGGCATCCCATCCCGTGAATATTATTAATATGAAGAGAGCAGCTATACGTGACCTGCAGTGCTCTTCTCTCTTGCAGGGAAACATCACTTTTGGTAGGAGTTGGATATAGTTTAAATGCTGAAAGGAAGACTGAAGTGATTAAGATAATCGAAACACAAAAGATAATGTACCAAAACTACTTGGCCGAGTCCCTGGCATCCTGAAAGCATCCTAGGACTTGAAGGGGAGCTCATTTTATTATTGCTACCGAGTTTAAATTTATGATTACCTGTTATTACATCATCTAATCATTGGATCTTCCCCTGCAGCTCCACTTCTAGTTTCTCTTTATTTTTTTAATATTTATCTTTATTTATTTACTTAGCTGTGCCAGTCTTAGTTGTAGCATGCAGGATCTTCAGTTACAGCATGCAGGATCTAGTTTCCCAGTGAGGGATCAAACCCAGGCCTCCTCCACGGTGAATGCAGTCTTAGCCACTGGACCAGCAGGGATTCCTCACCTCGTTTCCAAAGGGAAATCTCCAGCAAATTCATCCCCAACTGCACAGAACGCTTTCCTGTCCCAACAGCCCTAATGCAGCTTCCATAAGAAAAAAGTTCTTGGAGAATTCCTCCTTCCAAAGGGCCCAGCATAGGTTTGAGACCAAGGAGCACAGGTATTTAGGTCGATCCCGACAGGCTAGGCACCCAGCTCCGCCTCCCATTGGCCTTGTGAGCCTGGAGACAGGTTGCCATGCTCTGGGCCTATTTCCATCACTTCTGGTGCATCCGCATGGCGCATCCGCAGGGTAACTAGGAAAGGCTCCTTCAAGCAACACAAGGCAGCCCATGCACTACAAGCTTAGGGCTACTCCTCTCCGCGCCTCATTCATTGACAGTGAACTTCGAGTGTCTGTCCTGGGCCTGACCTTGGCCCCAGACGTCAGTAATTGGCATGAGTCGTTGCACAGGATGAAGATGAGGGTAAAGACGCGGTTTCCCACTGAGTCCGCAGAGGGAGCAGCCCCAGGGGGAACCAGCAAAGCCCAGTAACAAGTCCCAGGAAATAGAATCAGAATCTGATAATAAAATAAAGTCTAACTTTTTTGTTTCTTTCTACTGTTAGTGGCCCACAGGGTGCCATACTCAGAGGCTTTGCATCTGGCCTTCAGACCAGAGTTCCTTGCAGGATACAGCTGCGCCTGCGCCTACCACGCAGCTCTGCGGGAGGCGTGCACAGAGGCAGCTCACGGACACTCAATTCAGGATGGAGGCGGGCCGTGTGCAGAGACCCCGCCCTCTCCCCTCCCAGTTGTCAAAATGGTGAAGTAGCCCCGCCCATAGCCTATCCAGGAGAGCCCGCGCTCGAGACCACGAGTTCAAGACCCTCCATTCCTTGATCAAATAAGTATTCCTTTAGGGCTTCCCCGGTGGTTCAGACGGTAAAGAATCTGCCTGCGAGAGACCCGGGTTCCATCCTTGGGTCAGGAAGATTGCCTGGAGAAGGAAATGGCAACCCATTCCAGTATTCTTGCCTGGAGTATCCCATGGACAGAAGAGCTTGGTGAACTACAGTCCCTGGGGTGGCAAAGAGTCAGACATGACTGAGTTACTAACACTGACACTTCTGAGTTGAACACGATCTCATTCTATTAGCTTCAACAACAGTGGACAGGAGGACCCTCCTCGGGCCCAACTCAAAAGGGTCAGTGACATGATGGGCGAGGTTAACTTTGGTCACTTGTCAAGGTGGTATTGACCAGGCATCTCCACTGTCAAGGTATGTTCGCTTGCCTTTTGAGAAAGTATTGGAGGCAACATAACTGCTATCCTGTTACTCCTACAACTCTGATATCCTATCGGTTTCCTGGGGCTGCCCAGGAAATTAACAAAACGTGGGCAGCTTAACATGACATTCATTTCCAAGACCAGAAGTCTGAGATCAAGGTGTCGGCAGGGCTGCACTCCCTCTGATGAGTCTAGAGGAGGGACCCTCCTTGCTGCCTCCAGCTTCTGGTGGATCCAGGTGCTCTTGGCTTGCAGCTGCCTCACCCGGTCACAGGACCTCTGCCTCTTCATGAGTCTGTCTTCTCTTCTGTCCCTTACAAAGGACACTTGTTATTGGATTTAGGGACCATCTGGTTATCCCTCATGATCTCATCTTGAGATCGCCAACTTAATTAAGTCTGCAAAGACTTTTTCCAAATAAGGTCACAATCACAAACAATAGGTTATTAGGACATGGACATTTCTTTTGGTGGCGGGGTTGCCTTTCAACTCTCCCACCACCACCCCTAGCCCCATCCTTGTTCATGGAACCACCGAAGGGCCTCCTCTCTGGTCTCCCAACCCCTTCTTATCCCTCCTCTGACTAAGAGTAGTGATCCGGAAACATAACCCTCCAGAAGCTTCCCATTGCTCTCAGAATTAACTCTAATCCCACACTTTGGGCTGCAAGGGGCTGCCTGATGAAGCCCTGCCCATTATCCAACCTAGTCCCTGCCACTGGCATCCCAGCTGGAATAATGTTCCAGGTGGGCAGGGGTCTTTGACTGTCTGCTCTCTGTTGTTTAGTCACTAAGTGGTGTCTGACTCTTCACAACCCCATGAACTGCAGCACACCAGGCTTCCCTGCCCTTCACCACCTCCCGAAGTTTGCTCAAACTCATGTCCGTTGAGTTGTTGATGTTCTCTGTTGACCTCCCCATTATTTAGAAGAACATCTGGTGTGTAAATGGCAGGGAATGAGTATGTGCTGAATGGGTCCATGAGGGAAAAATTCCTACTGCCAGACATGGTGAAAGGTAGATGCATGGCCTTCATTACCCCTCAAAGTCATCCTCTCATTTGAGGCCCATTATTACCTTTATCCCCTATGGGAAAACAGAGGCATAGAGGGGTTAAACAACTTTCCCAGGAGCACACAGCTGGTAAGTGGAGAAGCTGAAACTCAAACCCAGGCAGTCTGACCCCAGCGTTGCTATTCAATCACTCTGCCTGTTGGACACCGGACTGAACTGAAGGGGGACAAAGATAGATTAAAATGTGACCTCTGACCCCTTGTCATCACTGTCCCATCACCAAGATGAGCGTGCAACCTATTCTGTTATGAAGTGTGTTGCATGTGCCTCCATTCAACCGGTGCAAAGGCATAACTGGCCAACTGCACTTGGAAGGGTCCAAGAAGGCTTCTCCAAGGAGGAGGGCGGAGCAGACACCCCTCCACCCCCACCCCATGAAGCTGCACTTTACCCACCAGCCTCCAGCCCTAGGTCTGGACCTCTCCAAGTGTGAGCATCTCTGCTGACAGCAAGGTGTATGCACGGGAACCGCCATGCACAGCCGCACCATGGGTCCCCTGTGGGGCTGCCTCAGATAAAACCCAGGAGGACTGCCCGGGTGGTCCAGTGGTTAAGAATCCACTTTCCAATGCAGGGGACATGGGTTTGATCCCTGGTTGGGGAACTAGGATGCCACCTGCTGCGGAGCAACCCAATCTGTGTGCCATTACTAGAGAGAAACCCACACACTGCAATGAAAGAGCCCGCATGCCGCAACTAAGACCTGATACGGTCAAAAATAAATAATACATAAATATTTTAAAATAAGTAAAGCCCACAGACAGAACCCCTTTGGGGGCAGGCACCACACACAGCACTGCATTTGCATTGCCATGGGAATCTTCCACAACTCTCCATGGGACCAGCAAGGAAACAGAGGCTGGCAGTGCAATACTTAGCAGTCACACAGCTACAGTGTGGCAGAGGTAGGTATTGAGTCCAGGCTGATTTTGGCACCAGATCCCTTCTCTTAACAGCTCTGCTGTTTTTAGTCAATTTCTAATTATTTTGGACTTCCCTGGTGGCTCAGATATGCAGATGACACCACCCTATGGCAGAAAGTGAAGAGGAACTAAAAAGCCTCTTGACGAAAGTGAAAGAGGAGAGTGAAAAAGTTGGCTTAAAGCTCAACATTCAGAAAATGAAGATCATGGCATCTGGTCCCATCACTTCATGGCAAGTGGATGGGGAAACAGTGGAAACAGTGTCAGACTTTATTTTTGGGGGCTCCAAAATCACTGCAGATGGTGACTGCAGCCATGAAATTAAAAGATGCTTACTCCTTGGAAGGAAAGTTATGACCAACCTAAATAGCATATTCAAAAGCAGAAACATTACTTTGCCAAGAAAGGTCCATCTAGTCAAGGCTATGGTTTTTCCAGTGGTCATATATGGATGTGAGAGTTGGACTATAAAGAAAGCTGAACGCTGAAGAATTGATGTTTTTGAACTGTGGTACTGGAGAAGACTCTTGAGAGTCCCTTGGACTGCAAGGAGATCCAACCAGTCCATTCTAAAGGAGACCAGTCCTGGGTGTTCATTGGAAGGACGAATGCTGAGACTGAAACTCCAATACTTTGGCTATCTCACTCGAAGAGTTGACTCATTGGAAAAGACCCTGATGCTGGGAGAGATTGGGGGCAGGAGGAGAAGGGGACAACAGAGGATGAGATGGCTGGATGGCATCACCAACTGGATGCACATGAGTTTGGGTGAATTCTGGGAGTTGGTGATGGACAGGGAGGCTTGGCGTGCTGCAATTCATGGGGTCACAAAGAGTCAGGCATGACTGAGTGACTGAACTGAACTGAACTGAATTATTTTGAGGGATTGGTGACTCGGACAGTAACGTATCTGCCTGCAATGTGGGAAACTTAGGTTTGATTCCTGGGTCAGGAAGATCCCCTTGAGAAGGGAATAACAACCCACTCTAGTATTTTTGCCTAGAAAATCCCGTGGACAGAGGAGCCTGCCAAGCTACAGTCCATGGGGTCACAAAAAGCGTGACTGAACAACTAACGCTTTCTCTTCTTTCAATTATTTTCTGAATGATACAAATACCCTACATTGCATTTACTTGTCTAAAAAAAAGTATTTGTTCAATGTACACTTTAAGACATTATCATAATTTTCCTTAACCTTTTAAAAGAATTTTTAAATTTTATTTTTTATTAAAAGAATAAAAATTCCTCTGTTTTGTGAGGATGGAAAGTCCATAGAAATAAATAGGGACTGAGGGTGGGGCCGGTGTTGGGGTAGAGGGCTAAGAGGATCAGGACCTAGGATGCCAAGATTAGGTGGGACCGCCTTGTTTGGGGAATTGTAAATCACTAGGCAGGGCCAGTTGAGAAGAGATTTTTATTTCTTATGGAAATGATCTTGAAAGGCAAGAGGATTCTTCAGCTTTTCCGAGTGTGGAGGTTGAAGGGTGGAGTCCACACAGCTCATCCTCCGCCTCAGCTGTGGAGGTTCAGGGTCTTATAAGTAGGTCATCATCCAGATGGAAGGGACAGGAGGCTGGACCCCAGCTCCCCCCTGCCGTTCGATGATCACATCTGAAAAGTGGGCACAGATGGTGCTCATCTCTGAGAGGGGGCCACTGGGAGGGGGCCACTGGGAGGGTCCCACGAGGGCAAAGGGCACAGGTGATGATCATCATCCCAAGATCATCATCTCCGTGGCAGAGACCAGGTCTGTTTGATTCATCACCATATGCCATAAATGAATTGGCATATTGTAGGTGCTCAGTAAATACCTTACAAGTGAAGAAATGATAAAGCAGGGTCCAAAGCAGTTACCAAAAAGTGACTTCAAAACTTCAGGATCAGGAAGACAGTCTGAGCACTTTGTCACAAGTGGGGCAGGGGTCACCCCTTGTCACAGGTCACAAGGCAAAGGACAGTGGGAGGGCAGAGGCTGGTATGGACTACACCCTCTCACTGGGCTAAACACTCCACAGAGGTGAGAAAGAGCCTATCTGGCTCCCAGGGTGCATCCCTTTGCCCACATTAGGTAAGGCTGGCACATAGTAGGTACTCTAGAAACTTAAGAGAGAAAGAGAGGAATTTGAGTCCCTCTGAGATTATAAACTGGAGGCTTTCCTGGCCATCCAGTGGTGAAAACTCTGAGCTTCCAATGCAGAGGATATGGATTTGGTCAGGGAATTAGGATCCCACATACTGTGTGGCCAAAAGAAAAGAGAGAGATCATAAACTGGAAACTCTCTTTCCTACATTATAGTCAGAAAATCTTTACGGAGAAGCAGCGGAAAGTGAAAGTGTTGATTGCTCAGTTGTGTCCAACTCTTTTTGACCCCCGCAGACTATAGCCCCCCAGGCTCCTCCTGTCCATGGGATTCTCCAGGCAAGAATACTGGAGTGGATTGCCATTCCCTTCTCCAGGGGAATCTTCCCAACCCAGGGATGGGATCCTTGTCTCCTGGATTGCAGGCAGACCGTCTGAGTCACCAGAGAAGCCCCTGGAAAAGCAGCTAAATGATTTCAGAAGAAACTGTAGACTCAGTAGGGAGCCTCTACCATAAGTTCCAGAATCCACCTTCCCATGTGAGTGTTCTGGGGCTAAAAGCCACAGAGCAGCAGAAGTCTGGTGAGACATTCTTGGATTCATAAACTCTGGATCTCACTCTAATTGGCAGCCAGGCCCATAATTAAGGTCTTCTTACCTCTCTTCAGGGACCATTTCCTGAAAGCCTCAATCAATGTAATTGTGCTTCCTCAGAAACCACCACCCAGCAAAGTCAACCACAAATCACAAAGCAAGCAGCTGGCCCAAGTGCTTCTGGCTGCATGGTGATGATGCCCTTGGGGTTGGACATTTGATCTGGTCAGCTCTATGTGGGCAGAGGCTCCCACCACCTAAACTGTGAATTCATGCATTTACAGGAGAGAATCCAGAGAGACCCCTCCAGCCCACCTACAGCGGGGCGCACACTCAGTCCTGCGGAAATCCATGTCGTTTGCAGAGGAAACAAGACTCCTTCTGCAGACTCGGGGGTCAAGACTGTTGGGTCATTTTCTTTCGCCTTCTTTTTAAAAAGCGACTTTATAAACGTTGTAACTTACATACCACAGAAGACACCCACTGTGTGTACACAGTGCTGTGACTTTCATAAGCTTTCGGAGTTTGCATCTTCATTGCCTCTATCCAGTTTTAAAATATCTCTATCATCTAAAAAGTTTCTACTTGCACTGAATTTTTTACATGAAAATGTTAGTCACTCAGTCGTGTCTGACTCTTTGCAGCCCCATGGACTGTAGCCCTCCAGGCTCCACTGCTCATGGATTCTCCAGGCAAGAATACTGGAGTGGGTTGCCATGCCCCTTCTCCAGGGGAATCTTGGGCTTCCCAGGTGGCTCAGATGGTGAAGAGGTTTTTAAAGCCACTCACTTTAACTCTATGAGCTTCCCAGGTGGCTCAGACAGTAAAGACTCTTCCTGCAATGCAGAAGATCCAGGTTCAATCCCTGGGTCAGCAAGATGCCCTGAAGGAGAGCAAGGCAACCCACCATAGTATTCTTGCTTGGAGAATTCCATGGACAGAGAAGACTGGCAGGCTATAGTTCATGGGATCACAAAGAGTTAGAAACTGAGCAAATAACACACTGTAACTCCAGAAGTTAAACCTTGGGCAGCCCCAGGGTAAAATGTTCTCATGAAAGACCCAGGTTAGGCCCCATTTTTCATGGGAGGGATCTCTTTGGGTAGGGTGCTACTTAAGTTTCATACTGGGTGCTATTTAATTTGTATACTGTACCCTGGTGCCTCACAGGATTGGAAAAAGGCATGAAAGTGGGCGGTTGGGAGCTTCCCCAGAGATCATGTGTGGGAAAGAATAAGACAAGAGAGACATCACTTACTGAAAAGTTGACACAAATCTTTTATAATCATCTTTTTTTCTGATCATTGATGTGTCAAACATAGCCAGCATTTCTCAGGTTGTCAGACTCTGGGCCCCTGAGATGTTGACAGCAGTTGAGGGATGGAGGAGGGATTAAATGATGTCCTCAAGTTCAGGTAACAATGAGTTAAACAAGTTTCTTCACTGCAGGATTTATCAGAGCCTTCGGTTCCTTAAAGAGGACAGTTAATCTCCAAAAGGGAGATTTGGGCCACAGAAATGATTTTTCAAGGAAGATGGTACTGGTGTTTATGAAGTACCCCATACAGCTCAGGCTTCTGCATGGTAGCTGGCAATATATAAGGAAAGATAGCAGGTCACATTACATGCTGGGTGCCTGCTTCAAAATACTGTTTTGGGGCCTTTATGTAAATTTTTTCTTTAACTAACACAAAAACCCATTTCACATAAGGTGGGTCTGAAACTGCAGGCCCTCCTCTGATGTCTCAAATCACCTCCCTGATGAAGTTATTCCTCTCAGATTACTCACAAACACACAGTAAATGCTAAAAACAATAATGTCGTGGAAAAACAAACTGTCACATGTAGTTTCATTCACCTAATCATGTGAAAAGATGCCTAGCTCTGGTCCATCCATAAAATGGAACAAATTGTTCATCCACGCAATGGACTCCTATACATCTACATAAAAGAGTGAGGCACTTCTGTATCTATCAACTGGTAAAGATCTTCAAGAAATATCCTTAAGGAAAATAAAAAAATTGACAAATTGAAATGAAATAGTGAATGTAAAACATTTGGCCTAAATCCTAGTAATACCTGTTATTATCATGATAAACGAGCAATACCTGAATTAATTACCTGTAATTCTTTTAAATAACCACTTGAAGGGCATAAGGAATTTACCATTTAAACTAGTTTTGTTTTTCCGAATCAATGGCTTAGCCAGGCACCTCTAAGTTTCCTTCCACTGTTGACAGTCAATAAAGTTCTGATGAGCCCCACCCATAGACTCAACTCCACCCTCACCTCCTGGACAGACACTGTGAGCTTGAGGAATTTTTAATTCTGAGTTAGACAAGATGGAGAAGGCAATGACAACCCACTCCAGTACTCTTGCCTGGAAAATCCCATGGATGGAGGAGCCTGGTGGGCAGCAGTCCATGGGGTCGCTAAGAGTCAGACACGACTCAGCGACTTCACTTTTCACTTTCATGCTTTGGAGAAGGAAATGGCTAACCACTCCAGTGTTCTTGGCCTGGAGAATCCCAGGGACAGGGAGTCTGATGCGCTGCCATCTATAGGGTTGCACAGAGTTGGACACGACTGAAGTGACTTAGCAGCAGACAAGGCCAGCACCACACAGCATGCTCATTTCTCTGCTTCCTGGTCCTGGTGTGACAGAGCATCTGAAGGTATCAGTCTTCAGAGCTAGTTTGGAACTCATCTTGAGCCCCAAGTCCAGCCACCTCAGGGCCCTGTCTTCTTTTTTTTTTTTTTTTGCTGCAGCTTAAGGAAGCTTTCCTGACCCGGGGTCAAATCCAAGTCCCTGTGTTGGGAAATGGGAGAGATTGGGGGCAGGAGGAGAAGGGGACAACAGAGGATGAGATGGCTGGATGGCATCACCAACTGGATGCACATGAGTTTGGGTGAATTCTGGGAGTTGGTGATGGACAGGGAGGCTTGGCGTGCTGCAATTCATGGGGTCACAAAGAGTCAGGCATGACTGAGTGACTGAACTGAACTGAACTGAATTATTTTGAGGGATTGGTGACTCGGACAGTAACGTATCTGCCTGCAATGTGGGAAACTTAGGTTTGATTCCTGGGTCAGGAAGATCCCCTTGAGAAGGGAATAACAACCCACTCTAGTATTTTTGCCTAGAAAATCCCGTGGACAGAGGAGCCTGCCAAGCTACAGTCCATGGGGTCACAAAAAGCGTGACTGAACAACTAACGCTTTCTCTTCTTTCAATTATTTTCTGAATGATACAAATACCCTACATTGCATTTACTTGTCTAAAAAAAAGTATTTGTTCAATGTACACTTTAAGACATTATCATAATTTTCCTTAACCTTTTAAAAGAATTTTTAAATTTTATTTTTTATTAAAAGAATAAAAATTCCTCTGTTTTGTGAGGATGGAAAGTCCATAGAAATAAATAGGGACTGAGGGTGGGGCCGGTGTTGGGGTAGAGGGCTAAGAGGATCAGGACCTAGGATGCCAAGATTAGGTGGGACTGCCTTGTTTGGGGAATTGTAAATCACTAGGCAGGGCCAGTTGAGAAGAGATTTTTATTTCTTATGGAAATGATCTTGAAAGGCAAGAGGATTCTTCAGCTTTTCTGAGTGTGGAGGTTGAAGGGTGGGGTCCACACAGCTCATCCTCCGCCTCAGCTGTGGAGGTTCAGGGTCTTATAAGTAGGTCATCATCCAGATGGAAGGGACAGGAGGCTGGACCCCAGCTCCCCCCTGCCGTTCGATGATCACATCTGACAAGCTACAGTCCATGGGGTCACAAAAAGCGTGACTGAACAACTAACGCTTTCTCTTCTTTCAATTATTTTCTGAATGATACAAATACCCTACATTGCATTTACTTGTCTAAAAAAAAGTATTTGTTCAATGTACACTTTAAGACATTATCATAATTTTCCTTAACCTTTTAAAAGAATTTTTAAATTTTATTTTTTATTAAAAGAATAAAAATTCCTCTGTTTTGTGAGGATGGAAAGTCCATAGAAATAAATAGGGACTGAGGGTGGGGCCGGTGTTGGGGTAGAGGGCTAAGAGGATCAGGACCTAGGATGCCAAGATTAGGTGGGACCGCCTTGTTTGGGGAATTGTAAATCACTAGGCAGGGCCAGTTGAGAAGAGATTTTTATTTCTTATGGAAATGATCTTGAAAGGCAAGAGGATTCTTCAGCTTTTCCGAGTGTGGAGGTTGAAGGGTGGAGTCCACACAGCTCATCCTCCGCCTCAGCTGTGGAGGTTCAGGGTCTTATAAGTAGGTCATCATCCAGATGGAAGGGACAGGAGGCTGGACCCCAGCTCCCCCCTGCCGTTCGATGATCACATCTGAAAAGTGGGCACAGATGGTGCTCATCTCTGAGAGGGGGCCACTGGGAGGGGGCCACTGGGAGGGTCCCACGAGGGCAAAGGGCACAGGTGATGATCATCATCCCAAGATCATCATCTCCGTGGCAGAGACCAGGTCTGTTTGATTCATCACCATATGCCATAAATGAATTGGCATATTGTAGGTGCTCAGTAAATACCTTACAAGTGAAGAAATGATAAAGCAGGGTCCAAAGCAGTTACCAAAAAGTGACTTCAAAACTTCAGGATCAGGAAGACAGTCTGAGCACTTTGTCACAAGTGGGGCAGGGGTCACCCCTTGTCACAGGTCACAAGGCAAAGGACAGTGGGAGGGCAGAGGCTGGTATGGACTACACCCTCTCACTGGGCTAAACACTCCACAGAGGTGAGAAAGAGCCTATCTGGCTCCCAGGGTGCATCCCTTTGCCCACATTAGGTAAGGCTGGCACATAGTAGGTACTCTAGAAACTTAAGAGAGAAAGAGAGGAATTTGAGTCCCTCTGAGATTATAAACTGGAGGCTTTCCTGGCCATCCAGTGGTGAAAACTCTGAGCTTCCAATGCAGAGGATATGGATTTGGTCAGGGAATTAGGATCCCACATACTGTGTGGCCAAAAGAAAAGAGAGAGATCATAAACTGGAAACTCTCTTTCCTACATTATAGTCAGAAAATCTTTACGGAGAAGCAGCGGAAAGTGAAAGTGTTGATTGCTCAGTTGTGTCCAACTCTTTTTGACCCCCGCAGACTATAGCCCCCCAGGCTCCTCCTGTCCATGGGATTCTCCAGGCAAGAATACTGGAGTGGATTGCCATTCCCTTCTCCAGGGGAATCTTCCCAACCCAGGGATGGGATCCTTGTCTCCTGGATTGCAGGCAGACCGTCTGAGTCACCAGAGAAGCCCCTGGAAAAGCAGCTAAATGATTTCAGAAGAAACTGTAGACTCAGTAGGGAGCCTCTACCATAAGTTCCAGAATCCACCTTCCCATGTGAGTGTTCTGGGGCTAAAAGCCACAGAGCAGCAGAAGTCTGGTGAGACATTCTTGGATTCATAAACTCTGGATCTCACTCTAATTGGCAGCCAGGCCCATAATTAAGGTCTTCTTACCTCTCTTCAGGGACCATTTCCTGAAAGCCTCAATCAATGTAATTGTGCTTCCTCAGAAACCACCACCCAGCAAAGTCAACCACAAATCACAAAGCAAGCAGCTGGCCCAAGTGCTTCTGGCTGCATGGTGATGATGCCCTTGGGGTTGGACATTTGATCTGGTCAGCTCTATGTGGGCAGAGGCTCCCACCACCTAAACTGTGAATTCATGCATTTACAGGAGAGAATCCAGAGAGACCCCTCCAGCCCACCTACAGCGGGGCGCACACTCAGTCCTGCGGAAATCCATGTCGTTTGCAGAGGAAACAAGACTCCTTCTGCAGACTCGGGGGTCAAGACTGTTGGGTCATTCTCTTTCGCCTTCTTTTTAAAAAGCGACTTTATAAACGTTGTAACTTACATACCACAGAAGACACCCACTGTGTGTACACAGTGCTGTGACTTTCATAAGCTTTCGGAGTTTGCATCTTCATTGCCTCTATCCAGTTTTAAAATATCTCTATCATCTAAAAAGTTTCTACTTGCACTGAATTTTTTACATGAAAATGTTAGTCACTCAGTCGTGTCTGACTCTTTGCAGCCCCATGGACTGTAGCCCTCCAGGCTCCACTGCTCATGGATTCTCCAGGCAAGAATACTGGAGTGGGTTGCCATGCCCCTTCTCCAGGGGAATCTTGGGCTTCCCAGGTGGCTCAGATGGTGAAGAGGTTTTTAAAGCCACTCACTTTAACTCTATGAGCTTCCCAGGTGGCTCAGACAGTAAAGACTCTTCCTGCAATGCAGAAGATCCAGGTTCAATCCCTGGGTCAGCAAGATGCCCTGAAGGAGAGCAAGGCAACCCACCATAGTATTCTTGCTTGGAGAATTCCATGGACAGAGAAGACTGGCAGGCTATAGTTCATGGGATCACAAAGAGTTAGAAACTGAGCAAATAACACACTGTAACTCCAGAAGTTAAACCTTGGGCAGCCCCAGGGTAAAATGTTCTCATGAAAGACCCAGGTTAGGCCCCATTTTTCATGGGAGGGATCTCTTTGGGTAGGGTGCTACTTAAGTTTCATACTGGGTGCTATTTAATTTGTATACTGTACCCTGGTGCCTCACAGGATTGGAAAAAGGCATGAAAGTGGGCGGTTGGGAGCTTCCCCAGAGATCATGTGTGGGAAAGAATAAGACAAGAGAGACATCACTTACTGAAAAGTTGACACAAATCTTTTATAATCATCTTTTTTTCTGATCATTGATGTGTCAAACATAGCCAGCATTTCTCAGGTTGTCAGACTCTGGGCCCCTGAGATGTTGACAGCAGTTGAGGGATGGAGGAGGGATTAAATGATGTCCTCAAGTTCAGGTAACAATGAGTTAAACAAGTTTCTTCACTGCAGGATTTATCAGAGCCTTCGGTTCCTTAAAGAGGACAGTTAATCTCCAAAAGGGAGATTTGGGCCACAGAAATGATTTTTCAAGGAAGATGGTACTGGTGTTTATGAAGTACCCCATACAGCTCAGGCTTCTGCATGGTAGCTGGCAATATATAAGGAAAGATAGCAGGTCACATTACATGCTGGGTGCCTGCTTCAAAATACTGTTTTGGGGCCTTTATGTAAATTTTTTCTTTAACTAACACAAAAACCCATTTCACATAAGGTGGGTCTGAAACTGCAGGCCCTCCTCTGATGTCTCAAATCACCTCCCTGATGAAGTTATTCCTCTCAGATTACTCACAAACACACAGTAAATGCTAAAAACAATAATGTCGTGGAAAAACAAACTGTCACATGTAGTTTCATTCACCTAATCATGTGAAAAGATGCCTAGCTCTGGTCCATCCATAAAATGGAACAAATTGTTCATCCACGCAATGGACTCCTATACATCTACATAAAAGAGTGAGGCACTTCTGTATCTATCAACTGGTAAAGATCTTCAAGAAATATCCTTAAGGAAAATAAAAAAATTGACAAATTGAAATGAAATAGTGAATGTAAAACATTTGGCCTAAATCCTAGTAATACCTGTTATTATCATGATAAACGAGCAATACCTGAATTAATTACCTGTAATTCTTTTAAATAACCACTTGAAGGGCATAAGGAATTTACCATTTAAACTAGTTTTGTTTTTCCGAATCAATGGCTTAGCCAGGCACCTCTAAGTTTCCTTCCACTGTTGACAGTCAATAAAGTTCTGATGAGCCCCACCCATAGACTCAACTCCACCCTCACCTCCTGGACAGACACTGTGAGCTTGAGGAATTTTTAATTCTGAGTTAGACAAGATGGAGAAGGCAATGACAACCCACTCCAGTACTCTTGCCTGGAAAATCCCATGGATGGAGGAGCCTGGTGGGCAGCAGTCCATGGGGTCGCTAAGAGTCAGACACGACTCAGCGACTTCACTTTTCACTTTCATGCTTTGGAGAAGGAAATGGCTAACCACTCCAGTGTTCTTGGCCTGGAGAATCCCAGGGACAGGGAGTCTGATGCGCTGCCATCTATAGGGTTGCACAGAGTTGGACACGACTGAAGTGACTTAGCAGCAGACAAGGCCAGCACCACACAGCATGCTCATTTCTCTGCTTCCTGGTCCTGGTGTGACAGGGCATCTGAAGGTATCAGTCTTCAGAGCTAGTTTGGAACTCATCTTGAGCCCCAAGACCAGCCACCTCAGGGCCCTGTCTTCTTTTTTTTTTTTTTGCTGCAGCTTAAGGAAGCTTTCCTGACCCGGGGTCAAATCCAAGTCCCTGTGTTGGGAGTCTTAACCACTGGATTCCCAGGGAAGTCCCAGGGCCCCACTTTAGTGTCTAGTTGTTGGTGGTGTTCAGTTGCTAAGTCATGTCTGACTCTTTGCAACTCCATGGACTTCAGCACACCAGGCTCCCCTGTCCTCCACTATCTCCCAGAGTTTGCTCAAATTCATGTCCAGTGAGTCAGTGATACTATCTAACCATCTCATCATCTGTCGCCCCCTTGTCCTTTTGAATTCAATCTATCCCAGCATCAGGGTCTTTTCCAACAAGTCAGCTTTTCACATCAGGTGGCCAAACTACTGGAGCTTCAGCTTCAACATCAGTCCTTCCAGTGAATATTCAGGGTTGATTTCCTTTAGGATTTAGTGTGTAAAGTTCCAGCCAAAAAAAAAAGCCAGTGGCAACTTCCATGGGTTTTTATTCCCTGTGATTGACTCTCTGGGTCTTACTTGCACAAAGCCGATATATTTAATCTCCTGCCATCTCAGTAAATTTTGCTGAGGCCCAATCCTGGGAGTTTTACACGATCCCTCCCAATCCTTCAGCCCAAATATCACCTCTCTGGTGAGAGTCCTTGAACGTTCCACATAAAGCAGCCCCTGGCCCCACTTCATCACCCCCAGCAGGCCTGTTCATGTAGACTATACACTGCAGACTGCGGGGATGAAACTCTGTATCCAAGAACCTACCAGTAAAGACCCCTGTGAAACGGCTGGCGAACAGGTACGCTCCCCGCCACCTTGTTTATAACCACAGAAGACTGGAAACTTTCTAAACCCCATCAGAACAGGATGAATTATCTGTGCATCACGCACAAAATGACATCCTGCAAAACAAGGCGGCTCTGTATGAACCAGTGAGGAGCCATCAAGGTGATAAGCCAAGTGAGAAGAGTGAGGTGCCAGACTGTGTGTACAAAATGCTGCCATTTGGGTTAAAAAAGAAATACATGTCATTGTGTGTATGTGCCTAAAATAGCTGCTTATACACACCTAATTGGTAATGAGACTGGTTTCCAGCTGGGGAGTTGGGGATGGGAGGGAAACACCCTCATCTCTGTGTACCATTGCATTTCCTCCTGGGGACCCCACTTTACACTAATAATCATATAAAAAGCTACCCATTGCCCTGATGTGATCTTGCCAGGAATTTCTATCTTCTATGTCTGGCCCCTTCCTTAAAGGCTCAGAATCTGAAGCATAGAGAGTCCCTCCCAGGAAACTTGACCAGCAAACCTGAAGGACATGCTGCTGCTTCCCAAGACAGACACTGGAGTTGGAGCTGCCCATCCATCGAGGAAGGGACCTTGCCCAGGCAACTCACCACTTGGAGCCTCAGTTTCTCCATCTGTAAAATGGGGCTGTAATGCCTACATCCTATGGTTGTTGGGAAGAGTAAACTAGTTTGATATGAGAAAGGTCTAAAACAGCGGTTGGCACATACTACATGCTGGATAAGGTAGTATCTTACCATGTGGGGACAGGACAGCACTGGGTCAGAAGCAGCACCCCTGGAGGCAGCCAGGCCTGCTCTGGAAGCTACAAGAGCTTCAGCATCTCTCTCACCTTTTTCTGAGCCTCTGGCACCTCATCTGCAAGATGGGCTAAAATAGGATTATTAGGTGGGTTTCCCAGGTGGTGCTAGGGGTACAGAACCTGCCTGCCAATGCAGGAGACAAATAGTTCAATCACTGGGTTGGGAAGATCCCCTGGAGGAGGAAATGGCAAGCTACTCCAGTATTCTTGCCTGGAGAATCCCATGGACAGAGCCTGGTGGGTTACAGTCCATAGTTTTGCAAAGATCTGGATATGACTGAGCAGCTTAGCTTGCACGCATGCAGGGTTATTAGGGAATTAAATAACGCGGTGCATATGGGTTTTCTGTAGGTTGTGTTACAGTAAGCATCACATTTTTTTAAACTGGTTTTTCTGCATTTTCCTTCTTTCTTTTTCTTTCTTTTTCCTTCTGACCACGCTACACAGCTTTCGGGATCTTAGTTTCCTGACCAGGGATTGAACCCTCACCTTGGCAGTGAAAGTGTGGAGTCCTAACCACTCAGCCACCAGGGATTTCCCTAGATTTTTTTTTTTTTGTCTCTGTGTTTTACTAAAAACCTAAAGTTTTTATTTTCTTTGTTAGATTTGATACCAGGTTTTGCTGGTTTTGATCACATTCAAAATGTGGTTTTGCCGGGTTCACCGAGATGTATGGTGGTCTTGTCCGACTCTTGCAACCCCATGGACTATAGCCTGCCAAGCTCCTCTGTCCATGAGATTCTCCAGGCAAGAATACTGGAGTGGATTGCCATCTCCTTCTCCAGGGGAGCTTCCCAACCCAGGAATGAAACCTGGGTCTCCTGCATTGCAGGCAGATTCATCACCCACTGAGCTATGAGGGAAGCCCTGTTTTGACCACATTCAAGTAAAAACATTTAAACTGGACAACGTGACAGAGAGTGGAAGATCGTCTGCCAGCCACCCTAGACCCCCAGCCCCGATGTCAGCCTCCCAGATCCCTGAGTAGGACAACCGCTTCCTGGTCGCTCATCTGTACTCCCAAAGATATTCTAAGTGTGTACAAGAGTGTGACGTGTATTACTTTTGTCAACAATAAAAAGGAAATTGTTTGTGACACTTTAATTCATTCTGTCATCAGCTAAAAGTAGTTAGCAACAATGGATAGAGAAAACAACAATTAAAAGGGAACAGTTGAGAAAATTCTTTCTAAAGATCTTAAACAGTTGGTGCCTGCCACCACTGAATTTTTTCTGTCTTGTAGTTAAACGAATATGCATGGATATTAGCAATGCATCAAAATCTCTGCTCAAAGAAAATCAGAATTCCTGGCCAAAGAGAAAAAGAAACAGAGGACATGCAGGGCGTGGGCTGTCTCTTATACACATCTAGATGTGTATAAGAGACAGCCACTGCTCATGGGATTCTCCAGGCAAGAATACTGGAGTGGGTTGCCATGCCCCTTCTCCAGGGGAATCTTGGGCTTCCCAGGTGGCTCAGATGGTGAAGAGGTTTTTAAAGCCACTCACTTTAACTCTATGAGCTTCCCAGGTGGCTCAGACAGTAAAGACTCTTCCTGCAATGCAGAAGATCCAGGTTCAATCCCTGGGTCAGCAAGATGCCCTGAAGGAGAGCAAGGCAACCCACCATAGTATTCTTGCTTGGAGAATTCCATGGACAGAGAAGACTGGCAGGCTATAGTTCATGGGATCACAAAGAGTTAGAAACTGAGCAAATAACACACTGTAACTCCAGAAGTTAAACCTTGGGCAGCCCCAGGGTAAAATGTTCTCATGAAAGACCCAGGTTAGGCCCCATTTTTCATGGGAGGGATCTCTTTGGGTAGGGTGCTACTTAAGTTTCATACTGGGTGCTATTTAATTTGTATACTGTACCCTGGTGCCTCACAGGATTGGAAAAAGGCATGAAAGTGGGCGGTTGGGAGCTTCCCCAGAGATCATGTGTGGGAAAGAATAAGACAAGAGAGACATCACTTACTGAAAAGTTGACACAAATCTTTTATAATCATCTTTTTTTCTGATCATTGATGTGTCAAACATAGCCAGCATTTCTCAGGTTGTCAGACTCTGGGCCCCTGAGATGTTGACAGCAGTTGAGGGATGGAGGAGGGATTAAATGATGTCCTCAAGTTCAGGTAACAATGAGTTAAACAAGTTTCTTCACTGCAGGATTTATCAGAGCCTTCGGTTCCTTAAAGAGGACAGTTAATCTCCAAAAGGGAGATTTGGGCCACAGAAATGATTTTTCAAGGAAGATGGTACTGGTGTTTATGAAGTACCCCATACAGCTCAGGCTTCTGCATGGTAGCTGGCAATATATAAGGAAAGATAGCAGGTCACATTACATGCTGGGTGCCTGCTTCAAAATACTGTTTTGGGGCCTTTATGTAAATTTTTTCTTTAACTAACACAAAAACCCATTTCACATAAGGTGGGTCTGAAACTGCAGGCCCTCCTCTGATGTCTCAAATCACCTCCCTGATGAAGTTATTCCTCTCAGATTACTCACAAACACACAGTAAATGCTAAAAACAATAATGTCATGGAAAAACAAACTGTCACATGTAGTTTCATTCACCTAATCATGTGAAAAGATGCCTAGCTCTGGTCCATCCATAAAATGGAATAAATGGTTCATCCACGCAATGGACTCCTATACATCTACATAAAAGAGTGAGGCACTTCTGTATCTATCAACTGGTAAAGATCTTCAAGAAATATCCTTAAGGAAAATAAAAAAATTGACAAATTGAAATGAAATAGTGAATGTAAAACATTTGGCCTAAATCCTAGTAATACCTGTTATTATCATGATAAACGAGCAATACCTGAATTAATTACCTGTAATTCTTTTAAATAACCACTTGAAGGGCATAAGGAATTTACCATTTAAACTAGTTTTGTTTTTCCGAATCAATGGCTTAGCCAGGGACCTCTAAGTTTCCTTCCACTGTTGACAGTCAATAAAGTTCTGATGAGCCCCACCCATAGGCTCAACTCCACCCTCACCTCCTGGACAGACACTGTGAGCTTGAGGAATTTTTAATTCTGAGTTAGACAAGATGGAGAAGGCAATGACAACCCACTCCAGTACTCTTGCCTGGAAAATCCCATGGATGGAGGAGCCTGGTGGGCAGCAGTCCATGGGGTCGCTAAGAGTCAGACACGACTCAGCGACTTCACTTTTCACTTTCATGCTTTGGAGAAGGAAATGGCTAACCACTCCAGTGTTCTTGGCCTGGAGAATCCCAGGGACAGGGAGTCTGATGCGCTGCCATCTATAGGGTTGCACAGAGTTGGACACGACTGAAGTGACTTAGCAGCAGACAAGGCCAGCACCACACAGCATGCTCATTTCTCTGCTTCCTGGTCCTGGTGTGACAGGGCATCTGAAGGTATCAGTCTTCAGAGCTAGTTTGGAACTCATCTTGAGCCCCAAGACCAGCCACCTCAGGGCCCTGTCTTCTTCTTTTTTTTTTTGCTGCAGCTTAAGGAAGCTTTCCTGACCCGGGGTCAAATCCAAGTCCCTGTGTTGGGAGTCTTAACCACTGGATTCCCAGGGAAGTCCCAGGGCCCCACTTTAGTGTCTAGTTGTTGGTGGTGTTCAGTTGCTAAGTCATGTCTGACTCTTTGCAACTCCATGGACTTCAGCACACCAGGCTCCCCTGTCCTCCACTATCTCCCAGAGTTTGCTCAAATTCATGTCCAGTGAGTCAGTGATACTATCTAACCATCTCATCATCTGTCGCCCCCTTGTCCTTTTGAATTCAATCTATCCCAGCATCAGGGTCTTTTCCAACAAGTCAGCTTTTCACATCAGGTGGCCAAACTACTGGAGCTTCAGCTTCAACATCAGTCCTTCCAGTGATTATTC
Organism: Oreotragus oreotragus; assembly: GCA_006410675.1. Taxonomy (NCBI): domain Eukaryota; kingdom Metazoa; phylum Chordata; class Mammalia; order Artiodactyla; family Bovidae; genus Oreotragus; species Oreotragus oreotragus. Next base: position 383,515 of record SJYX01000477.1, read on the forward strand.
AGGGTTGATTTCCTTTAGGATTTAGTGTGTAATTGGCAATCACAAGTCTGTTCTTTATGTTTGTGAGTCTGTTTTGTAGATAATTGCACTTGGGCCATCTTTTAGATTCCACATGTAAGTGTTATTATGTGATATTTGTCTCTTTTTGACTTCACTTAGTATGATAATCTTTAGTTACATCCATGTTGCTGCAAATGGCATTATTTCATTCTTTTTTTATGGCTGAGTAGTACTCCATTATGTGTATCTCTATGTATACAGACACACACACACCACATTTTCTTCATCCACTCATCTCCTGATGGACATTTAGGTTGTTTCTGTGTTTTACTATTGTGAACAGTGCTGCTATGAACAGAGGGGTACACGTGTCCTTTTGAATTATAGTTTTGTCTGGGTATACGCCCAGGATGGGATTGCTCAATCTTATGCTAATCCTATTTTTAATTTTCTAAGGGATCTCCACACTGTTTTCCATAGTGGCTACGTCAACTTACATTCCTACTAACAGTGTAGGAGGGTTGCCTTTTCTCCACACCCTCTGCAGCATTTGTTATCTGTAGACTTTTTAAAGATGGCTGTCCTGATGATGTGAGGTGGTACCTTATTGTAGCTTTGACTTGCATTTCTGTAATTAGTGATGTTGAGCATCTTTTAACTTGCCTATTTGCCATCTGTATGTCTTTTTTGGAGATGTGTTTATTAAGGTATTTGTTTTTTACAAATTTTAGACTCACATCGGATAGAAAATGAGATGGTAATCCACCTTGAGGAAGCCAATTCTGTGATCACTCTGAGTAACGCATCCAGGTTTCATTTACAGCAGCATTTCTACCTCTGGATGGCTGACACTCTGGGGGATTCTTTGTGGGGAGAGCTGTCCTGTACGCTGTAGGGTGTTTTAGCATAGACCCACTAGGATGCTAGGATGCCAACAGCAATTTTCCCTCCCCCTCCTCATGACAACCAAAAATGTCTCCAGACATCGTCAAATCTGGGGGAAAAAATCACACTCCCTCTTCAAGTCCTGAGGCCCAAACATGATTTCCTCCTGGTTTGGACCCCCAACTCTGGGCCTTCACCACCCCCACCTCCAAGGGGAGATGGAGGAGAGGTGGGGGAGGGGAATGGCAGGACTGGGACGAAAATGATGACACAGTGACCAGCTCTGCTCTCATCAGAGGCTAACCATCCAAAGTCAGGGTGTCCACAGAAACATGCTCTCTCTGAAATCCGTGGAGGAGGAGCCTTTCCACCTCTTCCAGCTTCGGGAGGCGACCAGCTACCCTCCACCTCTGCCTCCGACTTCATGTGGCCATCCCTGCTAGTGTGTCTGTGCCTCTCCTCTCTTTGTGAGGATACAAGTCACGACGACTAAGGCCCACTGGACTCCAGCATGACCTCATCTTATTTACTCACAACACGCCTATTTCCAAATAAGGCTGAAACCAAGGTACAGGGCTTATGGCTTGGCCATACCCCACTTCTACGGAGTACAATTCAACTCCTAACATCTGTGAAGTCCCAAAGGCCTTCTAATCTCAGCAAGGGCCAGATGCCAAGACACCCGTTTCAACCCACCACCTCTCAGACTCTTTTGGGACCATTCCTTAAGATCAAGATCTTCCCTTGGAAAATGTCACAAAGAACGCTCAGTGCATCATGATAGAAGAGAACAAGGGAATCCCCTCATGGTCCAGAGGTTGGGACTCTGCGTTCTCACTGCCAAGGGCTCTGAAAGCCCAGGTGCAATCCCCTGTCAAGCAACTAAAATCCCACAAGCCTGAGACTTGACCTTGTAAACATTCTTACCAAAGCTCTTCCTTGAACACAGTCCTGGAACTAGGCCTTTCAACTCTTCTCAGTTTTCACGCTTTTTTCTCATCCATCTCCAACATTAAGATGTTATCCAAAAGAGGCAAGAGAACTAGTGTGTATGATGGTACCAAAAGTAATTGAGCATTCCATGAAACTATGGACTCCAGTGTAGTTTTTAAAAGTCATGATATCAGGTTTGTTTCTGAAGAATGTTCCATGTTACTAGAAGACAGAGGTTTGATACGCCTTGCATCCATGGACCTGGATGCCAGCCTGGGTTGGCAAAGCCAGGAAGGGGTCAGGTTTTGGTGACTCCAAGTGTCACCAAGCCTCCCAGCCTGGTGGCCAATGGATTTCAGAGAAGTACGTGAAAACTGTCAACTGGAAGAGAAATCCGATGTATCTGAGATCGGAGAAAGTAAATCAACAATGATCAGATCATCAGGGAGCAAAAGCCACCCCTGAGAAGAGCGCATGGGTGCACTATGGCATCGAAATTTTGAAAGCAAACCTTTCTTATCTCCAGTTAAGGAGACAAGCCTCACCACCCACTCACCACAGGCAACTAAGAGGCACTGGCTGAGGGTCACGTCCACCTGGGGATCAGAGAAAGCCCCCTCACCTAGAAACCATGCTTAAAAGTACCTCAGACTGATCTTCCCATTGTAGCCCAGCACAGCTGTATCCTGGGTTCTCCACCTGCTATTGTTATTCAGTGGCTAAGTCATGTCTGACTGTTTGTGACCCCATGGACTGCAGCACACCAGGCTTCCCTGTCTTTTACCATCTCCCACAGTTTGCTCAAACTCATGTTCATTGAGTTGGTGATGCCATCCAACCATCTCATCCTGTCACCCTCTTCCCCTCTTGCCCTCAATCTTTCCCAGCATCAGGGTCTTTTCCACCTGCGGTAATGGAAGGCAAATTAAAACACCATTTCACCACCCCAACACACCCCTGGGAAAAGGAAAAGACTAGAGAAATACAGATGCTCCCTGACTTACGAGGATTTAACTTATAATTTTTCAACTTAAGATTGGAACAAAAGTGACTGGCATTCAGTAGAAACCATACTTCAAAATTAGAATGTTGCCCTTTTCCTGGGCTAATGAGATCCTCTCGTGAGGCTGGGCAGCAGCAAGAGTCAGTGACCGATACACTCACAACCGTTCTAGTTTCCACCTTCAGTCATCAACAAATTACATGAGGACTTCCCCTGCAGTCCAGTTAAGACTCCACTTTCCAATGTAAGGAGTGAGGGTTCAATCCCAGGTTGGGGATTTAAGATCCCACATGCTGGACTTCCCTGGTGGGAATCTGCCTGCCAACTCAGGGGACATAGGTTCAATCTCTGGTCCGGGAAGATCCCACATGCCACAAGGCAACTAAGCCTGTGTGCCACAACCACTGAAGCCCGGGCACCTGGAGCTGCAACAGGAGAGGCCACCACAATCAGCCTGAGCACTTAGTGCAGGGAGTAGCCCCCAGCCACTGCAACTAGAGAAAGCCCGTACACAGCCAAACATAAAGAATTCAGCAAATAAAAAAAGAGATCCCACATGCCAAGGGGTGTGGCCAAAAATTTTTTTAAAAAGAAGAGGCTAAGTGAAGACAATTGATAGGTCAAGTGAATTAAATAATTTTTTAAACAAATGAGGTGTAGGAAACTCCCTGGCAGTTTAGGGGTTAGGACTTGGCACTTTCATTTTCAGGGCCCAGGTTCAGTCCCTGGTCAGGGAAATAAGATCCTTCAAGCTGCACAGCACAGCCAAAAAAAAAAAAAGCTGATGTACAATAATACACTTTGGACTTGAAGCAATTTTAACTTTTGGTGAGTTTATTGAGATATAGGCCCATCCTCCTTCAAGGAGGATCAACCCTGAAGTCCTCAGGCATCACAGCAACCCATACAGGCATTCCTAACAGCTGGTAACCAACACTTACCCAGGAAAACGGCAGTGGGTTCCCCAGCAGCATTCCCACCACTGCTGAGCCTTAGGAGTTTCTGCCTCACCCATCCATGACTTATTGTTTTTTAATATCCAAATACAGGATCTCAGATCTCACACCCTGACACTAGACCCCCAAAAGGGAAAGGATGGTTGTTATGAAATCATTTCAAATGAGAAACAGACTAATCGTCCCTTTCCTAAGTCACAACTTAAGTTGTATGCACGTGGAGAAAAGACAGCCATCAAGAGCTATTGACAACACCCCATCTGACCTTCCAGAGAACCTCTAAGTGTCTGTGAGACAGGCAGTCATCTCTCTCCAAGGTGCCCGGATAGACAGATATCCAGTCTGTAGATGCAGAGACCTGCTGAGTCTCTCTCCTAAATGAACCCTGGATCGTGCCTGTCTTCGGACAGTGATGGGTTTTCTTTCAGTGCAACCATGAGGAAAAAAAGGAGCATCTTCACTCTTCTCCTGGAGTGCCAAACGCCTCAGCAGCATCGTGTGTCTTCATAAAAAGCCAATCAACCCGTCAAGGAGCCAGGAAGGCAACAACAGTGCAGGGTGAAGGGAAAAGGGAGAATGAAATTTAATTCTTACCAACACAGGGCTCAAAAGCAAGAGTCCTGTGTCTGATGGCCTGAGGTTAGGCCATGGGAGTCGAACGTGCTCAGATGGCAGGAGAGAAATCTAGGCAGCCGAGGTTTCGGTAGGGACCTTGTTAGGGTGCTCAGTTGTTCCCCATGGCATCAGCTCAGAGTGTTAGGAAGTAAAACCTATTACCACACACTGGACCCAGGAAGCCAATGGCTGTCCTCCTAGTGTTCAGTGGGAGCAAAGAAAAAGGAGAACTGAGCGCTGAGCCAGGCATAAGCCCTGCTTTATGACTCATTCAATCCCGGGTTGACTTTGGGGTGATTCCAGAACATTGTCTGCACTGCAATTCAGCACAGCTTCTCAAAGCCAGAGTCTAGTCCAAAAGCAACCAGAGATGCTGATAAGCAAACAGTCCTTTTTCCTTCCATCCTTTGCCCTCTTCATCTCCTCTTAACATCCAAGGTCTCACATCTCGATTGAGAAATAACTGCCAATGTGAGACCTCTTTTCACTGCTCTAAAGCAAAGCAATTGTAATCCTGAGATAGCAACCAGATAAATCCAACTTAATGGGAATGTTCAATGGCCAGGGACAAGCTGCCAAGAGGAAAGTATTAGGTTGGCAGAATTTAAGTTACTTAATAACATCTAATGCCAATATTAAATCAGGAATTGCTAAGCATTTGGTAGAGTTATGAATCAAGGATTATGAGTCTGGGGTTGAAGCAATAGCCTTATCCGACATGGGAAACCCTTTTGCTCCCACACTCCCTTTGAAGCCCAGCCACTCAGGCCAAACTATAAACATATCATTTCCTGGAGGATGTGCCAGGCCACTTCAACTTGAAACCTAAGGACTGTCGGTGAACATCCAAGATCCTAGCAAACATCCCACAAGCACACAAGCCCGGCCAGTCTCTTCTGCTCCCCAAGGACAGAAACCCAACCTCTGATCTGCCCATCAGACAAAATGATTAGAATGTCTACATGCATGATCATGTTTCCAAAGATGGAGAAATTCCATGGAGAAAACACTAAGGGCACCTACCACACATCTCCACTGCCTGCATCTGCCTGAATGCCTAGTCCTCCCAAGGAGGATCTGCCCAAGTCTTTGCTCACAATCATCCCATGTCCACTCTCAAAATTTTGATGCAACTTAACCATATGAACCGTGTTTCTCAATAAGTGGTCTTACACAAGACAGGATTCCCGAACTGCAGATTCCTCTTATTTGTCAATCAACCATCCCTCACACATCTCCCAGCAGCCGTTATGTCAGGGGAGATGGTACCCTACGAAGCTGAGAGCTGCTGAGTACATGGCATGGGGTGACAAAGCAATGTTACGAGGGATTCCCCTGGCACACAGCTTTACTGCTCAGCTACGTCAAACCAGAAATGATCTCTGCCACTCCTCTTAGAGATGAAAAAATATATTAGGTTTCAACCAGACTTTCACAGCTTCTATCGAGAATACTTTTTATTATACAGGTTTCATACACAACAATTATTTAGGGAACATTTACAGGCAAGGAGTTCAATTCCAAAACTCCATTTTCACCCACACGCACTGTACCTCGCACTGTACCTCTTCAGGGGGTCAGCCCAACAGAAACAAGACAAAGTTATTGCTTTGTGGACAGACAGCTTCAATTAAATAAGAGTCTTCCAGAGTCAAGAATGGAGCTGAAGATCCTCTTAACTCTTAATACCCTGTGTACATACGAATAAAACCTAAAGATATGTCTTAGATTACCCCGTCACCTTTAAAAGTTAAATCGAATCCCGTTTCTCAAAAAGTCATAAGAAGTGCACCCGTATTTACAGACCCCATTAAATTATGCATAAATAAAATCTGTACACTCAACTCAGTTTCTCAAAATACAGAGCCTCTTCTGGGACTGGGGGATGACAGACAGCAAAAAAAAAAAAAAAGCTCCATGCCTACCCTTTTCAAGTTTCACTAAGATGTGAAATAAATAAGCAAAATAAAGCTTCTGTACCTTAAAGGAATATGTCATTTCAAAGAGTCTCCTCCTTGAAGAGTTAACTTTCAAAGTTTTTTTTTTTTTTTTTTAAAGAGAAAACATAAAGTCATCAGCAGGCTTTGTTTCTACAAGTTTCGTAAACCCGAAGGGCCCCTTTGAACAAGGGGTTTTAAAGTGTTACAAATGCCACCTATTAACCAGTTGCTAGGTGGACAGAATCCTTGCCTCCTATTGGTATGCAGGACGAGGCTGAAGAAGCTACATAAATACTTTCACCTCAACACTAAAAGTTATTGTTGATCTGAATCCCATCAATTTGACCTTTCAACAGCTGAGTGAACATGAGTTTTTGTTAGCCCGGGGATTTATTCAAAAGGTTCAAAAACTTGTAGCACCACTTCCAGAGTAAGGAAGAACGGGGTTCCACAAAAATAAAACATGAGCTTAATGAGTAAAGAACCAGCACTTCCAGCATCTTGTCCAGAGTTAAGGAGACGCTTCAGCACTCCCTAAATACTAAGGAATCCAGGAGGGCACGTGAAGAGCTGGAAGTCAACGGAGGCCTTTTTTCATGGGAAGGTGGGTAACAAGCCCGCCCCCCAGGTAAGCGGGGTGCCCAGTTTGTCCTGGTCGAGATGATCTGGGAGTCCTTTTCCTTCCAAACTCTTCGGCCCTTGGTTCACCACCCCCTTGTTTTACTTCCTGTGCTTCTCCAATTTCTCCAGGGTTTTGCTAGAATCGGCTGGACTCTGGTCTCCGGGATTCATGTAGGATTTGTCTATGACTATCAGGGCCTCTTTTATGTAGTTCTGCACGGCAGACACTGCGGCACAGATGGCCTGGCTGCCAAACCCGTGGGTAATCAGGCTGAAATGAGACAAGCAGTTCTGAATGTTGGTCTCCAGGACCGGGGTGGGTCGGTTGTTCCCGTTGGGAGTTCGATCTTGATTGAGAAGATCTGTGAATTCTTTACACACTTGCCTGTGAAGACAGTCAACGCACACCGTTGAGCTTGAGCTCAACCTCGGCCCGTAACAGATAAAGAGCACAAAGATTAAACTACCGTGGGGGTGACACCTGGAGGCAAACAGAATCTGGGGCTGACCAGCCCAGTAGGTTTTAAACTAACACCAATAGCCTAAGCTGCTGCACTTCACACCTATTCTGTTCAAAGCCACGAACTAAACTCCTTTACGCACTATCTTATTTAATCTTCCCTGCAATTAGAAAAGATAAAAGGATTAACGCCATAATCCAGGGGCCAAGGTCACCAGGACTAGTAAAGAGGTGGAGTCAGAATTCCAGCCCAGGAAGAGTGAGGTTTTTCTCTGATGCAGTCTGGTTCCTACAAAACAATTCTGTCAAGAACTGGGAATTTATTTCCCCAAAATTCACCCTGTGATACAGGCTGGTTCATCGGCTCTTTTCTGCCCTATTTCCTACTTGACTGGTTCTGCTTCATTTACCATGATTTTAAAATCAGTTTACTGTTGGTTTCGATGAGAAACCCCTCAGCTGCATTAAGTTGTTTTTGAGACATTTAATTTGCCTATGACTCCTATACATTCAACGGGGTCATTTTAAAACACAAAAGAGACTTCCTGGGTGGTCCAGTGGTTAAGACTCCCACTCACTGCAAGGGACACGGGGTTCCATCCCTGGCTGGGGAAGTAAAATCTCACATGCCACGTGGTGTAGCCAAAATAATTAAAATCGAAAAACATCTTGTTATCAGGAAGCAGAAGGCATATCAACGCTACTGGATGTGACAAAATAAATTATTTCTAACACATTTTTGTAAGACATGCAAATAAGATAAACAAGTAAGCTTAACTATTTTGAGCAAATACCTAAGCAGCTCAAAAACATTCATTGTGAGCCATACTCTCACTGTTCTTAGTCTTCTAAATCCTACCCAAAAGTTACCCTATTTGACTGTACTTTTACACTCCTCAACATTCCTTTTGCTCAACACCCTAACTTATTTAAGGAGCATTTCTTTCTTGAGCACCAGGGGCTGTGCTGGCCTCTGGGCTTCAAGGTCAGAGCATCAGGGCATCAAATTCTCAAGTTTGGATACTTACTGTGCAGCCAGCAGCATGTTCTTCCTAGTTGCTATCTCATTCCGCCCTCCAAGATGAGGTCTGGTTAAATACTCAGCCACAGATTTACTAGGAAATTCTGCTTCACAGACATAGGCAAAGTCCCGAGCCAAATGAACTGCCTCACCTAGAATAATCAGCAATGGTATCAGACTTTAGGGTGGCTGCGGTCACCACGGCAAACTAGCCCTTCTCCCCTTTTCCAGCACTATGAGTCTATTCAACCCTGAATATTCATCGGAACAACTGATGCTGAAGCGCCAACATCTTGGCCACTTGATGCAAAGAGCCAACTCACTGGAAAAGACCCTGATGCCGGCAAAGATTGAGGGCGTGAGAAGGGGGGCAACAGAGGATGAGGTGGTTGAATGGTGTTTGAGCAAACTCCAGGAGATAGCGTGAAGGACAGGGAAGCCTGGTGTGCTGCAGCCCATGGGGTCGCCAAGGAGTTGGATACAACTTAGAGACTGAAGAACAATCAGTCTAGCAGTCATTCTGTATTCTAAAATGAAATCATACACGGGGCCAACAATCCAGCTGCAAGGAGAACTTCCTGGGTACTTTCAGTGGGTGCTCTTCCCTAGGAACAGAGGGTGAAATCAGGAGGGAAAACCTGAAATTTTTAACTGTTCTTGAGCAATGGAACCCAGTCCTCTGCCCAACCCGAGCAGATCACGGAGATACCCGTCTCCATGTTTTCTCTGTGTCGTCGCGCCGAAGTCAGAAAATTTAAGGGAGGTGAGCATGTTTGTCAAAGAAGCAAACTGGGACAAAATCTTTGCTTTTAAACGAGGGCGCCCCACTGCTGGTTGAGCTAAGTCTCTAGACTGTTTCTTTTAAAAGGGGAACTTCACTGGCAGTCCAGTGGTCAAGCCTCCACAATTCCAACGCAACAGGGGCACAAGTTTGATCCCTGGTCAGAGAACTAAGACATGTCTCACGGTGTGGCCAAAAAAAAAAAAAAAAAAAAAAGGAGGAGTGTATCCTACTAGAAACGTCAGGAGATCTACCTACCAACCTGGCCTACCTACCCCCTCGTCTAAGTTATTCGGGGTGGAGAGTGAGAAAACCAAGCCGTATGGTAAGGTGGTGTGGTCATCTCCCACCCGAGGAACCCACCAAAGTGTCTGATTCCAAGATGTGGGGCTGTCAGGGCTTTACAAAAACCCAGATGGTGGCACCCCCACTATCTCCACTTCCCTCCCTGACTCACTAAACCAGAATCTGAGATCCATTGTTCACTTTCTCATTCAAGCACCCCTGCCTGGCTGGTAAGGAAACCTTGGGGAGCCACATTTATGTTTCACACACGCAGAGCCCACCATTCTCCATGCAGGACAGCTGGTCCCCAAGAGCATCTAACAGGCAGCTCCTTTCTCCTGCCCCTGACCTCCAAAGACAACTCATAAAAAGGTAGAGCCGGGCCCTGCCAAGTCTCTTTCAGCACCGCGGTAGCACCATGTAAACCAGGGAAAGAAAATGTTCAAAAGATTGCCTGGCTGCCAGGAGACCACCCCTCATTGGCTCCCCGGGACCCCAGCGCCCCGCTGATTGGACAAGCCGCTGGCGATAAGCCTCTCCGTGCTCAACTCATTCTGCGCCGCAGTAACAACCAGCTTGTTTTGTTTTTAAAAATAATTATTTCACTTTTCCCTCGCCCCCTTTGTAAAGGCCGTATTGCATTCTTGGCTACTTTCCAGGTTAGTGGGTGTAAGCCCATTCAAGAAACTGAAATGTCACATCCTAACTATCTTAGCATTGGAGAGGGGGATCCATCTGTGGGCCCCATCAGGTTTTTTTCCCCCCTATTACTTTTTTTGATGGGGGAATTAACAAAGGAGTTGTGAATTGGACCAGTCTCACTGTATACAAGGGCTTTTCTCTCCATTTACCATAATCCCAATAGCCCACAGCTACAAAAACTAGAAACGGTATTTTTACCCAAAGGAACCAGCTTTAAAAAAAGAAAATAAAACAACGAAAAAACATGTACCAAATCATTTCATCCTTCAGAAACTGGTTCATCTGATAGGAAATTTCACAGTGATTTTCTGGGGTTAACATTTGATTAAATGACTGTTAGTCACTGTAATGAACACATGGCAAATCACTTCTTGCATCCCTCTCTCTACTTGTGACTAAGAGTTGTTTTTAAGCTTTTCTTTAGAGAAATATTAAAAGACACAACAGCACCAAGTACAAATACCACAAAACAAAACAAAAAAAAACCTCCACTGACCTTCCACGAGAGACGTCAGGAGGGTGACGTGAGCCGCTTTCCGTCTCCCAGCTGGAAGATTCAACCCAATCTTGTCCAACTTCTCCCGCAAGGACCGGCCACCATTTTTAGACTTGGCTCTAAGAAAAAAAAAAAAAAAAAAAAAAAAACTTCTCTCAAGAAACCACTTTAAAATGCTGAAATGCCTAAACTGCTGCTATCAAAACAGAAATCTGTCAAAGACCTTCGACATTATATGGTTCCTAATCAAGTGATGCAGGGAGTCCTTATCTCCTTACAATTAAAAAATCTTTCTTAGCATCACCAGCATTTTTGTTTTTTAATCACAGAACACTGCAAGTTGTGCTGGAGCAGATAAATTTTCACTTGTAGAAACGCAGCAGCACCCATCCCCCCACACACACACACACAAACAAAAATTACTCCCCTGGGGAGAATCAGACCCATGAAGCTCCTCTACCCTAAATACAGATGCTACCACTTCATACATGGAATCAAATTCCAACCAAATGAGAATTTATTAGCATTGTTTTAGCACTTTTTTCTACACTTGGCACTTTTTAAAAGAGATGAAATGTACTAAGCCATCCCCCTCCCCCCAGCAGATTAGAATTCAGTGTTAGGTATAAAAGTTACATAAATGTTAAAAATACCTCCCTGGTGCTTTTTTATTTTTCATCCCCCACCACCTATCCAACGACCATGCCCCACAACGTGTCCCCATGTACCTTCTGAGAACACCTCCCAGTAATGAGGCATTTAAGCACTCGGGCGGGGACAGCCGCCTCTGGACTTCAGCAACTGTCACTTTGTATTTAGATGTCGAGCTGAGGAGGGACAGCCTTCCAGGGACTGAGCAGAAGACCTCGCTGGGATTCATCACAGCCCCCACCAACTCCTTCTGACACGGGAGACTCAGGGGGTTCTTGGTCATGGAAATAGGGCCTGTAAACGAAGATCACAAGTGGCAGCCCCAAGCAAGAGCCCTTTTCANAGCTGAGGAGGGACAGCCTTCCAGGGACTGAGCAGAAGACCTCGCTGGGATTCATCACAGCCCCCACCAACTCCTTCTGACACGGGAGACTCAGGGGGTTCTTGGTCATGGAAATAGGGCCTGTAAACGAAGATCACAAGTGGCAGCCCCAAGCAAGAGCCCTTTTCAAACCACTCACCAAAAGTGAAGGAGCCCTTCAACAGTAACATCGCTTGTTGGGCTATAAACTGCAAACAGACTTTTTTTTTAAGCCGTATTCCTCAAGATAATCAAATCTGAAATTCACAAGTTAACACCTTGGGAAATTAATTAGTCAAAATCTGGGTTTGCATTTTCTAGCCACTATTATAATCTGATTAATTAGAACTTTTGTTTTCAAAAGACTGCTTCTTAACTAAATGATGATGTTCCCCCCATCACTCAAGGAATATCCAAAATTGCAGGACATATTCCAATCGTTTGCTAAAATCTTTCAATGCAGCTGATCACAGCAAAGTTTTAAATACAAATAAATGTTTTAAGTTTACTGGGAAATTCAGTTTATTTTATAAGGGTTTTTGTTAATTTTTCCCAGTTGATTTCAAACAGTTTAACCTCAAGTTACAGGTCATAACTACCCTTGATTTAGGATGGCTGTCTTTCCCAGCAAAACCAAACTGGTAATCCTGGCTAGATGTAACTTAATGTCATGAGCCACTCACTCACCGAGTAATCCCATTTTCCAAAAACCCCCTCCCACCTCATCCCAGCCTAAAACCAATAGAGAACCCAGCCCCTTGCATTTTAAAGCTGTATGTTTTGTAGGCCAAACTGCTTCCCACCATCTTTTTACAGATCAGAATGAAGGCCCTTTACTTTGTATTTGAAAACAGGAATAAAATCACTGCAACCCATTCAACAGCTAAAATTGTCACAGGACCAAACACTCCACTAATTTTCCAAATTAAATCACAGGCTTAACTCATTCTGGAGTTCTTTCTGGAGCATTGTACAAACACTCTCAAATCCAAGAAGTGACACTCCCCAAGGGAAAAAAATTAGCAAGTGACAATACCAGAGATTGAAAGGTGGCACTTGAGAGCATCTTTTCCCATTTAGATCTTAAATGCCCTCTCTCCTCACTCCTAAAACCTGTCACTCCCTCCACCACGAATGTCCCAAGTCGTATCTCAAAGGCTCCACCTTGCCAACAAATCAATAACTTCACAGCGCCCTTAAAGAACCAGAACAGGGTAGGGTGTGTGGGCCAGAGGAAGACAAGGACTGTGGCTCATTGCGTACCTTTGCGAATAACTGTCTGATCATGCAGAAGCAGGTGCTGGTCGTCCACACTCTGAGGAAGAAATGACAAAGTTTCCTTAAGTTCGGGGAGAGCCTGGCCGGGGAACCGGGGCGGGAGCGGGGGCGCGGTAAGAGGGTGGGGGATAAGAGGGTAAGAGTGGGAGGCACAGGTCCGGGCCGGAGCCGGCAGAGCCGAGGCGCTCACCTGCACCTCTTCCATCTGGTGTGCCATGTCGTGGAGCCCCAGGTTCTCCGCCAGGCCCGCGGCGTCCAGGGCGTGCGAGTGGGGCAGTAGCAGGTCCGAGCGTCGGTAGGCCTCTCGGCGTGCGCTCACGGCGCCGCCGTCCAGTCCGGAGAGATGGGGCAACAGGCCGGCCGGGCGCCCGTGGTGCGAGGGCAGGCCGGCCCCCTCCTGGCTCTGGCGCCCGGGCCAGGCCTGCTGCTGGCTGCCGGTGGGCGCGGGCTGGTGCAAGGGATTGATGGCAGCGGCGTACGCCTCTCCAAGGTGCGAGTAGGGGTCGGCCGACTGAGAGTAAGCCAGCTGCTGGTAGGGGGGCGGAAAGTAGGGGGGCGGCTGGTATTCGGCGACTCCCGTATGGGAGAGGGGCGGCGCGGGGCTGTAGAGATGCTGCCCGGCAGAGGAGAGATGAGGCAGGCGCGGGTTCCCATTGCTGCTCGCGTCGTGGCGATCCTGGGGCAGAGAAACCGAGACCCGGTTAGGACGAAACCCCCCTCCTGCGAACTGAGTGCGGCCGCCGCTCCGGGCCTCTTGCGCCCGGGGACCCACTGCTCCCTCCCAGCCCGACCCCGCGGGGCCCTGCCCTCGAGCCAAAAGGCCTCTGGGGGAGCAACGTGCCCCGGGGGAGCTTCGTTGTCAACCGCGAGTCTGCAAAAGGAAAACTGGAGAAAAGACCTGGGGGAAGGTGCCCCCGGGGCCCGGCGGCCAAGGTCTGGGCGCTCTGTCGCCCGAGGCAATCGGGGGCCCCCAGTCCGCATCCCAGGTCTTGGGGCAGGAGAAGCTGAGGCAGGAATCCTGGGAGAAGGTCTGCACGCTGCGCAGAGCGCGATCGCCCACAAGTCCGCACATGCCAGCGTTGTCCGCCAAAAGTGAAGAGGCGCGCGCGGATAAAGCGCGCCGCGCAGGAAATGCGCTTTTTCCCCGCCCCAGGGACCGTCCCTTCCACGCCCTCAGGACAAAGACCTCCGGGCGAGAGACCCTCCCTAGCCCGGCCGGCCGCCCAGCGCCGCCCCAGGGATTCAGGATGGAGCCCGCTGGAGCCAGGCGTGCGCTCCCGGGCTACCGATGTGAGACCACGGCGAAGTGAGACCGTCCTGCCCGACCATCGTCAGTCTCCCCATCAATCGGACACACAGGGAGGAGGAAGGACCCCGAAAATTGGGTAGCCTTGCCTGTACATGTTCCCTGGCCCCAGGGCTGTCCGACTTAATTCTGAAAGGACGTGTCGCCATGTGTCCCCGGGTCACAGGGGTAGCGGGAGCGGGGGCTGGGGGACCCGGAGAGACAGGACGCCGTCGCCCCCTGGCGGAGGTGTCCGGGCCTGCACACTGGAGCGGCCCCCCGAGGTGCCCCGGACGCACGGCTCTCGCGCGTCCCCGCAGCCACCGTTCGCCTTTCTCCCGGGGCCCAGGCGCACGCCTCGCGCCGCCTGCGTCTTCTTCCTCTTCCCGCTCGCCGCCTCCCTCCCTCCCACTCTCCGAAACTCTAGCTCAACCTGTCCGACAGGATGGAGCACTCCCGAGCGCTTACGGCCCCATCTGGCCTCAGCGCGCCCCCCCTCCCCAGCCCCCACTTCTCTCGAAAGCCAAACTTCTGCAGTTTGCTTGTCTCCCCGAGGGGGTAGCGGAGCAGGTGACAAGCCCGCCTCGGAGGAGACTCCGCAAAGGTGTCGCCGGCAGGCCGCTTCGTCTAACGCCTTTGGACGGAGGTTTCGTGCGTAAAAGCCACCTCTAAGAGTTGTAGACCCGGCGCTCTTCCGAGAAAACGGGAAGAAGGGCTGTTTTGCTTCGCGTGAAACCGGCCGGTAAGCTTTGTGGGTAGGATCTGCCACTCTCTTTCCAAGCCCCGTTCCCGAGGCTGGATATTTAGGGAAAGGCCGGATTCGGGAAGGGGATCCCGGAGAAACGCACTATAGGGGGTGTCCGGAGAAGTGGACTCTGTCCCATCGAAGGGCAAGCGGTGAGTGCCTGTTCGCTGCTCCTGCGCCCTCGCCCCGGACCTCGGTCCAGTGGCCCCCGCCTCCCGGACTGTACTCGGGTGGGGCCGGGCTGCGCCCCTGTGCCCAGCTCACCTCGCAGTCCTCTTCATACTTGACATTATCGGTTATTTTCCACAACATGGCGTCCGGCGTCCCCCAAAACAATCGCCAGTTAAATCCAGGTTCCCCCCACCCCCCGATCGGTAAATCCAAAATTGGGGTCACGGTGGCCAGGCGTCTGCCGCCGCCCCAGCCGCGCGGGCCTAGCTGTCCGGGTCACTGGACGCGCATCGGTGGCTCCGCGATTGTAGATGCTGCCGCCGCGGGTGTGAAGACCGCTGCAGGGGACCCGGGAAGCCGCGCCCGCACTGTGTGTCCCGGCGGTAGCCGGGGGATCCGAGAGCCTTAATGAGAAAGAAATTATCATAACTCCTCCCCGGGGGCCGGCGCGAAGGCCCGGCGCCGGGCGGGGCGGCCCCCAGCCAGTCCCAGCCTAGCTCCGCCCCGCACCCTGGCCGGGCGCCGCGCAGAGACCCACGCTCCGTGGGGCTAGGAGCAGAGTCCAGTGGAAGATACCTCGCTGACGGCCGCAAGCCTGAAGCCAGGGTCCCCCATCACGCCTGCCATCAGTCACCCTCAGCACGCACACACCTGAAACGGGCAGAGCTGGGAACAGGGATCCGAATCCAAGAGCCCCCCCAACACCCCCTTTCGCCTAGGCCGCCGTTCCCCATCCTCCGAAAGACGCCGTCACGGGCAGTTAGAGACCCCGATTTAGGGGACGTCTCAAGACCTGAGCTCCCCTCATCTCCTAAAACGTCCTGACCACCCATTCCAGGGAGACAAGGTTTACAGTGGGGTCATGCTGCGGGAGACTCAACCCCTCCGCGAGAAGAGCCCTCCCCGGCACGACGTGGGCACAATGTTCTTGGGTTCCTCCGAGGGGACGGGGTGGGAAGGCCTTCTGGGGAGTCTGCCCCAAGCGCCACCGAGCGGGCGGGCCTCTCCACCGGCCCCTAAGTCTAGGACAACTTCTACATGCCGCCATCGCCCGAAGCTCCGTCTCCACGGCTGGGCTGCGGCCTGGAGGGAGGTGGGGGCACCCGCGGGCCCTCGCCCAGCCTTGCCCTGCCCTGCCCTGCTCAGCGCCAGCTCGGCAGTTTCCTCCGACGGGCCAGGCACTCAGAAGCCTCAGCTCAACAGAGAAACGAGGTGCGGGACTGAATACAACCCTAGTGTCACAGGTAGGGGAGAGGCAAGAGGTGGGGGCAGGAGGGGCTGTAGAGGGACCCCCGCTTGAGAGGTGAGTTCCCCTCCGTTTCGCAGATGCAGGCAGAAAACGAAACTTCCTTCCGCATAAACGCTGCCTCTCACCCCATTATGTATTTGCCACCCAGACTTGAAGGCAGATGAAGTTTTTTTTTAAAACCCGGCGGTAGCCGGGGGATCCGAGAGCCTTAATGAGAAAGAAATTATCATAACTCCTCCCCGGGGGCCGGCGCGAAGGCCCGGCGCCGGGCGGGGCGGCCCCCAGCCAGTCCCAGCCTAGCTCCGCCCCGCACCCTGGCCGGGCGCCGCGCAGAGACCCACGCTGCGTGGGGCTAGGAGCAGAGTCCAGTGGAAGATACCTCGCTGACGGCCGCAAGCCTGAAGCCAGGGTCCCCCATCACGCCTGCCATCAGTCACCCTCAGCACGCACACACCTGAAACGGGCAGAGCTGGGAACAGGGATCCGAATCCAAGAGCCCCCCCAACACCCCCTTTCGCCTAGGCCGCCGTTCCCCATCCTCCGAAAGACGCCGTCATGGGCAGTTAGAGACCCCGATTTAGGGGACGTCTCAAGACCTGAGCTCCCCTCATCTCCTAAAACGTCCTGACCACCCATTCCAGGGAGACAAGGTTTACAGTGGGGTCATGCTGCGGGAGACTCAACCCCTCCGCGAGAAGAGCCCTCCCCGGCACGACGTGGGCACAATGTTCTTGGGTTCCTCCGAGGGGACGGGGTGGGAAGGCCTTCTGGGGAGTCTGCCCCAAGCGCCACCGAGCGGGCGGGCCTCTCCACCGGCCCCTAAGTCTAGGACAACTTCTACATGCCGCCATCGCCCGAAGCTCCGTCTCCACGGCTGGGCTGCGGCCTGGAGGGAGGTGGGGGCACCCGCGGGCCCTCGCCCAGCCTTGCCCTGCCCTGCCCTGCTCAGCGCCAGCTCGGCAGTTTCCTCCGACGGGCCAGGCACTCAGAAGCCTCAGCTCAACAGAGAAACGAGGTGCGGGACTGAATACAACCCTAGTGTCACAGGTAGGGGAGAGGCAAGAGGTGGGGGCAGGAGGGGCTGTAGAGGGACCCCCGCTTGAGAGGTGAGTTCCCCTCCGTTTCGCAGATGCAGGCAGAAAACGAAACTTCCTTCCGCATAAACGCTGCCTCTCACCCCATTATGTATTTGCCACCCAGACTTGAAGGCAGATGAAGTTTTTTTTTAAAGAAACGGAATCTATTGGCCCAATAACTGTAACTGACCTCTTTTTTTTTTTTTTTTTTGCTACAAAGATAAAATCTCTAATTCTTGAGGGGGAATTTTGTTGGGACACCCTGACTGGATTTGGGAGCTGAATTTAAACATCCACAGGGAATCAGAAAAGGGGGCTCCTTCCATCTGATTCTGAATCCAATACTGCAGTTATCAGTACCTATCAGTTCAGGACCCCACTGGGCCTGGAGTTGACGCTGCTCCCAGTCCACGGAATGAATGCACCCACCTCTTCCCTACTCCTGCTTGGGTTTGTCTGTGGTTTAGCATTTCTTAAAACCCAAATGGGCCTAAAGTAACCAAAATAAAAATAGGCGTCTTCCAAGTGAAACGTTCTCCCTGGCCTTAGTAGGCAGACTCAAGGTGATTTGCCCACCAGGTGGGAGAACAAAACCTGGAGGTGAAACCGCTGGGGGCTTTTCAGGTTTGTCTCCGGGGTTTGCACTAGGAAGTACAGAGAGTGCACACAACGACCCCGGACAGCTCGCTTTCAAATACCGGGGCCTGGGGGCTAAAGGGGAAAAGAAAAAAAAACCTCGGAAGCAGCGCTCCGGGGATTCGAGAATGGGGGCGGGAATCGGACTAGGCGCGACAGGCATGCTGGCGCCCTGGGCGTGGAAGATTGGGGTCCCAGGCACTTTCGAGGGAGGCTGCGGCGCCTCCGGGCGCCCCAGATTCCCAGACCAGTGACGCACCTGGTCTCCTTCACTCTGGGCCTTCCATCCCCGGCCTTGACTCCAAGACCCGGCCTGGGCTGCAGCTTGAACAACTTGTCTCATCCGCGCTGGCAACTGTGCCGCCGGGCAGGCTGGGGGCCAGGACCAGGCACCAAGGTGCCAACCCCGACCCCCCAAGACCTGACAGCCCTTTCCGCGGCAGCGCTCGCCGAAGGCAGCCGGAGGGACGGAAATTCCTCGCAGCCCTGGGGAGTCTTAGCGAAGGCAAAAGGAGCCAATGGGCCCTGAAGGGAGCCGCGGAGGCAGTGAGTTTTCCGAACGGCTCGGCAAAGTCCATTCATTCATTCCCAAGCCAGCGTCCTGGGCCTGGACGCTGCCCCTCCCCAGGGGACACGCGCTCATGACAGAGCGCGACTTCCGCGCCCGGGACAGGGAAGGCGACTCAAACGAACCGCAGTCTTCCAGGCGGACCCTGCCCAAACACGCACAATCTTCGGCTTCAGGGACGGAGTCCAGGAAAGCGCGCGCCCTGGTCGGGATGTAGGAAACCCCAGCCCTCCCTGGAACTCAACTTTTCTGCTCTGAGCCGAGAGAAGTGAGCAGATGGCTCCCGCACTCAAGACAGGCCTCCCCTCAAGGCACTCAAGACAGGCCTCCCTGCAAGGCTCCCCCGCCCGTCGCCGCGTGAAGACGCGACTGCGTGGCCGCGCCACTGGGCAGCCACCGCCAGAGAATGATGCCCCCACCGGACCCTCCGCGATTTCGCAGCCGCCTAACTCTCAACAAAACCTGGGGATCGTGGGACCCGCACGCCTTATACCATCAGGATTTGGGGCTGAAGGGTGGTCAGTGGCTTCCCTCTGTCGCCACCTAGGGAGCCTGCACTCAACATACCCGCTTGAAGCCTGGAACCCAGCCCCCAATCCGCTCGGATGGCGCTGGAGACCGGAGGCGGCGAGGCGTATGCGAGGGCCGTAGCGCTACGACAGTGCGCCACCTCCCAAGATGCGTCTGGAAACAAGGCTTCCAGCCCCAGGCGGCGGGCGACCGCCGCTCCCACTCCCACCCCCAGCGCAAGCCCGGGAAGGCGGCCGGGCGGGTCGAGCGGGATTGGAGCAGGCCCACGACTCCTCTTTCCGCCCCAGGGAAGGGGCGCCCGAGCCGCAGGTGGAGGCCCGAAGCGCGCCAGCGGGCGCCGCGCACCCAACAAGGTGCGTGTCCCGCCCCGCGGAACAGCGTGTGCTCCGGCTGGGACCCCAGTGAATGGCAGGACCCGGGGAAGCAGAGTCGAAGAGCCCGGGCCCGCAGCCACCCCGGAGGGCCCCCATTCACGCCCCACCCCACACTCTCCCTTCGCGGCAATGGCACCCACTGGACGGGCACCCACCCCTCCAAGAGCATCCGAATTGTCCAAGCCCACTCAGGCGCACGCTGGGGGCGCCACATGCATCAGTTCACCGTCACTTCAAAATAGCAATCAAATAAAAACAGCAATTGTTTTAGTGATATTCAAAGTGGCGGCTACACACAAACAGATGCTTCTCGTCTTAGCCCAGGGTCCAACCCAATACTTTTCTGTTTCAAGCCAGGCAGGTCCTCGAAGGAGTTTCAAGCCCTTAGTTTTTCCTCGCAAACAGCCTCTCAAATCAACAAAAGGGTAGCATCGAGCCGAGAGGGCCCAGAGGACCCCAGCTTCAGAGAGGCTCTCGAGCGCAGAGGTCTCGGGGAGAATTCCTGAATTGACAACCATCGCCCCGTTTCTCAGCAGGCGAATTTTTAATCGTCTAACTACCTCAAAACCACAAATTTGCCTGCTGTTCAAAGTCACTTATCCTAGCGGCTCTCGGGCACCTATCAGACAGAAGCTGGCTCTCACCTCCCCTGCCCTGGGGGACCCCCGCCCTCAAAGGTGCCTGTTACCGCTCCACCCACTAACGTCCCCGGGCCCATCCGGGTGCAGCCTAACCGCTCGGGGGCGCAGGCAGGAGGGCTGAGGCGCGAACCCAGTGTCCCCGGAGGCTTTCTCGGCTCGGCGTCCTGAACACCAGGCACCTCCGGGCCAGCTAAGCCCGGCGGCCCTCGCCTATTTATCAGGTCGCCGCCAGGCGAGGAGGAGACCCACTGTGTTCAGGTGCCCGGCGGCGCGGATTCGGCTTCCCGAGCCTAGACTACGCAGAGCCCAGGGGCCACAATGCACCCTCCACCGGCGCCCATCCCACCCAGGGAACACCCCACCACCCCCCACCCCGCCCCTGGCAGCCTGCCCCCCGCACCTNCCGACCCCTGGATCTGCCCTCCACCCAGCACCTCTCTTTTCACCTTTAGGTACTGGAGATTCATGTTGCCAGCTCTTCGACCCTCTGCGAGCTGAGGTTTTTTAAGAATGGGAGCTGCGGCGGCAACAGGTCCCCAAGGGCCGCGTCGTGTGCCGTAAAATGCTCGGAGCGTTTATTTAATTAACAGAAGGGGGATGGGGGCACAATTCACAGCCAGAACGGGCTATCGCGATTGGAAGACACACCTGAAGGCCCTGGTTACTCCTCCCCCGCCCTCCTCCCCTTGGAAACTGTAAAATCGCCAATTGAAAAGGGTCTTCCCGGCGTTTTGAATGATTTTTTATTTGTTTCTAACAAGCGGTACCTAGGACTTCCTCCATCACAAACTTATTTTACTGTGTACTCTACGCCTTGCAGGCAAAGGACATTTTAAGTGTATTATGTCCCCAAAGCCAGCTCTATTAACATTTCCGTGAATTCTCCGGTGTTCAGTTCTGGCACTGGCAAGAGGCGCCTCGCAGGTTTCAGTCCAGGTAAAACTGAATCGGGGGCAGAGAGTTCCCTGAAGGAGAATGAGGTGGGTGGGTTTGGGGTTCCTTAGCGCTATCGGGATTTGTTGACACCTTGTTTTCACATGCTATTTGCCTTAAGGTAAGAGGCAAACTACCTAGGTTACTTTAAAAAAGAGAAAACACACACACACCTGATAGCCCAATACCATGCAGTCTTCTTAAGGAAGATTATAAACATAAAAATAAATGTCATTTGTTGACTGCACCATCAGTTTAAACATCAGGGGGCCCACCGTGACAACCCAGGTCAGCAGAAGGAGAAACTAACTTAGCACAGCAGTTGCCTTTCAGCATCTGAGTCCTTGATGGTTTTCACAGAAATCTTCCCAGGCAACCAAACAGCTGCTTCTCCAGAGAGGAGAGTTTGAAAACTTACTCCAAATTCCTCTACATGTGCTTTAGAAATGAGAGAAAAAAAGTGACAGGAAAACTTGAGATTTCAACCTACTGGCAGTCTCTCCCAGACATTCTCTGTCTTCAACAATCTTCGGAGGCACTGTTGTTAAAAGACACCAAGAAATTTTTGTAAATAGAATCATCCATGTAGAGAAATGCACATTTTGCATTTCTCCAAACAAAAAATCGTGGAAGAACAGCCACAACTTAGCGTCAACGGGTTTAAACATTCCAGCCACCAATTTAGGCAAAAAAATAGCTTAGGTGAAGGTATAAGTATAAGTAGGGTTTTGATCATCAGTACTGTTCCATTCTAAGATCAACACATGCTATGCTTTTTGGTCACTTTTTGATCCCACCTGAATAGTGAAAAGGTCATAGGCCACATTTGGGGGTATAGTTGGTGAAGGTGAAGTCGCTCAGTCGTGTCTGACTCTTTGCAACCCCGTGGACTGTAACCTACTAGGCTTCTCCGTCCATGGGATTCTCCAGGCAAGAATACTGGAGTGGATTGCCATTTCCTTCTCCAGGGGATCTTCCCGACCCAGGGATCGAACCCGGGTCTCCCACATTGGAGACAGATGCTTTAACCGCTGAGCCACCAGGGAAGCCCCGGGGGGGGTATAGTTACACCCAGCAAATAGGATGGGACTTGTTGGGGGAAGGTTATAGAGAGAAAGCTAACCTTTTTTTACTTCATTCTGTTTGGGATTTTGTTCCCACCTGTGGGTAGGGGTGCAATTAATGTGTCTGGTATTAATTATTTTTTATTTTATTTATTTATTTTTGCCTGTACCACACAACTTGTGGGGTCTTAGTTCCCCAACCAGGTATTGAACCTGGGCCCTCAGCAGTGACAATGCCAACTCCTGACCGCTGGCTCATTGGGGAATTCCTGCCTTAATATTTTAAAAAAATGAACACACTAATCACTGTTAACATCCTGGTTTTGTTTCAAAGTTTAAACCAGAAAGGAAAATTGTTGTGTCTCTGTTTTTCTTTTGTTATCGCTGCTATGATTACATCTTACTTTTATAACTTTTTTAAAAAATGCAACAACCACTGTGAATGCCCAAGTGTATTTATTTGACCTCAGGAGCTGAAGCATCTTGTACTGTCACAAAACATAATTATGAAATATTGGCACCTGGAGAGGGTGTCAACCACCCCAGGGTCTCTTTGGACAACTTCCACTAGTGGGGTCTGCAAGGAAGCTGGAGCGAGACCCCATTCGGCAGGAGCACCCAGCAAACAGGCGGCCATCTGTGTCCTTGCTCCTCTGCCCTCTCGTTTAAATCCTACAAATCAGGCTGCAGTATCTCCAGTTTAACCCTGGCATCTCCCTCACGTGGCACACAAACGTTGGCTTTCCTGAACCTGGTGCCAAGCACTTGAGTTCTACATGTAAGAACTCATTTCAGTGGGGCTGTCGGCCCAAAAACAACAACATTAAAAAAGCCGAAATGGCACCATGGCAACCCAAGGATCTGAAGGGGAACCTAGCCAGCAAAAATCCATGGCAGATTAAAACCAGAACCTAAAAGGAAGAAAAGATACTACTCTTTAGATCCACTCTATAATATAAAACAAATATCAGTTTTGAAGTCCTCTTTAATACCAGGAATGCCAACAAAAAATCTTAAAGATATATATATATATATATGTTTTTTTTTTTTTTCTCACCTGAACAAAATCTGTAGCCTCCAAAACTAAGAACTGGAGAACTGGACGGACTTCCCTGGTGGTCCAATGGCTAAGACTCCATGCTTCCAATGCAGGGGACCTGGGTTCCATCCCTGATCAGGAAACTAGATCCCTCATGCTGCAACTAAGACCCAGCACAGCCAGATAAATAAATAAATATTAAAAAACTAAGAACTGAAAATATTGTGTACCATATCTTGACAATATATTGTCAAGAAAATGACAATATATTGTCTAGAACATATATTTGGCATTTTCTTTTCATGAGAAGCTTTGATATGTTCAAAGAAGATTCAGAGCACTACCCCACCCTAGTTTATCCCATTTGACAATAATGAGTTTTCATTTTGCTGAAAAATGTTCCCCGGCTGCGCAAGCAGATTTATTTGTCCATTGAAAAGCTATTTTTCATTAGGATCTCAAAGTGAAGTCGCTCAGTTGTGTCTGACTCTTTGTGACCCCATGGACCCCATGGACCCCATGGGGCCTATCAGGCTCCTCCATCCATGGGATTTTCCAGGCAAGAGTGCTGGAGTGGATTGCCATTTCCTTCTCCAGGGGATCATCCTGACCCAGGGATCAAACCCGGGTCTCCCTCATTGCAGGCAGAAGCTTTACTGTCTGAGCCACCAGGGAAGCTATTAGGATCTCAGACATAGCATAAAACAGTGATTCCCAAAGTGAAGTGATCAGGATGGTGAGTATCACCTAGGAACTCAAAGTCTGGGGGTCCCACTCAAGATCCACTGAATCTGGAGTTCAGTGGGCAGAGCCCAGCAACCTTTGCCTGGACCCAGCCTTCAGTTGATTCTCTAGCTCCTTGAGACCCACCGGCTTAAATGATTCATAGGAAAACAAGTGTGAAATTATTTCTTCCCCATTCATAAGTGAGACCCAGAAACTGTATATAATGAATCAACTGCACATGTTCCAAAACCATAACTGCATCGTTTAGGGGATCCTCCATCCGTCTTTGTGGTGCAGGTCACCTAAACTCTTTCTGTGTTGAAAGGATGTGCTTTAATCTTATCACACATATTGACCTTTTAAACAACCAATTTACCCTGCTCAAAACCACTCATGTAGACTCTTTGTTTTAAAGAAACAGTTTTTCATTCATGCATACAAAGTTATAAAAATTCTATCAGTTATATGTATTTGGGAATTAGGGGAAGAAGAGGCAAAGAAGTTTAAGTTGAACATGATTATTTTAAAAAAGAATTTTATTGTTTCTTCCTGTTATATCCCCTCCCCCACCTAAAGGATTAGATTATAAATATTATATTCAGGAACATGCTGAGGCCCTGTAAGACGTGATTACCTGGAACCAAGACTTCCCCAGCCCCATACCATCCAAACAAGCAAATCACCCCTTTCTCTTAGGGGCGGTTCATGTCTCACCATACTGAACACTAGAAAACAAGATGTCCAAATGCCTTACATTTCCTATCGCGTTTAGGGCAGGTGGAAGTCTGGTGGTGCCTGCACACTGGGATGTGACCCTGACCTCCAGTAAGAGGGGAAGACCCGATGAAGACCACAGGCTCTGTTGCCCCTGTATCTGCCTCTGCCTCAACTCTGAGTGCCTCAGTGTTTCCATCTGCACAATGGAGATAATAGTGCCTACCTCCTAGAAGTGAGGATGTAATGAGATAGTGTATGAAGAAGGTTTAAAATGTTGCCTAGGAAGTTCCCTGGTGGTCCAGTGGTTAGAACTCTGAGTTCTCACTGCCCAGGGCCGGGGCTCAATCCCTGGTGAGGGAACTAAGATCCCAAGCCTGGCCAATGTTAGCGTTGTACAATATTGGTGACTAAAATCACGGCTGCGTTCTCTTTATCCTCAGAGCACAGGCCACTCTGTCCACAGCCAAACCTGCTCCTCGAGAGGACCACTGGCTGACCCACAGCCCCCTCACCCCTCCCGCTCTCAGCCACCTCCCTGCACCCCTTTTCACTCAAATTCACCTCCTAGGTGCATCTGCCAAGTTGGTAGCCCTCTTTTTAATCAGCAAGTGAGCGGCTCTTGGAGACATTCATTCCTCCAACGGACAGTTACACGTAGTTAGAGCATCTCTGCCCTGCTGTTGGCAGGTAAGGAACCCACCCTTCTGTGACCTCTAGTCTAGTGGGAGCTACACATCTATCCAACAATGTTATGAGGCCCTCCTATGTGCCAAGTTCTACTGCAGTTCAGGGGATAATGTTCACAGAATTGACAAAATTCCCACACTTACAAAGTGTATGCTGACAGGGCCTATAGCTTTAAATGAACGATTACAGAGGGAAGGGAGGGAGAAAGGGAAGGAGGGAATTAAAGAGGGAAGGGAGGCCGGGAGGGATTGCCAAGAGGAGAAATGCTAGAACAGAAGCCAGGGTTCCATACAGGCTGAGGAGGAACTGACTAGCCTGTGGGTCAGACAGATGGTGGTCCAGAGGAGAATGGAAGGAGGCCCTCTGCACTCTTTGCTCCTATTGGCTTCAGGGTATTCAGCCCAGAGTAGATGTTTAGAGAAGAAATGCTGTTCCCCTCTTGGAGAAGGTCACTGGGTGACCACTTTCTTCATTGACTGGGCAGGTAGCTTGCCAGGGCCTCTCCCATATCAGGGGACAGTGGTGATGAGGCCAAGTCCCTGCCCTCGAGAGGCTGAGGGTCTGGAGACAGACAGGACATATAGCATCAGATGGCACTGGAGGAAAAGCAGGGGCCAGAACAGTGAGGAGACTGGGTGCTTCAAGGATGTAGTCATGTGGAGGAAGTGATCTCTGAGCAGGCACTCCTGTGATGGGTTTGTTTCAAATGCAGCACCAGAGGAAACAAAGTCCCCAAATTGTCTCATTCCCAGAGATAAACATCATTAAAACACAAAAGTATAATTCTACACATTTTATCCATAATATATATTACACATGATATAGAAGATATCACAAATGTTACATTATATCTGTATTTTAAACAAATTTTAAATAACAATAGCAGTAGTTTATCTTCTGCAGTTTGCTTTTTTGCACTTAGCTGTAGAATGGGGACTTCTTTGCATGCTAATATATGTAGATTTGGGACTTCCCTGTGGCTAAAATGGTAAAGAATCTGCCTGCAGTATAGGAGACCTGGGTTCATCCCTGGGTCGCAAAGATCCCCTAAAGATGGAAATGGCAACCCACTGCAGTATTCTTGCCTGGAGAATTCCATGGACAGAGGAGCCTGATGGGCTACAGTCCATGGGGTGGAAAAGAATTGGCCACTGAGCGACTTTCATATATAGATTCACTTCTTTCCTTTTTGCTTTCCTCCTCATTTTTGTTCTGTCTTCCTTCCATTTTTTTTTTTTTCTCTTTTGCTGGTTTGAAGTTTAATTAATGTTTATGAGAGCTGCCACGTTAGAATTGTTTACTGCTTCCTGCTTTTGTCCGTTGCATCCCAGCTGACTTGCACCCTTACCATGTGTGCCTCAGTGTTCCAGGTCCTTTGCATGTAGTATCCCATTTAATCCTGCAGGAGCCCCGTGAGGTGAAAACTGTTACAATTTCCATTTTGCCTGTGTAGAAACCCATAAACACAGCACTTTAGTAACTTGCCCTTCAAAACCAGGGAGGAGACAGAAATGGGTAAATAAGACCCTAGGTGCTAAGCTGCCTGCTGAAGACGAAACTCACAGCCTAACAAGTTGAGTCAAGCTGTCTTTTAAAATAGCCTGTGGGACAAACAAAATATCGCCACAGGCTCTTTAAGGCCTGAGGGCTCCCAGGGCAAAGCTGCCGGAAACAGAGAGCCTGCAGACAGGCAAACGTGATGCCTAGATTCCAGGGGTGATGCCTAGAAGTGGGGTTTGGGCACCAGAGCCTAGGGAAGCAGCGTCATCTAGTCTTTACATCCCCACCAGTGGCGAGGAAACTGTGTCCACCTCCTCCCACTTACAAAGTGGAAAGACATTATTCTACTGATTCTTGATTTTTTTCAGAGCTTCCCTGGTGACTCAGTGTCAGAGAATCTGCCTGCCAGTACAGGAGACTTGGGTTCAGTCCCTGGGTTAGAAAGATCCCCTGAAGAAGGAAATGGCCACCCACTCCAGAATTCTTGCCTGGAAAAATCCCACGGGCAGAGGAGCCTGGCGGGCTTTAGTCCCTGCAGTCACCAAAAAGTCAGACGTGACTTAGCTACTAAACAGCAATGACAATTTTTGCTCAATGGCTGGCTCAACAGAAAATGATACATTTGATTTTCATCTTTTTATAATTTGCTGGTCACATGTGTGATTTCTTCCACAGACTAGTTGTGCTACTTGGCCTTTTTTCTATCGAGGCATCTTTCCTTCAGTATGTTTTCAGCCCTCGCTTCGGGGAGCACATATACTAAAAGCAGAACGATATTTTTTTTCAGTGATTTTCATACATCCTTGTTCATCTTTATTGCAGCTGGGATAGGGGTAGGGAGATGAGTGGGAAGGGAGATGTATTCATGGTCTAAGGTAGGCAGACCTAATTTTTTAAATTAATTAGTAATTTTTATTTCTGGCTGCGCTGAGTCTTCGTTGCTGGGCGAGGGCCTTCCCTGGCTGCAGCGAGTGGGGGCTCCTCTCTAGTTTCGGCGCTCGGGCGTCTCACTATGGTGGCTTATCTTTTGCACAGGCTCTGGGGCTGGCAGGCTTCTGTGGTTGTGGTGTGCAGGCTAAGCTTCTCCATGGCATATGGCATCATCCCAGACCAGGGATCGAACCCCTGTCCCCTGAACTGGCAGGTGAATTCTTGACCACTGGAGCACCAAAGAAGTCCCAGACCTAATTTTTATTTTTCCCAAGAGGAGAGATGCTAGCCAATGGCCCTCACAGTAAGAACTGAGCAGGAAGAAATGCCCCCATTAATCATGTACGTTGATCTCTGTCTACATGTATTTTTCTGCCCTCCCATCTGTCTAAAGTGCCGGTGCCAAGCTACGTTTTGATGATTGTAGCTTTTGCCCGGTTTCTATAACTGCCTCATCTCCCTGATTTAAATCTTCCAGAAAAATCTTGGAATCAATGTGTCAGGCTCTTCCCCACCCCCAACACACACACCCACATCCTCCTCCCCCCGCACATACATCTTACTTCTATCTTGAGTGGAATTACTCAGAATGGTATAGCTAGAAAAATCTGGTATCTTTGTACTAACAAGGCTGAGATTAGATGTCTTTTGGGTCTCGGAAGAGACAGGAAGAGCTAGGCCTGGGGCCGAGCTCTGGATTCAAACTAAGATCTCCCCCCACCCCGAGGGGACATTTGGGAAAGTCTAGAGATTCTTCTGGATGTCACAGCTCCCCGGGTCAGCCCTCCTGACATCTCCCAGGTGGACCCACAGTGCCCAGGATGCCCCCATGACAGAGAGTTATCTGGTCCATAGCGTCCACAGCATCCAGGTTAAGAAACCCTGAATTATTTTGCTTTGTTCAT
>SJYX01000478.1:9917-33324 GCA_006410675.1 Oreotragus oreotragus
ACTCCCAAACATGAACCCCCCTCCCACCTCCCACCCCACATCATCCCTCCAGATCATCCCCATACACCAGCCCCAAGCATCCTGCATCCTGCATTGAACATAGACTGGCAATTCATTTCTTACATGATAATATACATCTTGAGAAAACATTGCCAGGCTGTAAACACCTCATGAGTGTTCCCAACTCACTAGATCCTTTGGAGACTGTGCATCTGGAAAGGGGGAGCCATTTCTTCCATTAATATTGTGCAAAGAAACAAGAATTTTTTAAAGTACGTCATGTACATTAGTTAGTTGAAACAAAGGTTTTTGAATTCTAAAATGGATTTAAGGATTCACTCATGAGATGGTGGGCCCACATTTCCTGACTCTGTAATTCTTCTTCAGAAAGAATGAGAACAAAACTTGTAGGAGGACAAATTTTTATACTGCACATGTGTACTATACCAGATGAATTTAATAAACACACCATTTCATGAATATACAATAAGTACAAATGTAACTCTTGCTTGCTTATTTATTCATAAATACATCAGTTCAGTTCAGTCCAGTTGTGTCCAACTCTGTGACCCCATGGACTGCAGCACGCCAGGCTTTCCCATCCATCACCAACTCCCAGAGTTTGCTCACACCCATGTCCATTGAGTCGGTGATGCCATCCAACCATCTCATCCTCTGCCGTCCCCTTCTCCTCCTGCCCTTTCCCAGCATCAGGGTCTTTTCCAGTGAGTCAGGTCTTCAAATCAGGTGGCCAAGGGATTAGAGCTTATGCTTCAGCATTAATCCTTCCAATGAATATTCAGGGCTGATCTCCTTTAGGATGGACTGGTTGGATCTCCTTGCTGTCCAAGGAACTCTCAAGAGTCTTCTCCAACACCACAGTTCAAAAGCATCCATTCTTAGGTGCTCAGCTTTCTTTATGGTCTGACTCTCACATCCATATATGATCGCTGGAAAAACCATAGCCTTGACTAGATGGACCTTTGTTTGCAAAGTAATATGCGGTCTAGGTTTGTCATAGCTTGCCTTCCAAGGATTAATTTCCATAAAACTTGCAATATAGTTATCAATAATATATCATTATAAATGGGTACAGGGCTGTTTGTGTGCTATCAAGGTATAAGTTGATAGCAATATATAAATGAGGATATATATTTACTGTTTAATCATGTATGAGTTTCATATAATAAAATATACTCAAATACAGAAATGTTTACATGGTTTACATAATTCATAAATAAATATTGGAAGTCCCTGGTGTCCCCAGAGTAAAGAATCCCCTGCCAATGCTGCTGATCCCTGCTCCAGGAAGATTCCATGTGACACGGGGCAGCAAAGCTCTCCCACCACAACTAATGAGCCCATCTGCTGAGACTACTGAAGCCTGTGCTCAGGAGCCGTCCTCCAAAACAACAGAAGCCACTGCGGTGAAAAGTCTGGGCGCCACAACTAGAGAGTAACCTCCACTTGCCTCAAGTACAGAAAGCGTGCATGCTCAACAAAGACCCAACGCAGCCAAACACACATAAATGCATAAAACGCTTATACACTTCTCACTGAGGTGCTACCTGGCTGATCATATCAGTATAATAAATGTGGCTGCAGATAAGACTACATCAATGGATTACAGCTTACAGCACATCCTGGTACTGCATAGAGATATGGAGCTATCTCCTCTGAGTCTTCTAAAGGAAGCAGAAAGATGCTGACCACCCATTTTTTATCAGTACAGGAGCAGGTAAGCTACCAGATAATGGGATCCTGGGACAACCAGGGTTCTAGAACATTCTAGGGGTGAGCCAAAAGCAGTGAGAGTGGCAACAAGGGAACTATAATGAATATCTCGTATCAATCTACAGTGGAACAGAATCTGAAAAACACTGCTGCTGGTAAGTCGCTTCAGTCATGTCCGACTCTGGGCAACCCCACAGATAGCAGCCCGCCAGGCTCCCCCGTCCCTGGGATCCTCCAGGCAAGAACACTGGAGTGGGTTGCCATTTCCTTCTCCAATGCCTGAAAGTGAAAAGGGAAAGTGAAATCGCTCAGTCGTGTCTGACTCTTTGCGACCCCATGGACTGCAGCCCACCAGGCTTCTCCGTCCATGGGATTTTCCAGGCAAGAATACTCAGGTGGGTTGCCATTTCCTTCTCTGTGAAAAACGCTAGATATGAATATATGTATAACTGAATCACTGCTGCACAGCAGAAAGTAACTCAACACCATAAATCAAGGATATTTCACTGTTCTAATAAGAGGTAAGGAAGGCAGGAGGGAATCAAATCACAGAAATCTCCAACACAAAGAAAAGAACTGCAGGGCTCAGCTCCCAGAAGGGTACATCTCCACCCACTTCCATTCCAGGATCCCACCAGCCACGTGCTGACCTGTCCTCAGTAGGACACACAGTAACCTGAGGGTCAGCAGGCCAGGGTTGGGGTGCAGAAATGGAGCCCAGAAGCAGTGACTTTCTTCTCCTACTTTATGTCTCAGATGAAGTAACACTCCACCGTGCCTCGTCAGAAGTTAATATTCTCGAGACACAAGTCCACCATCACCCTTCAAGCTTAGCAACACGGCTCACGCCATGCCCAAGGCGCCTTTCGTTCAGAATCTGTGTAAACATGCCTCATCATGTCGCTTCCTCCTTCAACATTTTTAGCAATCTCCAGAGAGTAAAGAACTAAATCTCACATGAGTCTTGACCTGAAATTCAACAATACTGACGCAGGGACTGTCTTTGCGGTCCAGCGGTTAAGACTCCACCTTCCAAAACGCAGAATGTTGGGTTCCATGCATGGTCGGAGAACAAAGATCATGCATGTCCTGGAGCTGTTGACACAGCCAAAAAAAACACAAATAACAAAAAATACTAATGCCAACGTAACTTTCAGGCCAAACACCCACACTTCTGTTAAAGACACACTGTTCATCTATCTGTATTTAATCCAAATAGTTTCTTCATTTTCTTTTTTTTTACCTTTTCAATCTTGGTAATGTATTCATCTTTGTGTTCTTTATTTATCTACCATATTTTATGTTATAATTTTCTACATTGTTTCATAAACAGACTACACATGCCTTGATATGAGTTATGGTACTAAATAATTCTTTAGTTTTTCTAATTAATTAATTTTGAAAGTGAAAGTGAAGTCGCTCAGTCGTGTCTGACTCTTTGAGACCCCATGGAGGGTAACCTACCAGGCTCCGCGGTCCTTGTGATTTTCCAGGCAAGAATACCGGAGTGGGCTGCCATTTCCTTCTCCAGGGGATCTTCCCAACCCAGGGATCGAACTTGGGTCTCCTGCACTGCAGACAGACGCTTTACCGTCCGAGCCACTAGGGAAGCCCAGGTGTTGTTTATTTATTTTTAATCAATTTATTTTAATCGGAGGCTAATTACTTTACAATAGTGTGGTGCTTTTTTACCACACATCGGCATGAATCAGCCGTGGGTGTACATGGGTCCCCCCCATCTTGAACCCCCCACTCACCTCTCTCTTGGCCCATCTCTCTGAGTTGTCCCAGAAGACCAGCTTGTGTGCCTTGCTTCATGCACTGAATTTGCACAAGTCATCTATTTTACACATGGTGTAAAGAATTCTTTACTTAAGAATTGCTCAGAGTACATATTGCAAAGCATCTGCATCATTTTGTACAAGGAAAACAAGAACACTTTAGGTCTTTAACTGGGACGGAAGAATCTGTCCTCTCAGTCACTATCCACCCTACGGCTGTGGGCACCTGATTAATTACTGGGGACAACAGTCGTCAATGTCCTTCTCTGAATCTATGCCTTATCTGAACACCCATGTCATTCTCTCAACTTCCCTGATCTAAAAGGGGGAAATCCTTAAATACACGTTGAAACTTGGCAATAGGAACAGTTTCAAGCTCTGTTCCACATCCAGTACAAACTACTTTAGGGAACAACAACAAAAAAAGGAATTTCATTTAGGGGTCTATGTGGGTTCCTATACCCCAGGAAACGGCAACCCACTCCAGTACTCTTGCCTGGAGAATCCCATGGAGGGAGGAGCCTGGTAGGCTACAGTCCATGGGGTCACCAAGAGTTGGACATGACTGAGCGAGTTCACTATACCCCAATGTATTTTGCTAGGAAGGTCTATGCGAACATGTGTACCTTGCCCTCTCTGTATCTCTAAGCTCTCAGTTATTAGCACCCAATGAAAATGAAATCAAGAGCTGAGTAGACAGAGCAGGCAAAAAGTCATAGGGGAAATGCTGCCAGAAACTACAGCTCTTGCTAAATGACAACGAAGCTATACTGACTGAGTAGATTTTAGGGTGGACAGACCCAAATTCGTGTCTTAATGATACAACCTTCTTTTCATTTTGCACATAAGGCTAACGGGGAAAAGGCATTACTCCAAGTTTTTGCAATATAAACAGACTTCATACTGAATGAAAGCAAGGTTCATACAGTTGCTATTCAATATAATCATGAGATGCAATTTTTAAAAAATGATCAGGGAAACAGGCCAGTACAATAAGTGTGAAGAATTTTAAGTGAAATGTTTGCAGTTTAAATAATGACTTAGTCACAGGCAGGAAATAGGAGCCACTGAAAACTTTTTATCTTTAGAAATTATTTTCAAAGGTCTTCTCCAGCTAACACTATATAAAATCCTGGAAAAGAGGAATGTATGGCAAGTTTAATCTCAGTCTCGGATTGAGTTTAATCAGTGTGGATCAATGAACTCTTAAACTTTGCAGAGAGTTAAGGAGCAGGACTCAGTAGGAAGGACCCTGATTCTGGGAAAGGTTGAAGGCAGAAGAAGGGGATGACAGAAGATGCGATGGTAGGATGGAATCACCGACTCAATAGACCGGAGTCTGACCAAGCTCCAAGAGTTGGTGATGGACAGGGAAGCCTGGACTCCCTGTAGTCCATGGGGTCAAAAAGTGTTTCACACAAATTAGCGACTGAACAAGAAGAAGCAGGAAGTTATACACAAGGGGTAAATGCCATTGTGATTTTAGTAAGAAATGAGTAAATAAACATATCTACCTCCTCACACACTTACCCTGTCTGTGGGTTACATGAGTGAGATAAGAACACTTAAAAGCTATGCTCTAAGTGAGTGACGAGTATACACGCAATACTAATTATAGTCAACACACTGTCCATCACATCATTCAGTAAATCACAGGAATTCTTCAGGTAATTATAGCTAAACAACGATAAATCACAGGAGTTCTTTAAGTAATTATAACTAAACAAAAACACCTTGTAGCTCAGTTGGGAAAAAAATCTGCCTGCAATGCAGGAGACCCGGGTTCAAATCCTGGGTCAGGAAGATCCCATGGAGAAGGGGATGGAAACCCCACTCCAGTATTCTTGTCTGGGAAATCCCAGGGACGGAGGAGCCTGGTGGGTTACAGTCATTACCTAGTGGCTAAGAAACAACAAGAACAATAACACTTATTTAAGTCAATAAAGCTTTATGTTTGACACTGAGTATCTGATTATGTGGAGGGCTCTGCAGGTCTCAAGCATTCATTCAATGATTATTTGGTTTGGGTTCAAAATTTAGCAAACATATTGTCTTGCTGGCTTAGATAGCTCTGTGGGAAAATCAGGAGAAAAACACAATACTGTAATCTAGTATAAATGGATGAGCAATCCTATACTCACAAGTTTGTGAACCATGAACACTTGATGCTTTTGATACAAACGTGTTGAAGGTTAGAAATATGAGCTTCATGTTCTAATTGTCTTTAATTAAATGCTGTCTGTTTGAGANCTTTAGGGAACAACAACAAAAAAAGGAATTTCATTTAGGGGTCTATGTGGGTTCCTATACCCCAGGAAACGGCAACCCACTCCAGTACTCTTGCCTGGAGAATCCCATGGAGGGAGGAGCCTGGTAGGCTACAGTCCATGGGGTCACCAAGAGTTGGACATGACTGAGCGAGTTCACTATACCCCAATGTATTTTGCTAGGAAGGTCTATGCGAACATGTGTACCTTGCCCTCTCTGTATCTCTAAGCTCTCGGTTATTAGCACCCAATGAAAATGAAATCAAGAGCTGAGTAGACAGAGCAGGCAAAAAGTCATAGGGGAAATGCTGCCAGAAACTACAGCTCTTGCTAAATGACAACGAAGCTATACTGACTGAGTAGATTTTAGGGTGGACAGACCCAAATTCGTGTCTTAATGATACAACCTTCTTTTCATTTTGCACATAAGGCTAACGGGGAAAAGGCATTACTCCAAGTTTTTGCAATATAAACAGACTTCATACTGAATGAAAGCAAGGTTCATACAGTTGCTATTCAATATAATCATGAGATGCAATTTTTAAAAAATGATCAGGGAAACAGGCCAGTACAATAAGTGTGAAGAATTTTAAGTGAAATGTTTGCAGTTTAAATAATGACTTAGTCACAGGCAGGAAATAGGAGCCACTGAAAACTTTTTATCTTTAGAAATTATTTTCAAAGGTCTTCTCCAGCTAACACTATATAAAATCCTGGAAAAGAGGAATGTATGGCAAGTTTAATCTCAGTCTCGGATTGAGTTTAATCAGTGTGGATCAATGAACTCTTAAACTTTGCAGAGAGTTAAGGAGCAGGACTCAGTAGGAAGGACCCTGATTCTGGGAAAGGTTGAAGGCAGAAGAAGGGGATGACAGAAGATGCGATGGTAGGATGGAATCACCGACTCAATAGACCGGAGTCTGACCAAGCTCCAAGAGTTGGTGATGGACAGGGAAGCCTGGACTCCCTGTAGTCCATGGGGTCAAAAAGTGTTTCACACAAATTAGCGACTGAACAAGAAGAAGCAGGAAGTTATACACAAGGGGTAAATGCCATTGTGATTTTAGTAAGAAATGAGTAAATAAACATATCTACCTCCTCACACACTTACCCTGTCTGTGGGTTACATGAGTGAGATAAGAACACTTAAAAGCTATGCTCTAAGTGAGTGACAAGTATACACGCAATACTAATTATAGTCAACACACTGTCCATCACATCATTCAGTAAATCACAGGAATTCTTCAGGTAATTATAGCTAAACAACGATAAATCACAGGAGTTCTTTAAGTAATTATAACTAAACAAAAACACCTTGTAGCTCAGTTGGGAAAAAAATCTGCCTGCAATGCAGGAGACCCGGGTTCAAATCCTGGGTCAGGAAGATCCCATGGAGAAGGGGATGGAAACCCCACTCCAGTATTCTTGTCTGGGAAATCCCAGGGACGGAGGAGCCTGGTGGGTTACAGTCATTACCTAGTGGCTAAGAAACAACAAGAACAATAACACTTATTTAAGTCAATAAAGCTTTATGTTTGACACTGAGTATCTGATTATGTGGAGGGCTCTGCAGGTCTCAAGCATTCATTCAATGATTATTTGGTTTGGGTTCAAAATTTAGCAAACATATTGTCTTGCTGGCTTAGATAGCTCTGTGGGAAAATCAGGAGAAAAACACAATACTGTAATCTAGTATAAATGGATGAGCAATCCTATACTCACAAGTTTGTGAACCATGAACACTTGATGCTTTTGATACAAACGTGTTGAAGGTTAGAAATATGAGCTTCATGTTCTAATTGTCTTTAATTAAATGCTGTCTGTTTGAGACTGGGGGGTGCGGCAAAACAAAATGAAACCTGTGCCAGGAAAAGAGACAGGAATATACACCCAATCAAATTTTGCATTAAAGTACAAAAGAAGTTCAGTGGAAAATAAGAAATTTATGGAGTAAAGTTGCTGGAAAAGTAGGATATCCATATGCCCAAAACAATAATTCAATGCATCCACTGCTTCATGTTTTAGAAATAACAGAAGAGATTCATAGACCTATATGTAAGACCTAAAACAAGAAGGCTCTTGCATTGTGGCTCAGCTGGTAAAGAATCCGGCTTCAATGCAGGAGACCTGGACTTAATCCCTGGGTTGGGAAGATCCCCTGGAGAAGGGAAAGGCTATCCACTCTAGTATTCTGGGCTGGAGAATTCCAAAGACTGTATAATCCATGGGGCTGCCAAGAGAGTCAGACACAACAAAGGGACTTTCACTTTCAAAGCAAAGAAGACTCAAGAGGTAAGACATGGGAGGAAGCTCTGTGATCAAAGACCAAGAGGTTACTGATTAGAAAATATACCGAGGCAGATTCATTCACAGGGGTACTGTGTTAGTACCCAGGCCTAGATCAACACGAAAATATTTACAAAATTGAGGAACACTCTTCAGAAAGCACAAAAGAAGCCTGGGGCTAAGGAAAAATATTTGCCCTTCTATCACGAAAAAGACTTGTTTCCAAACAACCTCCAACCTTCATAATAAGGAAACAAATACTTCACTTCATAATGACCAGATGATTCAAAGAGACAGGTAGCAGAGAAAATAGACAAATGAGAAGTAGAGACCTAAAAAGCTGTCCCATGGCTTTATTCCCTTGGGAAAGGAGAGTTACGAGGGTGACTAGATACACCCGCACACTTACTTTAACGTCTGAGATGAAAACAACTGATCACACAGTCCTGGCAAGGATCTGAAGCAAGGGAAAGTCTCAGTGACTGCTGCTGCTACTGCTGCTAAGTCACTTCAGTCGGGTCCGACTCTGTGCGACCCCATAGACGGCAGCCCACCAGGCTCCCCAGTCCCTGGGACTCTCCAGGCAAGAACACTGGAGTGGGTTGCCATTTCCTCCTCCAATGCATGAAAGTGAAAAGCGAAAGTGAAGTCGCTCAGTCGTGTCCGACTCTTTGCAACCCATGGACTGCAGCCTACCAGGCCCTTCCGTCTGTGGGATTTTCCAGGCAAGAGTACTGGAGTGGGGTGCCATTGCCTTCCCCTGATATGACTTATATGTTAAATCTAAAAAGTAAATCCAACAGGTCAATATAAAAAAAGCAGCAAACCAATAGATACAGCCCACTAGTGTGGAGAGGAAAGGGGGTTGAGGTAAGGTAACAAGAGGGGAGTAAGAGGTATTAGCTAGTCAGTATAAAATCAACAGTGTACAAAACTATATTGTACAACACAGGGAATAAAGCTGATATTCTTATAATGATAAACGGCGGTACCTAAAAAATTATGAATCACCACATGATATGTCTATATCATACCATGCCATTAAAGATGGAAAAGACCCTCATGCTGGGAAAGATTGAAGGCAGGAGGCAAAGTGGATGACAGAGGATGAGATGGTTGGATGGCATCCCCAGCTCAATGGACATGACTTTGAGCAAGCTTTGGGAGCTGGTGATGGACAGCAAAGCCTGGCATGCTGCAGTCCACGAGACTGCAAAGAATCGGACACAGCTGAGTGACTGAACGGGTACTTCAGTTTCAAATAAAATATAAAGACTCCTCTGAGAAACGCCCTCATAACCGGTTCCTGGGACAGACACCACATATGAGTATCCTTACAACAGACAGAGGCTTCCCTCATGGTTCAGGCAGTAGAGAATTCGCCTGCAGTACAAGAGACTGCCTGCATGCAGGTGACTCGGGTTCAATCCCTGGTCAGGAGGGTCCCTTGGAGAGATAAATGGCAACTCAATCCAATAGCCTTGCATGGGAAATCCCATGGACAAGAGCCTGGTGGGCTACAGTCCATGGGGACCAGAGTCAGACAGAATTGAGTGACTAAGCGACACCAGAGAGCACCATCTTTATTGTTGAAAACAAGCTTAAGCTGACTGCTTCAAGGCTAAAGGAATAACACAGAATTTGGGGTTATGTGTCTAGGACTGCTTGTCCCATTTTGGAATCTGAGGATACAAAGTAATATAAAAATCACTGTGCTTGAAATACGTCATATGTGCTGTGATTTCTCAGCTAGTCTGAAGGCCAAATGTCCAAATTTACTTATGCTTCTCTTAAACGTAATACATTTACAAAAAACCACAGATTGCGGAAAAAGCTCAGCTGCCAACCAGGATATCAGAAGATGATATCTCTGTAACCAAGGTTTTCTGATTAATCACTGTTTGATCATTACGTATTCTGCCAAGAGATGAATACTATAAAAAGCGGAAACAACTCACAGTCTCTCCAGCAAGTGAGGAACCCTCCGATTCTGTACAGGGAGAGTCACTAGTCACAAGATGAAGGCTGTGTTCCTGACCCTTCTCCTTGGTGTGGTTTGTGCTGCCCAGGACGCTCCAGCTCAGCTGGAATCCTCAGAGGTACCCAAATTCTGCTGATCTGAGAGAAGGTCTTGTTGGTTCTGGGAGTGTGACTAGAGAGAGACAGTCTTGGTTACATGGGTGACCAGCTTGTGTATGTACAAAACACATACACACATCTACATGAGCATAACACAACCCCCTATCTTCCTGCTCGTTGTATGTTTTTTTTTTTTTCATCTTCTTTGTCTTTACGTAAGAAAAAAACAAAAAAGCTACCACGCTATCATTTAGGGAGTTATGAACTGTCATGTTTTTTAATGGTGTTGTTTTAGCTATTTCAAGGAACTCTAAATTGTATTATTTCTGCTTGAATAGAATCATTATTGCATTTCACAATCATTATTGCATTATATGATTATTGCATTATTTGACAAGGTAGGAGGTAGAACCCTACTCTGCTTAATACGACTGACTTTACTTCTTTTCTGAGGGAAACACAGAAGCAAAGCTTGTGCTGAGTGTTGGTGAAAATCATGTAACCAGACTGACTGATGTTTGTGGAGACCTTCCTTGTTAGATTACAGGAAACTGGTACACCATTCACATAGCCGCGAATAACAAGGAGAAGATTGAGGAAGGAGGCCCCCTGCGGACATATTTCCGCCGATTTGAATGCATTGACAACTGTGAAAGAATCTCCATTTCTTTTATTCTCACGTAAGCACAATCTGCCCCAACTGAACACAACTAGGCTGTGGAGGTCTATCACGGGGTTCGGTCTCCAGTGGGCCGTGAACGGTGGCGGTGATGCAAGTGAAGATGAGTGTGTGAGCCCTGCTCGTGGAAGGGTGACCTCCAGCTCTGGGGAATGGATAGTGACGAAGGAATGTCTTGTCTGTTTTTTTTTTTTTTTTTTCCAGGAATTACAATAGTTGCACCTTACTCACAGTCGTGGCACAGAGAGCAGAAGGAAATGTTTACCACGTAGACTGTGAGTAGGCGAGCTTTGTCAATGTGTGCCTCTCCTCAAGTATGTGAGTCACTCAGTCGTGTCCTGCTCTTTGTGACCCCTTGGCCTGAAGTGTGCCAAGCTTCCCTATCCTTCACCAGGGTTTGCTCAGACTCATGTCCACTGAGTGATGCCATCCAACCATCTCATCCTCTGTCACCATCTCGTCCTCTGTCACCCCCTTCTCCTGAAGCCGTCAATCTTTCCCTCATCAGGGTCTTTTCCAATGAGTCACCTCGTCCCATCAGGTGGCCAAAGGGTTGGAGCTCCAGCTTAAGAACTGGTCCTTCCAGTGAATATTCAGGGTTGGTTTCCTAGAGGACTGACTAGTTTGATATCCTTGCAGTCCAAGGGACTTGAGAAGTGGGTAGTCGTTTCCTTCTCCAGAGAACCTACCAACCCAAGAAGGGAAGCCAGGTCTCTTGCATTGCAGGCAGATTCTTTACCATCTGAGCCACGAAGGAAGCGCAAAACCATGGACCTTGGTGAGATCGGTGGTTTTGTCTCCATCTAAGACAACTAGATGTCTGGACTTGTGTACCATTTTCTTTATTCATTATAAAGGCCACCTTGGGAAAGACATTACATTTTCCAGGCATTAGTTCTGCACCAGAAAAGTAGGATAAGGTCCAATTTGGAAGGTGCCATTGATGGCATCTGAGAAAAAGCCCCAGAACACAGATTCCCCTTATTCTGCAGACATGGGGAAGTGTATACAGCTACCCAAGATTGCAACAATCCATTAAAAAATTATTTCCTTTTATTTGACATGCATGTTTCTGTGCTCAGATGCTCAGTCTTGACTGACTCTTAACGACCCCACGGACTATAGGCTACAGGTTCCTTTGTTCATGGGATACTCCAGGCCAGAATATTAGAGGGGGTTGCCATTTCCTCCTCCAGGGATATTCCTGATCTGGCGATCAGAGGAGCATCTCAGGCATCTCCAGCACTAGCAGGCAGATTTCTTACAGCTGAGCCCCCTGGGAAACCACTTATTTAAGCTTACAAGATAAAAATTGTTTTAACTAAACAAATTCTTTAAATACCAAACAGTTTTTACTAGCCTGATTAAGAAGTAGAACCTGATTAAATTAAATTCCACAGAAATGTATGAGAATAAACTAACAGAAAAATTTCAAAATAATTTTTATGATATAGAAAAAAAAAAAAGGAGGACTACCACAGATTTCTATCTTTGTGGTTTGCTATACTGGAAAGAATTTTCATATACCAATGCTGTAACACTGAGTGATTAAATGTCTACATATTTGATTTTCAAGGAGAAATGTGCAACGGAACATTCTAATGTGGTCTGCTGCATGCTTTTAAATTTCCAGTGTGGACATGCAGCCACCGGAACTAAATGAGAATCATTTCAGAGAATATATCTCCCGCGTTTGACAATCACCTCATTTTTAGCTCTTTTACCACCCTCTATACTAGGAAATAACTTTACTTCATCTATTGACTTTTACTTTCACATGATTTGCTTAAATTTAGAGAATACCTTTGTAATCAGGACTGTCCTTGTAAATTCGGTCACAAAATTACTGAAAAGTTAATAGTCAGCTTTAACGGTCAGCTCTTATGAGCTGGTGTGGGACGGTTCAACTCTACCACCTACTACAGTTGAAAAAAGCAACTTCACTCTCGTTCATAGACTCTTCAGTCCAAAAAACTGGACATCTTTACTATGGTCACAAGAGAGTCCTGTGGAGAAAGCTTTCCTACTTCACTAGCTGTTTTAACTGTTACTTAGAACACACCCACCATAAATGTCAATGAGACAAAGGTCACCATCAAAGGCATGTGAAGAATAAGAGATGCCCAGATGAAAAGGAAAGAAGTTAATTGTATTGAGGATTGATTTTATGTTTTTCTGTCACAGACATGGGTAAAAATTCTGTGCAACTGATCCCTGTATCAGAAAGTATGATGATATTCTATGGTGAAAACTTTGATGGCGAGAAGACCACAAACGTGGCTTATGCCCTCGGTATGTACTGTAACTCATTCTATGCAAGCTGGTCATGTTCATATTATCAGTATTTTTATATTGAGGACAGAAGCATTACAGACGGTGTATTTTATTAAGCACACTGGGGCAGACATGTATTCACACAGGAGAACTGAGACGTCATGTGACATGAGTTAGGGTTGTGCCCAAAGGTTATTATATAGGAAACTGAGCAAATGTAGCCAGTGGTGATCCTATCATGCGGCTTTTAAAATAATTAGATACACTTATTCTGGAGGTGCAATGAAATATTCCAGGATGGTCCATGGGATTCTTGTCAAATATCACATATTGGAGTGGCCAGATTTTGAGACCCAAATTGAACCAAGGTTTAAATTTGAGTTTACCAGATTCACAGTTCCAGATCATGAGTGCATTCATCTCCACCACAAATGCTTTATTCTTTGTCACGATCGTTAAAATAAATCCTGAGACCTGAACTCAGTGCTCTCCAAATAATCACTCGATCATATTGAACCCTTCAGAGGCATGTGGTCAGGCATGGGAATCATGTGCCATGTGGGCAACCCCACAGGGTCACTGCCTGGCCCCTTTATCCTTTCCAATGTTAAATCTATGTTGGGGCTGGGTAGGGGGAGTGTCTGGTCTCTGAGGATGACAAAGCCTGAGTTTTTCCCCTCAGTAACATGTGTGATGAGATTAGTGCCTGGTGAATGTTCAAAAATCACTTCTCCCCTGTCGTCTGAGTACTGCTGTTCAGGCACTAACGTCCGCCTGGCTCTTTGCGACCTCATGGACTGCAGCACGCCAGGCTCCTCTGTCTTCCACTGTATCCCAGAGTTTATGCAACTTATGCTGATTGAGTCAGTCCTGCTATCTAGCCACATTGACTGGAGACCATGAAAACTCCAGGGAAGGAATCCTAGGATGCAGACAAAGTGGACAGGAAGGGTTGGAGTTAGGAGAAATGCTGAGTTTCAAACGCCACCATCACCTTCTCGGATGTTCCACTAGAGTCAGCACTGACTCGGGGCTGCTTAAGGTCACAGGTGAATGGTCTGTAGCTCTCTCAGCAGGTGTGAGAACTGGATGTGAGAAAATGGAAATTATGTGGACTCTACCCCTGCCACATACCCATCTGAATACCCGTGGGCACACACGGGCACCTCTGTAGAAAATTCCCTGCTGAGCAGGGTTCAAGTGATGGGGGAGGGGAGTGGTCACGGTGAGACTTACTGGACACTACAGATACCAGCCAGGGGACACTCTATAACCGATGAAGGATTCTAACGCACACCTATCTGCCCTGTTTGCTATGAAATCTAGGCAAAGGAGACAGTTTGAGTCAAGAAGATATTCAGAAGTATGAGGAAACAAACAATGAAAGGGGTATTCCAAATGAAAATACAGAAGATGGCGCCAACACAGGTAAAGGCCCTGAGGACAGCAGGTATCAGAAATGAAAACACATCACGAGGATCAGTTCAGTGCAGTTCAGTTCAGTCACTCAGTCGTGTCCGACTCTTTGCGACCCCATGAATCGCAGCACGCCAGGCCTCCCTGTCCATGACCAACTCCCGGATACTTGATCCAAATTTCCTACTCCCTCAGTCGTCTTTCATACAGGATTTCATGAAACAATTATTTCAAGTAGAGGCATTCAGTTCAGTTCAGTTCAGTCGCTCAGTCGTGGCTGACTCTGCGACCCCATGAATGGCAGCACGCCAGGCCTCCCTGTTCATCACCATCTTCCGGAGTTCACTCAGACTCACGTCCATCGAGTCCGTGATGCCATCCAGCCATCTCATCCTCGGTCGTCCCCTTCTCCTCCTGCCCTCAATCCCTCCCAGCATCAGACTCTTTTCCAATGAGTCAACTCTTTGCATGAGGTGGCGAAAGTACTGGAGTTTGAGCTTTAGCATCATTCCTCCAAAGAAATCCCAGGGCTGATCTCCTTCAGAATGGATTGGTTGGATCTCCTTGCAGTCCAAGGGACTCTCCAACACCACAGTTCAAAAGCATCAATTCTTTGGTGCTCAGCCTTGTTCACAGTCCAACTCTCACATCCATACATGACCACTGGAAAAACCACAGCCTTACCAAGAGTCAATTTTTCCCTTATTCATTCTCTTTCACAGACAACTGTCCTAAATAAGAACTGAGAACCTC
This sequence comes from Oreotragus oreotragus, assembly GCA_006410675.1. Lineage (NCBI taxonomy): Eukaryota > Metazoa > Chordata > Mammalia > Artiodactyla > Bovidae > Oreotragus > Oreotragus oreotragus. The sequence goes on from SJYX01000478.1 coordinate 25,187, forward strand.
TGTTGGGTGAGTAGCACATGATACCTAACAACACTGAGTCTTCTTTAGTATGTTAAGGCTTCCCCTGCCGCCCCGGGGGGGTGGGGGCATACTGCTTTAAGAATGGGATATATACACAATTGGCTCAACCCTGACAAAGACTGAAATAATGCCATCTGCAGCAACACGGATGGGCCCAGAGATAATGAAAAAGTCACAAATAGAAAAGCACATATCATATGATATCCCTTACATGAGGAATGTAAAATGCAACACAAAAACTATTTGCAACATAGAAATAGACTCAAGGCCCAGAAAACAGAATATGGTTACCAAAGTGGTAACTGGGGGAAGGGACGATTTGGGAGTTTGGGTTTAAGAGACATATACTACCAAAGACAAAATAAACAACCAGAATCTGCTGTGGAGCACAGATATCTGTACTCAAAGACTTGTAATAACCTGTAAAGAGAATAATGTAAAAAGGTATATATTTACATACACATGTGTATAACTGAGGGCCTCTCTGGTAGCTCAGCATAAGGAAATCTGCCTGCCAATGCAGGAGATGCAGGTCATGGAATAGTTAATGAGTAGCCACTCCGATATTCTTGCCTGCTGCTGCTACTTTTGCTAAGTCGCTTCAGTCGTGTCCGACTCTGTGCGACCCCAGAGACGGCAGCCCACCAGGCTCCCCTGTCTCTGGGATTCTGCACGCCAGAACAATGGAGTGGGTTGCCATTTCCTTCTCCAATGCATGGACGTGAAAAGCGAAAGTGAAGTCGCTCAGTCGTGTCCGACTCTTAGCGACCCCATGGACTGCAGCCCACCAGGCTCCTCCGTCCATGGAATTTTCCAGGCAGGAGTAGTGAAGTGGGATGCCACTGCCTTCTCCAATAGCCTAGAAGATGCCAAAGACAGAGGAATCTGGCAACGTACCATAGAGACACAAGAGTGGGATATGACTTGGCAACTCAATAAAAACAACAAATGTATGCATAAAGCACTTTGCGTGCACCGGAAACTAATCCAACATTGCACATCAACTAAATTTCAATAAAACTTTATTAAAAAAAAAAAAGGATCACAAAACTGTCCACCTTGCCAAGTGGCAAAGGCTAGGGCTCCCATATGGGTTTGGACTTCAGTATCTAAGGGCACACACTGGTCTAGACCCCACAGTGACAGGTTTTGCAGACGAAGATTGTGTGAAGCCCTGAGCTGTGAAACATGGTGAATTCTGGGGGAGTGCAGTGTGACATCTTTATGACTGTAAGGAAGATTTATAGAAGATGTTAAGCAGCATACATGACCCAGTACATACTCTCCTCCATCTCAGACATGTGCATATGTAACTTAATAACTCTCATCCTAAGACCTGATACTGGGTTGCTCACAGCTGGTTTCAGTTCAGTGCAGTCGCTCAGTCGTGTCTGACTCTTCGGTACCACATGGACTGCAGCACACCAGGCCTCCTTGTCCAAAACCAACTCCCTGAGCTGGCTCGAACTCGTGGCCATCAAGTCGGTGATGCCATTCAACCATCTCATCCTCTGTCGTCCCCTTCTCCTCCCACCTTCAATCTTTCCCACAATCAGGGTCTTTTCAAATGAGTCAGTTCTTCACATCAGGTGGCCAAAGGGTTGGCGCTTCTGCTTCAGCATCAGTCCTTGCAGTTCAGGACCTATTTCCTTTAGGATGGGCTGGTTGGATGTCCTTGCAGTCCAAGGCACTCTCAAGAGTCTTCTTCAATACCACAGTTCAAAATCGTCAATTCTTTGGTGCTCAGCTTTCTTTACAGTCTAATCCTCACATCCACACATGACTACTGAAAAAATACCATAGCGTTACCAGATGGCCACAAAGTAGCAATTCTATGCAAACCCCATGGGCAGTCACACAGAGGGACTTTTGTGCAATGGGTCTTGTAAGGGAAGTTCTCACTACTTCCAGCAGTAACTATTTCTATCTTTCATTCTCTGACCGACATCATGTTAATCGTAATCATCTCAACAACATCTTAAATTTTTTCATGGTTAAAGACGAAAATGAAGTAAGGCTATGAGAAGCATCGCATCACTGATGTGCCCCAATCATCCATATGAAGATCATAGACCTTTTCCTTGAAATCGTCTGTTCTTCTCTCCCAGGAAATCATGATTCTGGACCCATGGCTTTCCTGCTACAAATCTCCTCTGCCCTTGCTGATGTTACCAAATTTCTAAACTGTTCAATAAAATGATTAATACACATATGTGTCCATAAAGATGCCATATTTGCAAATACAAAAAAATGTGTAAATCCAACTATGTAGAACACTGAGTATAGCATGTGGCAGGAGATAACTCTGTTTAGGACACATGGTGTGAACACTGAAAGTGTCTTGGTGAGAAGAGAGAATAAACCACAGATACTAACTTTCTCTGAGCTTCCCTTATGCCTCAACTGGTAAAGAATCCNGAATGGGATATATACACAATTGGCTCAACCCTGACAAAGACTGAAATAATGCCATCTGCAGCAACACGGATGGGCCCAGAGATAATGAAAAAGTCACAAATAGAAAAGCACATATCATATGATATCCCTTACATGAGGAATGTAAAATGCAACACAAATAAACTATTTGCAACATAGAAATAGACTCAAGGCCCAGAAAACAGAATATGGTTACCAAAGTGGTAACTGGGGGAAGGGACGATTTGGGAGTTTGGGTTTAAGAGACATATACTACCAAAGACAAAATAAACAACCAGAATCTGCTGTGGAGCACAGATATCTGTACTCAAAGACTTGTAATAACCTGTAAAGAGAATAATGTAAAAAGGTATATATTTACATACACATGTGTATAACTGAGGGCCTCTCTGGTAGCTCAGCATAAGGAAATCTGCCTGCCAATGCAGGAGATGCAGGTCATGGAATAGTTAATGAGTAGCCACTCTGATATTCTTGCCTGCTGCTGCTACTTTTGCTAAGTCGCTTCAGTCGTGTCCGACTCTGTGCGACCCCAGAGACGGCAGCCCACCAGGCTCCCCTGTCTCTGGGATTCTGCACGCCAGAACAATGGAGTGGGTTGCCATTTCCTTCTCCAATGCATGGACGTGAAAAGCAAAAGTGAAGTCGCTCAGTCGTGTCCGACTCTTAGCGACCCCATGGACTGCAGCCCACCAGGCTCCTCCGTCCATGGAATTTTCCAGGCAGGAGTAGTGAAGTGGGATGCCACTGCCTTCTCCAATAGCCTAGAAGATGCCAAAGACAGAGGAATCTGGCAACGTACCATAGAGACACAAGAGTGGGATATGACTTGGCAACTCAATAAAAACAACAAATGTATGCATAAAGCACTTTGCGTGCACCGGAAACTAACCCAACATTGCACATCAACTAAATTTCAATAAAACTTTATTTAAAAAAAAAAAGTATCACAAAACTGTCCACCTTGCCAAGTGGCAAAGGCTAGGGCTCCCATATGGGTTTGGATTCAGTATCTAAGGGCACACACTGGTCTAGACCCCACAGTGACAGGTTTTGCAGACGAAGATTGTGTGAAGCCCTGAGCTGTGAAACATGGTGAATTCTGGGGGAGTGCAGTGTGACATCTTTATGACTGTAAGGAAGATTTATAGAAGATGTTAAGCAGCATACATGACCCAGTACATACTCTCCTCCATCTCAGACGTGTGCATATGTAACTTAATAACTCTCATCCTAAGACCTGATACTGGGTTGCTCACAGCTGGTTTCAGTTCAGTGCAGTCGCTCAGTCGTGTCTGACTCTTCGGTACCACATGGACTGCAGCACACCAGGCCTCCTTGTCCAAAACCAACTCCCTGAGCTGGCTCGAACTCGTGGCCATCAAGTCGGTGATGCCATTCAACCATCTCATCCTCTGTCGTCCCCTTCTCCTCCCACCTTCAATCTTTCCCACAATCAGGGTCTTTTCAAATGAGTCAGTTCTTCACATCAGGTGGCCAAAGGGTTGGCGCTTCCGCTTCAGCATCAGTCCTTGCAGTTCAGGACCTATTTCCTTTAGGATGGGCTGGTTGGATGTCCTTGCAGTCCAAGGCACTCTCAAGAGTCTTCTTCAACACCACAGTTCAAAATCGTCAATTCTTTGGTGCTCAGCTTTCTTTACAGTCTAATCCTCACATCCACACATGACTACTGAAAAAATACCATAGCGTTACCAGATGGCCACAAAGTAGCAATTCTATGCAAACCCCATGGGCAGTCACACAGAGGGACTTTTGTGCAATGGGTCTTGTAAGGGAAGTTCTCACTACTTCCAGCAGTAACTATTTCTATCTTTCATTCTCTGACCGACATCATGTTAATCGTAATCATCTCAACAACATCTTAAATTTTTTCATGGTTAAAGACGAAAATGAAGTAAGGCTATGAGAAGCATCGCATCACTGATGTGCCCCAATCATCCATATGAAGATCATAGACCTTTTCCTTGAAATCGTCTGTTCTTCTCTCCCAGGAAATCATGATTCTGGACCCATGGCTTTCCTGCTACAAATCTCCTCTGCCCTTGCTGATGTTACCAAATTTCTAAACTGTTCAATAAAATGATTAATACACATATGTGTCCATAAAGATGCCATATTTGCAAATACAAAAAAATGTGTAAATCCAACTATGTAGAACACTGAGTATAGCATGTGGCAGGAGATAACTCTGTTTAGGACACATGGTGTGAACACTGAAAGTGTCTTGGTGAGAAGAGAGAATAAACCACAGATACTAACTTTCTCTGAGCTTCCCTTATGCCTCAACTGGTAAAGAATCCGCCTGCAATGCAGGAAACCTGGGTTCGATCCCTGGGCTGGGAAGAACCCCAGGGAAGGCCATGTACACCCAACTCCAATATTCTGGCCTGGAGAAGTCTATGGGGTCACAAAGATCCGCCATGACTGAGCGACTTTCCCTTTCAACAGTTTTATACAGTGATATGAGGTTTCCACCTGAGGTCATGTGAGTGATGGGGATGGTTAGTTAGAAAACTTCAAACAGAACCTGTCCTTTCCTAACTGGCATTGGAAACAACTCAATTCTGTTTTTAAGCTGTGCGCATCTGCTGGTAGTGGTAAGGATTTGGCAGAATGCAGTGTTATATGTGGGGAAGGCAATGGCACCCCACCCCAGTACTCTTGCCTGGAACATCCAATGGACGGAGGAGCCTGGTGGGCTGCAGTCCATGGGGTCGCTAACAGTCGGACAGGCTGAGCGACGTCACTTTCACTTTTCTCTTTCATGCATTGGAGTAGGAAATGGCAACCCACTCCAGTATTCTTGCCTGGAGAATCCCAGGGATGGGGGAGCCTGGTGGGCTGCCGTCTATGGGGTCACACAGAGTCGGACACGACTGAAGTGACTTAGCAGCAGCAGCAGTGTTATATGGGTTTCTGAGGTGGTTCACTGGTTTAGAATATGCTGAGTGATTCAGGTCACACAAGACACATGGGACCCTTCCCTGGGTTGGGCAGATCCCCTGGAGAAGGGAATGGAAAACCACTCCAGCATTCTTGCCTGGAGATTTCCATGGAGGGGGAACCTTTCAGGCTATGGGATCCATGGGGTCTCAAAGAGTCAGACACGATTTATTGATTGAGCATGCACACAGACACACACACACACACACACACACACACACACACACACCCCAAAAGTCAACAGTAACTACTCAGGAGAGAGTATTGAGGTTGGATATAAGGCACCAGGTATGTGGTGTCCTATTTGGGGCTGCTAGCATTCAGCTCCACCCCCAGAAGCAGTGGCTTTGCTGCTGATGGAGGTGATGAGGTATCTGTAGCTGTTCAGTCACTCACCAGGGGTGTTTTAAAATAATGGTCATTCATTGGTGCCTAATGATGGGGAACAAAGGAGCCAAGAGGGAACCGACAAAGGTCACGCCACTGGACCAGACAAGAGATTCAGTCCGTTCCAGTTCTGTTCAGTTGCCCAGTTGTGTCCGACTCTTTGCAACCCCATGGACCGCAGCATGCCAGGCCTCCCTGTCCATCACCACCTCCCGGAGCTGGCTCAAACTCATGTCCATCGAGTCGGTGATGCCATCCAACCATCTCATCCTCTGTCGTCTCCTCCTCCTCCCACCTTCAATCTTTCCCAGCATCAGGGTCTTTTCCAATGAGTCAGTTCTTCCCATTAGGCGGCCAAAGGGCTGGAGTTTCAGCTTCAGCATCAGTCCTTCCAATGAATATTCAGGACTGATTTCCTGTAGGATGGACTGGCTGGGTCTCCCTGCAGTCTAGAGGACTCTCAAGAGTCTTCTTCAACACTACAGTTCAAAAGCATCCATTCTCTAGCACTCAGCCTTCTTTAGCATTGACTGAAAAATGGCTCCGAGGGTAAAGCATCTGCCTGCAAGGTGGAAGAAATGGGTTCAGTCCCTGGGACCTGGGTTCAATCCCTGGGTCAGGATGATCCCCTGAAGAAGGCAATGGCACCCCACTCCAACACTCTTGCCTGGAAAATCCCATGGACCGGGAAGCCTGCAGGCTCGCAAAGCGTCGGACGACTGAGTGCTTTCACTTTCACTTTCAGCTTTATAGTCCAACTCTCACAGTCCTTACATGACTAGTGGAACATAACGGCTTTGACTATATGGACCTTTACTGGCAAGGTACTGCCTCTGCTTTTTAACATGCTGTCTAGGTTTGTAAGCCAGCCTTAAAAGGACAGCAAGAGTTAAACCAAGCCAAAAAATAAAACCAAAAAACTGAGCAGAGGTACTTCCCTAGGGGCCCAGAGGTTGGGAATCCACCTTCTTTATAGCCTGTGAGACTCAATAACCACCACAATGAGAAGGCCTCAAAGCACAGCAGAGAAATGCAGAGAATACAACAAATACCCAGTGTGTGTTTTAAAATTAAACATATACTGAGCAGCAGCTTCAGTGGCTGCACACTGCATCAAACTAAGACTCTATAAATTTATTACCAGTGACTCAATAAAAAAAAAAATAAAAAACAGTTTGCTCAGCCCTACATTCAAAACAATAGTGGAAAGAACTGCCCCAGAGAGATAAAAAAATGAAAATTCACATCTGTTACTCTGTGCTGATATAAAACCGGGCTTCCAAGGTGAGTCAGTGGTAAAGAACCCACCTGGCAATGCAGGACATGTGGGTTTGATCCCTGGGTCAGGAAGATCCCCTGTGGTGGAGGTTTCAGTGTCTGTAAGACAGCTCCCAGGACGTGGCTCAGAATCCTGTCTACAGCCTTTAAGGACAAACTAAAGGCCCTGAATTTGCTTACTCACTAAACTATTAGTGTTTAGTACGGGTGGATGTTTTTTCTTTGCTTCTGTGTTTCTCCCTTCTCTGATTAAACTGATTCTCTGGCTCAAGTTTTTCCCCAGACAAAAGACAGGTGGAGGACGTGGGGGGAAGGGCCATGGGGTCCTGCTCGGTTTCACTAAGATCCATCGGAAGTGGATTCTGTGCAGGAAGGGTTGCCATGCAGTGAGATGAGGACGCAGGTAGTTCAGGTCCTATTCAGAGCTCGGATGGTCATCACCAAGCCAATCTAAGATGTTTGTAGAGAAGTCTAATAAAGGCAAAGGCAAAGTGAAAAAGGAAAAGAAAAGAATACACGTAGTCCTGTCTTCCTTCATGAACACAACAGACAATCTGCCTTCTGCTTCATTTAGCTGTATAGTTCATTCGCATTGAATGCAGTTCACTGCACGGCTGGGCTTAAGTCTGGTATTTCTCCAGTCTCTAAGTGCCTGTTGGCACTCTTGTTCTGTACTGTGGGCTTCATTGCACTCCAGACATCTACCTGACGTCTCTCAGCTGATGCTATATTAATGATATACCATATATAGATACTCCATGCATAACGTGTGTTAGTCACTCAGTCGTGTCTGAGTCTTTGCCACCCCATGGACTGTAAGCCACCAGGCTCCCCTGTCCATGGAGTTCTCCAGGCAGGAATACTGGAGTGGGTTGCTATTTCCTTCTCCCCATATACAATAAACCATATCTATAATGAGTTATCGGGGAAGGCAATGGCACCCCACCCCAGTACTCTTGCCTGGAAAATCCAATGGACGCAGGAACCTGGTGGGCTGCAGTCCATGAGGTCGCTAACAGTCGGACAGACTGAGCGACTTCACTTTCACTTTT
>SJYX01000479.1:0-23395 GCA_006410675.1 Oreotragus oreotragus
CCCTTGGACTGCAAGGAGATCCAACCAGTCCATTCTGAAGGAGATCAGCCCTGGGATTTCTTTGGAAGGAATGATGCTAAAGCTGAAGCTCTAGTATTTTCGCCACCTCATGCGAAGAGTTGACTCATTGGAAAAAACTGTGATGCTGGGAGGGTTTGGGGGCAGGAGGAGAAGGGGACGACCGAGGATGAGATGGCTGGATGGCATCACGGACTCAATGGATGTGAGTCTGAGTGAACTCCGGGAGTTGGTGATGGACAGGGAGGCCTGGCGTGCTGCGATTCATGGGGTCGCAAAGAGTCGGACACGACTGAGCCACTGAAATGAACTGAACTGAGAAGTAGGCAGATTACATCAAGGAAGAAAAAAATTTAAATCATCATGAAGTCTTCTTTCTAAATCACAATTTCCCATTTTCCCATATAAAGCAGGGATCTGAAATGCTATTAAAAGAAGCAGAAGATTCCAAGAGACATTCTAGAAATGCAGGAACCAAAACCCTGAGAGTAGATAAGAGATTCTGGAAGGAGGTTTTCCTCAACCAAAGTGGCCAAGTTCCTATAGTTTTCTAACATCATGTACCTGTACACTTCTCATTGACTGAGGTCCAGGCAACCCACTCCTCTTGAGTGAAATCTATGGTCACAACCTGGAACATCAGCGGTCCCAGAAATACAAAGTACAGATGACATGTGGCTGTGAGAAGACTTCCTGATGTGCTCCAAGATGACAAAAACAAGCTCACAGAACTGGTTTAGATATAGGAGTGTTTGGTGTATACTTTTTACACAGCAATATTTTCTACTGAATTCCTAACCCAACAAATGACAAGATGTGACCCACAAACCATTTCAGAAAATATTCTGATCTGGAAGAGAAATGATAAAATAATCAGAACAACATTGGCATTTTTTTGGGGAGGGGAGGGCCACACCACCTGGCTTGTGGGATCTTATTTTCCTGACCAGGGAATGAATCTCGGACCCCGCAGTGAAAGCACAAAGTCCTAACCACTAGGCCACCAAGGAATTCCTGGCATATTTATTTTGAGTGTTGTATTTGTATGACACAGGATGAATTGTCAATCAAGGAAACAGGTAATATTTTTAAAAAGCATACTCTGATCCAAGAGTTCTTGAGTGGGACAAATGTGCCATTTATTTTAACAAGCTTATTTTTTTCTTAGTACTTTTAACAAGCTTTTTAAAACTAGTAATGTTAAAAATTCTGCTCCATTAATGACCATTTTGAACAGTAATGAAGTACGATAAGTACTTATAATAAGTACTTGTAATAATAAGTAATATAAGCATTCATACTTACTTTTGAATTTCAAGTTTTACAAATTTTACGGTCCTAATAAGAGAGCATCCTCAGGGGCAACAATCATTTTAACTATCTACTATATACTATATATCTTTCCAATAGTTTTTATAGTGTCTTGGATGTGCAACAGAAACAATTTATAATCAATAATGTTGTTGTTCCACCTTTCTGCAAATATATAGCAAACATTCCTTCAGTTCAGTTCAGTCGCTCAGTCGTGTCTGACTCTTTGCGACCCCATGAACCGCAGCACGCCAGGCCTCCCTGTCCATCACCAACTCTTGGAGTTCACTTAAACTCATGTCCATCGAGTGATGCCATCCAGCCATATCATCTGTCATTCCCTTCTCCTCCTGCCCCCAATCCCTCCCAGCATCAGGGTCTTTTCCAATGAGTCAACTCTTCACATGAGGTGGCCGAAGTATTGGAGTTTCAGCTTTAGCATCAATCCTTCCAATGAACACCCAGGACTGATCTCCTTTAGGATGGACTGGTTGGACCTCCTTGCAGTCCAAGGGATTCTCAAGAACATTCTCCAACACCACAGTTCAAAAGCATCAATTCTTTGGCACTCAGCTTTCTTCACAGTCCCAACTCTCACATCCACATACGACAACTGGAAAAACCGTAGCCTTGACTAGACGGATCTTTGTTGGCAAAGTAGTGTTCTTGCTTTTTAAAATGCTATCTGGGTTGGTCATAACTTTTCTTCCAAGGAGTAAGCGTCTTTTAATTTCATGACTGCAATCACCATCTGCAGTGATTTTGGAACCCCCCCAAAATAGTCTGACACTGTTTCCACTCTTTCCCCATCTATTTGCCATGAAGTGATGGAACCAGAAGCCATGGTCTTATTTTTCTGAATGCTGAGTTTTAAGCCAACTTTTTTACTGTCCTCTTTGAATTTCATCAAGAGGCTTTTTAGTTCCTCTTCAGTTTCTCTCCATGTCAAAGTGAAAGTGAAAGTGAAGTCACTCAGTCCTGTCTGACTCTTTGCAATCCTGTGGACTGTAACCCAGTAGGCTCCTCAGTCCATGGGATTCTCCAGGCAAGAATAGTGGAGTGGGTTGCCATTTCCTTCTCCAGGATCCATATCAAAAGAGGGTCTTAAATAATCCTTTTCACCAAATGGGAAAGCTAATGAAGGAAATCCTAGGCAAGAATCCCATCTCTATTATCTCAGTCCTGGGAGTGGCTTGTCACTCTTCTAGCTCCTGACAGCAACTGAAAAGGAACAGAGGGCTCGAGATAGACAGGAAAGGGCAAACAGGACTCCTACTGTGAAACATTCCCTGACAGTCCATGACTAAGACTCAGCTCCCAAGGCAGGGGGATGGGTTCAATATCTGCTTAGAGAAATAGATCCCACACCGCACAGCTAAAGTTTTCCAGCATCAACAAAATCTCCCACATGGCTCCAAGATCCTGGCTGCTACAACTAAGACACAGCCGAGCCAAACAAATAAATCAGTGTATTTTCAAACGAATTTTGTATAACTTGGGAGAATACCAAGACAAGAAAAATCATCAAGTAATTTCAACATTTTTCTGCACACAGGGATACATTAAAATGAGATTATACTTACTAAGAATATTAAAGCTATTCATGTCAATAAAATCAAGATCATTTTTAAAGTGTTAATATATATACATCTACATGTGGATGATATTCTTTGTACATTTTAGATACATCTAGGGTGGAAACATACACAGCAGTATAAGATAAATTAGGACTATTGGTTCTGAAGCTTTTCTTTCTTGAAAAACTGTATTATTTGTTTTGAGCTTTATCTTTCAACACAGTGGAAAACAGATTAGCACCATTATGATTGTTGTAAATATTTTGAAAAAATACAAATACGTGGTAAAAAGACTGTGCCTGTGATTTGGGCCTGGAGTGTTCTGGAAACATCACACCTGGGCTTGAGTGAGCAATTCGCCTACCCCAAAAACCCACTGTCTATAATCAACACAATGAGTGTTCATTCTCAGAAGCAAAGAGAAACCAAGAAGATGGGGAGTTTCTCCATTAACTATGAGCATTTCCACACATTCCTTATTCCTTTTTTCCACAACCTGTTTAGAGAGAGAGAAGAAGTTTGAACTTCACAGTCTCATGATGTCAGAGAGATGTCTCCAGAACCAGTGGGCATCAGATGTCATGGTGTAAATGAATCACATGAAAGATGTACAATCACTGCCTGGGCACTCTGGAATTAACAATGAAATTATAACTTGAATCTAACATTTAAAAATGTCAATTTTATGCAAATTTCATTTCACATATATTTCCCCTGTTTAGTATCCTAATAATGCATTTAACTAGTAAGTCTCAGCAATGCAAAGGACAGCATCTCCTATTTTTCATTTCTGAAAAATTTCTGAAAAACTCTGGACCCCTGAGTTGAGTCACTAGGCTTCCCAGCTGGCTCAGTGGTAAAGAATTTGCCTGCCAATGCTGGAGAGGTAGCTTCAGTCTCGGGGTGGAGAGAATCCCAGGGATGAGGAATGGGAACCTACTGCAAAATTCTTGCCTGGAAAATCCCATGGACAGAGGAGAGTTGGTTCTATGTATAATGGCATTTTCAAACTCTGTTTTACTTATCTATATTGCATCCAGGCAGAGAAGGCAATGGCACCCCACTCCAGTCCTCTTGCCTGGAAAACCCCATGGATGGAGGAGCTGGTAGGCTTTAGTCCATGGGGTCGCTAAGAGTTGGACTTGACTGGGTGATTTCACTTTCATTTTTCAGTTTCATGCATTGGAGAAGAAAATGGCAACCCACTCCAGTGTTCTTGCCTGGAGAATCCCGGGGACGGGAGAGCCTGGTGGGCTGCTGTCTATGGGGTCACACAGAGTGGGACACGACTGAAGCGACTTAGCAGCAGCAGCAGCAGCAGCACTGCATCCAGGTGCTAAGTCATCACTGCATTTTGCAATGTCCCTAAAATCCCAACGCCAAACCACATCCCCGTGGGAGTGAGGATAGGAGTGACTCCCCAGGCTGATCTCACAAAAAGAATAGTTTCAACAGTTGAAAGTCGCTGATTCACACTGAGAATTCATCATGTGCCATAGAAAGCGAGGATGCAGACAGTGGAGCAAAGGCCCTGGGAGACAAGGAAGCAGTCCAAAGGGCTGGTCTTCACTATGATAAGAAGAAATGGGAAAAAATAAGGTGATGAGATGCCCGGGAAGGAAAATTAGGAGCAGAGAGCTAAAGGCTTGCGGATTCTTGCTGATTCACACTGAGAATTCATCATGTGCCATAGAAAGCGAGGATGCAGACAGTGGAGCAAAGGCCCTGGGAGACAAGGAAGCAGTCCAAAGGGCTGGTCTTCACTATGATAAGAAGAAATGGGAAAAAATAAGGTGATGAGATGCCCGGGAAGGAAAATTAGGAGCAGAGAGCTAAAGGCTTGCGGATTCTCATTTGGGCATTTCAGGAGAAAAAGCAGACGCAGCCCGAGACCCAGGACAGGACATTTACCTGAGAAGCTGCCATTTCCTCCTCCTCTTCCTCCTGCTCTGTCTTCTCTGGGGATGTTACGCTGCAAACGCACTTCTGAGTTTTGAGAAAATACTTTGAGGGCATCAACACAACTCTTTAACCTGCAACCACTGCTCCTACAGACAGAAGGACCTTGAAAAGCTGAGAAGACCAACCTCTCCTGTCCTCCGTCTTAGGAGAGATTCAGAAACAATCAGTTCCTACCTGGAGACCAGCCTGTGAACTAATTTCTTGATTGTTCTCTCCTCATAGAGAGCTCCTAACACTCTGCCCACACAGATGATGTGAGCCAACTGACTTCCCTGTCCAAATCCAGCTAGACCAACCCTGTTGCCTCTCCGCGGATGAAGCCAGGGCTCAGCTCTCACAGATGGATCAGGAGGCATGTCCTTAATCTGGGCCTCCCCTTAGATTCCCCTGGAGCACTTCCTAGACACCCCAGTGATGCTCTCACAGGACCTCTGTTGGGAGGGCATCAGTGAGGTCATTTCCTGACACTGGTCATGAGATCCTGATGGGAAACCAGATGGAATCCACTTGGCCAAAGATTCTTTCTGAACCATTTCAATGAATACAAATCCCTGGTGGTCAGGTCCCCACTCCAAGAAGTCATCAATCTGCAGGTCTACAGTGTGGCCGTTAATGGGAGTCATCAGGCAATCCCATTTTTTTCTGATGTTTCTTCCCCCAAACCAACATTCAGGAATCCTGAGCTCAAAGCCTCACACTCAACACACCTAAGACCTCTCTGTAGGGGAGGATTTAGGGCAGGAATTTCTGAGAGAGGTCAAAGCTAGAATCAGGCAGAGAAAACACCAATTCTTGCAGTTTAGTCTTTAGAAGTTACGCTGGGTGAGGTGCTCTGGGTTCCCTAGGCTGAGTGTGAACTAATCCATTCAAACCAAAACAAAGAATCCAGTGAGCACTGTGAGGGTGTCATTGAAGGGGGGCTTGTAAAGTAGACGCTGGGGTTCATCAAGACTGTTGATCTCAAGGAAGGTGGTCATCTAGAGCAGGTGCTCACAGGACTGGCTGGTGTGAGTTCAAGGAACTGCAGGCTGCCTGCTGCCCAGACAGATGCTGAGGCAGCAACAGTATGGAGCAGTTTAGGGAAACTGTCAACAATATTCATTTTTTGATAGAGGGATATGAGATTTGTGACTTTTACAGCTTACCAAACAAAGCCTAGGAAGCACTTAGGAAGCATGGTATACACTAATTCCGTACCTTTTCCAGGAAGAGTTTCTAATATGTTTCTGGGTTATCACAGAAGCTGTCTTCATTTCAACATTGTCAAGTAATAATCATGACTTGTGCTGATATTATAAAGATACATCAATATTGCAGTGAACTGTCATTGTGTTTTTCTTACAAATCAAGGATATTACTATTGAAACTTTAGAACCAACTTCTATCTTACTTTAATACATGGAAAGATTAAATGATCACTTACATCATGGCAACTCCCAGATATTTCACATCAATGCCAAACACCTCCATTTAGATGGTCATTGTCTATTTTATATTATGGTATCCTTCATTTTCTAATGGACAATAAATAGAAATGGTTGCAACACAATATAAAGGCTAATCTTTAATAAACCATAAAAAATCTACATTTCCAAACACAGTAGAAAGCTTAGTATGGATTGAGTGTTGAATTACATTCACGTCAAAGAATGTCAAATCATGTCATTATAAACAAGCATACAAATGGCAATCCACTCCAGTACTATTGTCTGGAAAATCCCATAGACACAGGAGCCTGGTAGGCTACAGTCTATGGGGTTGCAAAGAGTTGGACATGACTGAGCAACTTGACTTTCACACATTGCTTTCATACATTCATACATACATTTCACTTTCATATATTCATACATACATTTTACTTTCATACATTCATACATACATTGCTAAGAACTTTCTAACCATCAACCTTCATCTCATGATTCATGCTAATATGTCCATTTTCCATGTGTTTTAACTATGGAGTACTCCCTACAGTCATTCTACTTCAGAGAAACTTCTGAAAACAAGATTGGTGAAATGCCTTCTATTATGCAACCTCTGATATTTATTTCGATTTAACTTTTGATTAAATACTTTTCTACATATTGGTTACATCATTTCCATTGCTTTTTTTTTTTTTTGTATAAACTCTAGGGTTTTCTAATCCATGTTTAAGGCAAACTTCTTCCATCACTTGTTCCATTACTAGAGTTTCTCTCCAGTGTGTGTTCTCAGATGTTTAGTGAGATAATCACTCCGACCAAAGGCTCTGCCACATTCATTACATTCATAAGGTCTCTCTCCAGTATGCATTCGCTGATGTCGAGTAAGCATTGAGTTGCAACCAAAGGCTTTGCAACATTCGGTACATTTATATGGTCTCTCTCCAGTATGCACGCGATGATGTTCAGTAAGATTAGAACGCGTAATAAAGGCCTTGCCACATTCTGTACATTTATAAGGTCTATCCCCGGTATGAATTCGGTGATGTTGAGTAAGGGCTGAATTCGTAATAAAGGCTTTGCCACATTCTTTACATTTGTATGGTCTTTCCCCAGTATGAATTCGATGATGTCGCGTAAGAACTGCACAACGTTGAAAGGCTTTGTTACATTCTTTACATATATAAGGCTTCTCTCCAGTATGCATTCGCTGATGATGATAGCTTAGGTATGAGGAACTGATAAAGGCTTCGCTACATTCTGTACATTTATAAGGTCTCTCTCCTGTATGAATTCGCAAATGTTGAACAAGATTTGAGTTGTGAGTAAAGGCTTTGCCACATACTGTACATTTGTAAGGTTTCTCTCCCGTGTGAATTCGCTGATGTCGACTAAGTAATGAGGACCAACGAAAGGCTTTGTTACATTCTTTACATATATAAGGTTTCTCTCCAGTATGAATTTGCTGATGTTCAATAAGATCTGAGTTGTAACTAAAGGCTTTACTACATTCTGTACATTTATAAGGTTTCTCTCCAGCATGAATTCGCTGATGTTGACTAAGAAGTGAGTGACAGTTAAACGCTTTCCTACATTCTGTACATTTGAAAGGTTTCCTTCCTGTATGAATTTTCCTATGTCTACTTAGACTGGATGACTTACTAAATACTTTCTCACCTATCTTACGCTTGTTTTCTTTCTGTGAATTCTGAACAGTGTCCTGTTGAGTAAGTTCTGAACAGTGATTAGAAACCTTAGTATATTCACTACAAGTCCTCTCTCCAGTACAAGTACTCTTCTCTAGAGAAAAACCCGACATGTGATCAAAGGTATTTCTACATTGATTACTTTTAGAATCCTTGTTTGAAGATTCGGGTCCCTGATGTTTCATAAGGTTTGAGTCTCCTTCAACTGTATACCTAGTTTCAGTGCCTGAATATCTTCTCAGTCCACCATAAATATTCTTGTAATTATTGGAGCTGGAGCTCTTACTTAAGGTCTGACTCATTTTATTATGCATGGAAAGTTGTTGTGTATTAACCATATCACGATATGCATTGAACAATGATGGCTGGATTGCATCTCTTCCATTATCATCAACAGTATACATCTTGGAATGGATAGAAAATATCTGTTGGGGGAAGAATAATGACACCCTGCTCACGGATCCCTCAAATTGATTAGATTGTGAGTTTTCACACTCATTGTTAAATTGTAGGTGTTCAGACACGCTTGAATGTATGTTTAGTCGAAGCCTTCGTTCAGAATGAGTATTTGCAGTAGAGACTAGATTATCATCCAGATTTTCCACGTTTTCTTTTAGAGAACACGTATGTTTCAAAAAAGGATGGAAATCTTTTCTTAAACACTTACACTTCTCGGCAGATCTTGAAGACTTTAGTTGGTGTTTTTCCCAGTTTGACTCACGCTGCTCGTTTCTCTTTCCAGTAATGTTAGCATTATGTGTCACTGTCTCCATTTCTTTATGTCCATATAAACATCCTCTCTGTCTTTCATTTACCCTCATATATTCCCGATCTTTCATTAAATTTAAGTTTCTGAAGTGAAATATTTGATATATTCCTAGGTTTCCTTTTGGGAATACATCTTCTAATGCTGGATTCTTTGGCATCAAATTCTGGGTGTCTTGTGGAGACACAGCTGAAAGATACCAAAAAACAAGTAATTTCCCCTGCTATTCTCAGTGAGTATATTTAAAGATTTAGAGAAAATTGATGACCATAGCTAGTTTAAAAATAAAATAGGGATGGAAGGATCAAGATGCCAGAGGCTTAGGCAGATGTGGAGATCATAACTCTCTCCACAAATGAATAAGAAATGGAACAATTCTCACAGAGCCCAGCTGAACACTAGCAGAGGCCCTTGGAAATCTGAAAGGACAAGAAGGATTCCTGCTCTGCATAACAGGGCAAAAGACAGAAGAGGAAAAGGAAGAGAGGAAGCGGGCGGGGCCTGCAGCCCTGCGGGAGATGAATGTGAGGGGAGGTCTCCATACCTGAGGAAGCCCCTCACTGGGGGAGCTCAGTGTGGACAGAAGGAGAGCCTCATTCTCTGTGTGAAGAGAACATGGCAACCAGGGTGTGGCAGCAGGACAGAGGCAGACCTGCACACAGGGTACTGACCCCAGCCCTGCCCACCCAGCCTTAGAGGCATGTCCAGCAATGCAGACAAGAGCTGGGTGCTGAAACGTGGAGTTTGGAGAGCCTACCGAGGCAGAGGACTGCAGTTGGCTGTGAGGAAACATCCTGAAGGGATTGGAGTGAGGCAGGAGCTCTGCAAACGGGATGCTTGTGGTGAAGCCTGAACCATCATAGAGCAGAGCACCACTGGTGAGTGATGCCCAAAAAANGAGGAAGCCCCTCACTGGGGGAGCTCAGTGTGGACAGAAGGAGAGCCTCATTCTCTGTGTGAAGAGAACATGGCAACCAGGGTGTGGCAGCAGGACAGAGGCAGACCTGCACACAGGGTACTGACCCCAGCCCTGCCCACCCAGCCTTAGAGGCATGTCCAGCAATGCAGACAAGAGCTGGGTGCTGAAACGTGGAGTTTGGAGAGCCTACCGAGGCAGAGGACTGCAGTTGGCTGTGAGGAAACATCCTGAAGGGATTGGAGTGAGGCAGGAGCTCTGCAAACGGGATGCTTGTGGTGAAGCCTGAACCATCATAGAGCAGAGCACCATTGGTGAGTGATGCCCAAAAAGGAACCCCATTGCATCTCTTGTCCCTTGTGCCCGCCCCTGCTACCCAAGGACTACGAAGAATTCTACCCACGTAGGTCTTCTGAGCCCCCAGCCACAGCCTCCGCCATCGACATCCTCCACAGTCAGCAGAATCCTGTGCTCTGGGGCAGCCTCAGGAGAAGATACCTGTGAGTTGACCATATGCACAGATGGAGCAGAAAGCACAGGTGAAACCCAGGGATAAAGAAGAAAAGCTGAAACCTCTCCTTAGCAACACAAGCCACAGTCTTACACCCATGACCAGCTTTGTAACCTCAGCCCCTACAGAGCATCTGAATCAACAACCAGGGCTCTCTCATTCATGGCAGGTATAGCTTTAGCAGCTGTAGACTTTGTGGGCTCCTACACAAGGGGGCGGGCCAGGACAGAGCCTGAGCTGCCCCGCAGCACCACAGCGGGTCCAGCTCCACACTCAATGCAATCCCAGGACCTGACTTCACTGAATCTATGCTGGTGACCTTGCGAAAACAACATCTGAGAGACACCGGGGCCATGTGCCATCACTCCCATGGTTAAGGTGAGCCAAGAGCAGTGCCAACACTACATAACATGAGAACTTGCAGAACACATGAGAGGGGACACCAGAGCACACCCTGAGGTGAACATCCCCAGAGGAGTAATACTCAGTGACTTCTCTCCCAGTGGGTGTGCTCCAGTCCCACCTGCCTCGCACCACAGATCAGAATCACAGCAAAGGCTCAGATCTGGGGGCTCTATTCTACCATGCAGGGAGCAGGCCCCACCAGAGAGAGGGCAGTAACAACCACAGAACAAGGGGGAAACAGCCCTGAATATCCAGGGCAGGCGCTGGTCACAGTTAAGAGCAATCAGAGCACAGATCAAGAGAGGATAAGGGCACAAACCTCTGAACCAACCTCACCCACCAAGGTGCAGATACCAGAAGGAAGACTAACTAGGTTGCTGCTGCCTTCAAAACAGAGACCACAAACAGAAAGCAGGACAAAATGAGATGGCAAAGAAATAGGTATAGTGGAAGACACAAGATAAAAACCTCCAAGGACCACTGAATTAATAGGTGATAGACAATCTAATCATTACTTCTTGCTTTTAGTCATCTTAAGTGGAGACACCAAACACTTTCACAAATCCTATGTGCCTAGTAATTCTTAAATCCACTTCTTGCCACACGTTTCTGAGAATGGTCTATTAAGATGTTTCAATCTAAGAATCATAAATGATAGTGACAGAGATCTAGTCAGAAACTAGGGACACATAAGAGGAAGCTGAACACAAATAAGATATATTTAATAAAGTACTAGTTTTAAGAAATTAAATAAGAAGAGAGAGTTTCAAACTATGATTGAAAGAGCTTGGAACTCTACTCATTGCTCTGTGGAGACCTAAACGGGAAGGAAATCAATAGGACGGTAAAGACTAGAGATCTCTTTAAGAAAATTAGAGGTACCAGGAATATTTCATGCAAAGATGGGAACAATAAAGGACAGAAATGGGATGGATCTAAAAGAAGCAGAAGATATTAAGAGAAGTTGGCAAGAATACATGGAAGAACTATACAAAAAAGATCTTAATGACGGAGATTACCACGATGGTGTGATCATTCACCTAGTAACAGACATCCTGGCATCCAAAGTCAAGTCAGCCTTAGAAGGCATGACGACCAACAAAGCTAGTGCAGGTGATGGAACTCCAGCTTAGCTATTTCAAGTCCTAAAGGATGATAATGCTAAAGATCTGCACTCAATAAGCCAGCAAATTTGGAAAACTCAGCAGTGGCCTCAGGAAGGGAAAAGGTCAGTTTTCATTCCAATCACAAAGAAAGGCAATCCCAAAGAAAACTCAAACTACTACACAATTTCCCTCATTTTAAACAACAGCAAAGGCTCAAAATTCTCCAAGTGAGGCTGTAACAGCATGTGAACTGAGAGCTTCCAGATGTTCAAGCTGGATTTAGAAACAGCACAGGAACCAGAGAGCAAATTGCCAACATTCCTTGGATCATATAAAGAGCAAGAGAGTTCTGGAGAAACAACGACATCTGCTTTATTGACAACACCACAGCCTTTGATTGTGTGGACAACAAGAAACTGTGGAAAATTCTTAAAGAGATGGGAACAGCAGACTACCTTACCTGCCTCCTGAGATATCTGTATGCATGTCAACAAGCAACAGTGAGAAATGGACATGTGACAATGGACTGACTCCACATTGGGAAAGGAGTATGTCAAGGCTGTATACTGTCACCTTGCTTATTTAACTTATATGCACAGTACATCATGTGACATACCAGGTTGGATGAAGCACAAGCTGGAATCATTTCAGGGAGAAATATCCATAATCTCAGATATATAGATGACACCACCCTTATAGCAGAAAGTGAAGAGGAACTGAGGAGACTCTTGATCAAACTGGAAGAGGCTGAAAAAGCTGGCTTCCAACTCAACCTTCAAAAAACAAAGATCATGGCACCGGTCAGATTGTTTCATGGCAAACAGTGGGAGAATGAGTGGAAACAGTGAGAGACTTTATTTTTGGGGGTTTCAAAATCACTGCAGATGGTGACTACCACCATGAAAGTAAAAGATGCTTGCTCCTTGAAGAAAAGCGATGACCAACCTAGGCAGCATATTAAAAACCGGAAACATTACTTTGCTAACAAAGGTCCATTTAGTCAAAGCTATGGTTTTTCCAGTAGTCATGTATGGATGTGATAGTTGGGCCATGAAGAAAGCTGAGTGCTGAAGAACTGATGCTTTTGAACTGTGGTGTTGGAGGAGACTCTTGAGAGAGTTCCTTGGACTGCAAGAAGATCACACCACTCCATCCTAAAGGAAATCAGTCCTCAATATTCACTGGAAGGACACGGTGAAGCTGAAGTTCCGATACTTTGGCCACCTGATGCGAAGAACTGACCCACTGAGAAAGACCCTAATCCTGGGAAAGACTGAAGATGAGGAGAAGGGAATGACAGAGGATGAGATGGTTGCATGGCATCACTGACTCGATGGGCATGAGTCTGAGCAGGCTCTGGGAGTTGGTGATGGACAGGGAAGCCTGGTCTGGATTGCAGACTCAGACTCGACTGAGAGACTGAACTGAACTGACTGATATGCATAACTGATTCTCTTTGCTGTACAGGAGTACAAAACTGGAAAAAGCTATATTCCAATTACAACTTTTAATAAAGATTTCTTTATATAATCTAAAAACTGTCACACTCTGAATCAACCATTAATAATGTAGTGGAAAATGTGCTAAGATTTTATGTCAATTTATTTTAAAATTCTATGAGGTAATAGAACACAATAAAGTATTTTAGCATGTTAGGATTGGGGAAAATACACTACAGATATTTAATATGAGATCATATAAGGAAAAGAGGAACTTTCCAGTCAACCTGAGATGTGCATTGTTTCATTTTCACCAGGTTTTGCTTTCTGCAGTGAAAAATTACTTGAACTTGAAATTTATTTAGAAGGTCCTATGTGTTGCTCCCAGTGGATAGGAAATTATACATCAGAGAACAAAAACCCGTCCCCAGTATTCCTAGCAGTTTGGCAGCTTGTCTACCTCTCAACTCACACATTTCTATCTAGAGGTAGAAGGAAACAGTAAAAGGACTGTCATACAGTTACTCAGAAATGGGCAGAGTTTTCCTAGGGCCCCCAAGAAATCAAAGAGCAACGAATGAATGCAGTTTGTCACAAGCCAAGAGGAGACTTTTAGGTCACACTGTGATGGAGAAAAGTAATCACTGGAGGTAAATTCATGAATGATTTCAGAGAGAGAATGGGGCAGGTGATACATTTCTATCACAGTAGCAGACACAAACCCAGGTTGTAGAAAACTATTTCCATTGAAGCAAATCTTCTGAAACCAGGTGAGGAAGGATGAGTTCCTTGCTGTTCCTTTGGCCTCTCATCTGAGTCATCATCTCCATCCATTCATACCTACCTGGGCAAATGGCTGTTGTCTCCATTCTCCTTATATTCCTGGGATCCTTCAATTGCTCCAGAAAGGTGACCAGGTCCAGCTTAGACACAAGCCCTGTTCATCAGAGAAAGGAATATTTGTGTTGTTAGAGATTCATCAGTATCGAATCCAATATGTATTCAGGTGAGACGAGAATGCATTTTCTTCTATAGAATGATTTCCCGAAACACTTTATTCAAAGCCACTATACAATACCAACAAACACCTAACAATCAGTCCTGAGATTCTGGTCAAGTAGTACTAAGGCAAAAGTAAGTAGTGTCAACGTGAAATTAAGAGAGGGTGCAACTATTTAACACCACAGAACTTACACAATTACCACTAACCTAGAAGGAAGGAGGCAGAGTACATCAAGGAAGAAAAACGTCACCAGTGTAACGATTCATCGTGAAGCCTTTCTTTCTAAACTCAGAAATAACCCATTATCCCCTAGAAAGCAGAGATCTGAAACCACTGTGGCAAGGAGAAAATTTCAGAAGACATTGTAGAAATGATGGAACAAAAACCCAGCGGGTAGATAAGGGATTCTGGAAGGCAGTTATCCTCACCCAAGCAGGCCAGGTTCCCGTAATTCTCTAACATCACGTCCCTGTACAATTCCCGCTGACCGAGGTCCAGGCATTCCCACTCCTCTTGAGTGAAGTCTATGGTCACATCCTGGAACGTCAGCTGTCCCTGAAATACAAAGTATAGATGCCATGTGGTCGTGGGAAGACTTCCTAATGTGACCCAAGATGAAAACGGCAAGTTCAGAGACCTGGTCGTGAGTTGGTGGCTTGCTGGTATTATAAAATATATATATATTTTTACATAGTAATCCTTTTTACCCAATTTCTAATGTGAAGAAAGGAGGATAAGTTATGATCCACAAGCCATTAGAGAAATTATTCTCATCGGAAAGAGCAATTATAAAATAATCAAGGCAACATTACCATATATATTTCATGATTCAGGAGCATACCATGGCCATGTTTTAAGGATATCAGGATGGCAAAAGTCTAACCATGAGGGGTTACTTTTGTAGAAGAATGAGCTTTGTCTACATGTACCCTAACCTTAAGTAATGCTTATTTACTTTAGTAACAATAGATTTTAAAAATGAATATAAATCACTTAAAGGGAAAGATATTCATATCTCTTATTGAAAGCTGCATTCTAAGAAAACTTTGTTCTATTAACATAGAGATTAGACTAAATTCCAGTCTGGTACCAGCTTACCAGATAGCAAACCAAAGTGTTTATCGGTTAACCTTAGAAAAATCTTTTCATAAATCATGAAGTAGCAGTATTCTTACAAAGGCATCAGAGTGAAACCATAGAAGGCATGTTTAAATCTGATTAAACTGCAATTGACAGTGTAGCCTGGTCATTGCTGTGACTTGTAACACTTTAACAGGATAACTAGAGTTATAGTTGACCACATTTTATTAGGGCATATCAGATCTATATGAACTCCACATAATTTTAGGATATCTATATGGGTATCATCCACCATACAGCATAATCTGAGAAGACTTATCACTCCTTCAACAGTGCTTCCCATGTAAGTTTACATGTCCAATGAACCCAGGTAGTTTAATAGCTCCCTGGGATGTCTCAGGGGCTCTCTGAAGCATTCCAAAGGCAGCTAAAAGTCAAATCATTTAGAAAGTTTTGTGGACAAATATAAAAAGGGGTTTTAACACTCAGTCAGATAAAATCATATAGATCACTGAGAAACAATATATTTACTTAGCCAAAGTAACAAAGAAGATTTCAAAGGTAAACATAGAACAGATCACTTCAGAGGTAAAGCAACTTAAAATCCATTATCAAAGGCAGCTCAACATCTCAAGAAAACTCATATTTATTCACAATACTCTTCCCTTGGGTTCCACTTTCCATAAAACTTTATCACTTTCTGTATCCATTACTTTGTTCTCCCATCTTGAAACAGCCTCCTGTAAGTCAGACCTACTTCCTCTTCCCTTCATAAAATGTAGTTTCATTCATCATACCTTGTTTACTGAAAATACACATGCTACTTTCCTTAAGAAAATAAGAACTTAAGCATTCTGTAGATTGGTGAACAGAATACCAATGATAATTAAGAAAAAAAAAAAAAATCTAGAGAACATCTCAGGATGGCATCAAGCATTAGTCATGAATAGTCCAAAATCTCTAGTTCCTCTGTAAGAGGAAGTTAGTCCTCAGTAATGAATGTTTCAGAATCTTATTTTACTTGGAAATGACCTAGGTGTTCAATAAACTTCTGTCACTTAGTTTAGAACAGCCCTAGAAATTCAGGTTACCACAATCTACAGAATGTCTTAGACAGACATTTCTAAAGTATAATTATTCCTAATAGAGTTTATCTAAAAGCTCTTTTCTCTTTTACATTTTCTTTCAAGTTTTTTTCTTTTCTTTCCTAGAGGTACTATCCTGGTTGACAAACTTGTTAACAGATATAAAAATATAACAACATTTAACTTATAATAAACCTAGCGACAATGAAAACATTGTGCTTAATGATTCAAAGACATATCTACATTAGATTAGCAAACGAACATTAATATTAGATATTTAATACTGAATATTTACCAGTTCACGTGAATCTGAAATTCATTTAATTTCTCTTGGAGTTAGAATTGTCTGATTTGTAAGTGCTTACTTTCCTTTCAGTTTAGTTCAGTCGCTCAGTCGTGTCCGACTCTTTGTGACCCCAAGAGTTGCAGCAGGCCAGGCCTCCCTGTCAATCATCAACTCCCGAAGTTCACTCAAACTCACGTCCATCGAGTCTGTGATGCCATCCAGCCATCTCATCCTCTGTTGTCTCCTTCTCCTCCTGTTCCCAATCCCTCCCAGAATCAGGGTCTTTTCCAATGAGTCAACTCTTCACATGAGCTGGCCAAAGTATTGGAGTTTCAGCTTTAGCATCAGTCCTTCCAATGAACACCCAGGACTGATCTCCTTTAGAATGGACTCGCTGGATCTCCTTGCAGTCCAAGGGACTCTCAAGAGTCTTCTCCAACACCACAGTGCAACGGCATCAATTCTTCGGCGCTCAGCTTTCTTCACAGTCCAACTCTCACGTCCATACATGACCACTGGAAAAACCATAGCCTTGACTAGACGGACCTTTGTTGGCAAAGTAGTGTCTCTGCTTTTCAACATGCTATCTAGGTTGGTCATAACTTTTCTTCCAAGGAGCAAGCATACTTTAATTTCATGGCTGCAGTCACCATCTGCAGTGATCTTGGACCATAAAAAAAAAGTCTTGACACTGTTTGCACTGTTTCCCCATCTATTTCCCATGAAGTGATGGGACCGGATGCCATGATCTTCGCTTTCTGAATGTTGAGCTTTAAGGCAACTTTCTCACTAAATTACAACTCATTTACAACTTCAGCAACATGATTAAAAAAAAAAAAAAAGCGCACTCTGAGACATACATAAATCCAGACAGACAGATAGAGATTTCATAGTTTCCTGCCTGAGATTTAAAATATCTCTTTGACTCTTGCATTTTGTTTGTTTGGCTTCAAGTTCTGTTTTGCCCAAGGCTGAGTCAGGTCTCAGGCAAAACGGGAAAGTGGGCTGTATATTTCAAGGACATGGAACGGGGTAATTTCAAGCTTTTCCCTAGGCAGGCCTTTTAACAAGCTAGTTGCTTTTAAATGCATATGCAAAAAGAAAGGGCTTTGCAGTTTCCAAGGGAAAGAAAATTTCATTTTAACCAGTTTTCTCCAGAGTCTAAAGACAAGGCCATCCTGTGTCCAAAAGTTGTCTTTCCTCTCTGTAGTCTTAGTTTTATAGCTAAAATATAGACCAAATAATGCTCAAATTGACTCTGATATCAGGGGCATTTCAGGTCATAAAAATTTTGGACTATCCCTCTGGTGGGAAGTGAGGTCTTTGTCCCATCAGAAGAATCTGAAGGATTAAGGGAATGGTTTAAGGGTTAAGGGAATTTGCAGGCCTGGGGGAAGCTTGGTCTTTCCCAGCCCTGAAAAACAGGGGTACTCAGAAGGGAATTCTTTAGGATGTTCCGGAGTAGGGGAAGCTTGGTTACCTCTCTACCTGAGAGATAAGCTTCCTTAGAAGGGGATTCTTTAGAATGTTAGGACAATTTTTGATCCATCAGGCTTTTGAATATAGAAGAAAGACCTGGACCAAAGGGAACCTCAGAATCCTTTCCTAGATCATGTGGATATGAAAGGTCGAGTAGGGGTCATCTAGGAAATGTGACGGAGAGAGACAGAGAGGGACAGGAGACAGGGAGGCAACAGAACGTAAGGAAATTCTGAGTCCTTTCCCTTCTTTTGGAAATACTTAAGTGTGCCATTCAGAGGCCATTTTTTGGGGTCACCCGTTTGTATTGGAGCCAGGCCTTTTGGAGGGTCAAAAGTTTCTAGTTTCTGAGAATGTAGCCAAGGGTTGAGTATGAGAGAGCCTCCTGGGACGTAACAGAACCCACTTGTAGCCTACCTACCATAGAATGGGAGTGCTGAGAGTCACTGGCTGACAGAAAGGCGTCCCTTTCCTCCCAGTGATCTATCCGGGCGACTAATGCACAAAATGGCCGAGTGTCCCGATAGTCACGTCCAACAGAGGAGACCACTGAGAACCGTGCAGCTAAGCCACCACGTGACACGAGCAGAGAAAGACAGATTCCCGGGAGCAAGCAGGTGGCTCATCATTTGGTGATTCCCTGAAAGGTGGAAGGCACTTTTGGGATGGCTCAGAGGCAACACCCAGGCTCCTGTAAATCAATCCAGACCCAATGGGAAAGAAGTGAAAGTGACAGGGAAGAAGGCTGAGGAATCCGCCTTACAATATATATGGGAGGCGGTGGCCTGGGGACAATGGTCTCTGTTTTGCTTTAACCAGTATGTGCCTGACTGGTGGGCGGAAGTTGGCTGGCTGCGGGCGGATTCCCATGTCCCCTGATCTGTTCTGTGTGCGCTCTACCCTCACATGGGAGTCTTTCTGTGGCAGGCGCCCTAATGGCTTTTATGTGTCTGACCTCTGCCCACACAATACTGGTTGGTATAGTCCTCAGTTGGAAAAAAAAAAAGGAGAGACCCTCACCATTCAAGCGGCAGCTACTCTGGGTGCAGTGAGCAGTGGGGCGTCTGGAACACACCAGAGGGTAACCCTGGCCAGAGTTCCTCAACTGCCGCCAGAGCAGTTGCCTGTTGGCAGAGGGTCCCTATGAGAAATGAGAAGCGAGGAGGCGGGGAAGGGACTCCAAGTCCCTGAACAAGCCACCAAAAATGTCATGGTCTGGGTGCGGGTTGGAAAAGAATTTCCCGACATGAGACAATATAGGTCTGGTTTTTCAGTTTCTGCATTCTAAGACTCTCCTTGGTCTTATCTGCTCTTCACTCTTTGGGTAACCACAACCTTGGCAGAAAGAATCATTTAAAATATTTAGTATATACTCTCTATCTTTGATTGTTTTTATCAGAGTCCTGAAAGTGCAAGAGAAATAACTAAAAATCAGTAATGTTGCGCTTCTACCTTTTGGCACATATTTTAACATTAAATGGCAATACTTAAACTTTACTTCATTTTATGTACCTTAGACTTTAACTAAAAAAACACAGACAGATTCACAGAGACAACTCTATGAAAAGTTGATAGAAGTTTCTGTAACTGTAAAGAATACTAAAGACAAGAAAAGTTTTAGTCACTCATTCATGTCCCATTCTTTGTGACCCCATGGACTCTAACTTGCCAGATTCCTCTGTCCAAGAAATTCCCAAGCAGGAATACTGGAATGGGTAGTCATTCCTTTCTCCAGAAGTTCTTCAAAAAAAGAAAGCAAAAAGAAAAGAAGAAAATGAAAAAATTGATCAAATCATGTTAATATTTTCATACATACAGTTCAGTTCAGTTGCTCAGTCGAATCCGATTCTTTGTGATCCCATGGCCCACAGCACACCAGGGCTCCCTGTCCATCACCAACTCCCAGAGCCTACTCAAACTCATCTCCACTGAGTGCAGACATACACTCAAATGGGGCTATATGCTCATCAAGAGGAAGAGAGAAAAATGTGCATGTCACTAAACTCAGGTAAATTTGAGTGGATTAAAATGTACATCAAGTTAGAGGGTGATATTCTTTATTTTCACTGAGCTGTATTTTAAATTTTAATACAGTTGAGCATAGATTAAGAGTAATAAGATTCTCGTAAACATTTTGGAAAATACAAAACTGTGCTGAGACTCTGTGATGTGAGCATAGAGTATACTGGAAAGGATCAGACTTGGGCTTGGGATGAAAACCATCACTCCCAAAACCCAGCATCTCTGGTAAACACACGTGAGTGTTCATTTTCCAAAGCAGAAAGAATGTAAGAAAACATGAAGTTACTCCTTTAACTGTGATAGTTTAGGCACATACGTCACTTTGTCTTTGTAAAACACCTGTTCAAGTCAAATGGAAAAAAACAAATTTATAGCATGGGAATCTCACAGAAACACCTAAACCAGTTAACATGACTCATGGGATAAGAAGAACATGGAGGGATGCATTATCACTGCATGGGTATTTTGGCACTATTATGGAAACTATGATCTGATTCTATCATTAAAAAATGTTAGTTTGTGGACTTTGTGATGATCCAATGACTAAGACCCTGAGCTCCCAATGCCATGGAGCTCTGGTTGTTTCCCTGATCAGGAAACTAGATCCCACATGCTGTAGCTAAGAGTTTACATGTCACAACCAAAGAAGCTGAAAATTACAAGGATGACTGAAGATCTTACCTGTCACAAGAAGTCCAAGTGCAGCCAAATAAATAAATATTTTTAAAATGTGTTGCAGGTAAATTTCACTTCATACATGCCTTCCCTGATCTGTAGCCTAAAGTTGCGGTCCTTTAATGGACCAGAACCTGGTAGTCCAGAGTCCATGATAAAAGTCAAAGAGAGAAAGAGGCTGATATTCCCTGGTTTACACTGAGAACCAATAAAGCCCTTGACACAGGGCTTCTACCACTCACGAGGGCACAGGGCATCCTCTCGAAGAGGTCTTGAAAGCCTGGGTGAGAAAGTGAGCTCGCCAGGTTTCCAGGCTCCAGAGAATTAGCCTGAGGGAGAGAGACAGAGAGACAGACAGAAAGAAAGAAAGACACAGGGACCCAAGCTCTGATGGAATAAGGATGCGTTAATGATCTTTGTGTGAGCATACATAGGCCGTTAAGGAATTCCTTTGACAATGATAAGGATCTGAAAACTAAAGGTATAGTAACCATTACCAAGGAAACACGGAATTAACAATGGTCATAAGGTCAGAAGACAACCCATATCTCAAGAAGGAGGGTCGTGACTAGGCAGATTTACCAAAGGGAAAGAGTTTACTGAAGGAAATCCATACATGGATTCATCTCATTATCTCAGTCCTGGGAGCAGGAATGAACTGGTGTTATACTATAATATGACTTTTATACAGCAATATTTTCTACCATAATCCTAACCCCCAAAAAGATGAGAAATGACCCACACACCATTTCAGAAACTATTCTGATCTGGAAAATAAATGATAAAATAATCAGAACAACATGGGCATATTTATTTTTGAATGCTGTATTTGTATGACACAGGATGAATGGTCTATCAAGGAAACAGGCAATATTTTTAAAATGCATACTCTGACCCAAGGGTTCCTGAGTGGGAGAAATGTGCCATTTATTTTAGCAAGCTTAATTTTTTTCAGAGTATTGTTAACAAGCTTCTTTCAACTAGTGATGTTCAAAATTCTGCTCCATGAATGACTGTTTTGAATAGGAACGAAATACAATAGTAAGGTAAGCATTCATACTTACTTTTGACCTTCAGGTGTTTTACAAATTTTACAGATCAAATATGATAGCATCCTCAGTAGCAACAATCATTTTAACTATTTAGGTTATACTATGTATTTTTTTGAGAGTTTTTACAGAGGCTTGTATGTGTAACAGAAATAATTTAAAATCAATTATGTTGTTCCACCATTTTGCAAACATGTAGCAAACATTCCTTAAACAGCTTAGATTTACTTCACTTTATATACTCTAAACTTTAATAATATACAGATAAATATATAGGGACAACTCTAAAGAAAGTTCATAGAAGTTTCTCTAACTGTGAAGAATACAAAATACAAGAAAAATTAGTGATCAAATCATATGAACATTTTCATGCATACATATATTAAAATGGAACTATATATCCATTTAACTAAAATGAAACAATCTAAGGCCATGAAAAATATGTAAGAACAATTTTCAAAGGTTAGAATAAATACAAATATTCAGGAAATGATGATGGCTTTTATATAAACCTAGGTTTCTGCCTGCACACACAGATGCATACATAAAGACATTTAAGGTAAGTAACAGGTCTTTTGGAAGAAACATTTTTAACCCACTTTTTTTTTAAACTCAAGTGTATTTTAGCATTTATGGTAAAACAAACATTTACAAATTGTGCATGAATGCGTGCTAAGTCACATCAATCATGTCTAACACTTTGGGACCGCACGGACTGTAGTCATCCAGACTCCTCCGTCCATGGGATTTCCCAGGCAAGAATACTGGAGGGGGTTGACATTTCCTTCTCCAAAGGACCTTCCCAACTCAGGGATTAAAACCAGTTCTCCTGCATTGGCAGGCGGATTCTTTACCACTGAGCCACCTGGGTTCACTGAAAACATTTTTTTCTCTTTAGTAAGAATGATCAAAAACACAATATGAGAAATAGTCTACATTTTATTGGCAAATATACCATGACACCTATTTAGAACACATTTCCAGACCTATGTGCAGAAATGTACACCTTTACTGAAGCACATAAAGTCTGAAAATCACAAGTTTTATACTTGGAAGATGTGGTGACATAAACACTTCAGTGACTGCAATTGCAGAACAATTCAAACTCAAAACAAACATGGATATTTAAAATATGTCTCAGCTGTATCTAGGAGAGTCAACATAATTTTGAATTTAAAAGTGAAACAAACCTAAACAGTGGGAAATTACAGATTTCTGTAATTACAATCTGTAAATCTAATTCTGCCAAATTACAGATGAAGTTATCACTGTATAGACTAGTGAAACTT
Source organism: Oreotragus oreotragus (assembly GCA_006410675.1). NCBI lineage: Eukaryota > Metazoa > Chordata > Mammalia > Artiodactyla > Bovidae > Oreotragus > Oreotragus oreotragus. The sequence goes on from SJYX01000479.1 coordinate 23,107, forward strand.
CAAAGTATATGAAGCAAAATAGCTACAAGGTAGCCAAGGAAGCTCACTTAAAGAGAGACTTAGACATTATTTTGAACAATAAAATAGAAGGTAACCACAACAAAATATTTTTAAATAATGCAATTAGGTGAGGTATTCCAAGGTAACAACAAAAATCAGAGGGGAAAAAAAAAATCAAGGGGCATAAAAGAAAGATTTAGGTTTCAGCATTGTGTAATAAAGAATTTAGGGACTTGCCTGATGGTCCAGTGGTGAGAAATCTGCCTGTCAATGTAGAAGACGTGGGTTC